>OY282641.1:116554134-116971634 GCA_958299015.1 Tetanocera ferruginea | reverse complement strand
ATATTTGAGCCCATCCAATCTAACAGCAAAATTTAGGGAACTCTGATATCAGGTAGCGGTTTTAATCTTAAAAATGCTCTTCTGAAATTTTAAAAATGAGCTTAGCTGTTATTCCTTGTCGACACAGATATGCTTAGAGTGTTCAGGTATCTAAAATAATAAAACAATCGTATTTGAGTTCTTGACATTGACATTCCTTTTCTACTGAACTAGATATATGGTCGCGGAATTGTCTCATTTGATACCTATAGAATAATATATATTGAAACATTTTCGAAAGTTTATCTATTGGTTTGATATTTTCTTGAATTATACAACCTGTCTGATGCCTAATTACTACGAACATCCTTGAGATATGTGGCAAAGGTCAAAGACTTGAGCAATTACGATTTTTAATCTTGAAAATTTGAAATCCGGAAGTGATTTGGAACGACTTCTCCGACGACCTCCCATATAACTCAAAAATTTAAAACTACAAAAATTAACACAAAGATGTTTTCGAAAAAAAGTGGCATGCGCAAGCGGACACGCCCACCTCCCATACAACCCATAAACTGAAAACTCAATAAATTAGATTCTCTTAATCCTATAGAGATAATATTTGGTACGTATGTTTTTAATAAAAAAATAAAAATTTTTTCGAAAAATGGATATGATCCGCATACGCACCCGCCCACCTTCAATATAACCATAAAATTTAAAACTCAATAAATAGGCTTCTGTTAAACCTACTGAGATAAAATTTGGTACGTAAGTTTTTTATAACAATAAAAAAATGTTTTTTTAAAATCAACGTAATACACTCACGGCCACGCTTACCTCCCATACAACTCAAAAATATGCTGCATAAATAAGGTTTTGTTCGTCTTACAGAGATAAAATTTGGTACGTATGTATTTTATAATAAAACGAAAATGTTTTTGCAAAATGAAAACTGGGCGTCATCCACTCACGGACACGCCTATCACTCACGTATTTTATATCAGAACTAAGATGTTTTCAAAAATTGGGTGTAGTCCCATCTACGAACATGGCAACCTCCCACACAACCCACAATATTGAAAACTCTATACAAACATTAATATGTGAGTCACAGGAAAACTTAGCAATTGTAAATTTTTCATCAAAATCGCAATAAAATATGGGCTTCAGCCGCAAACGTACTCGCCTATTTCCAATACTATTATTGTATTTTGAAAAAGTAAGTTTAGGTTATTTCATAGTCGGGCTAGACCGACTTAAGACTTTCTTTACTTGTTTTTAATCAAACCTCGTTTATTTCTGACGACGACGTTTTGTTTTGTACTGTTAATTTCAATGCTCACATAGAATCGAGTCCAATATCTTTTCCGTTTCGTGACAATTAACCCATTGACTATTCTATGTTGCATGATTTTTTATCTCATACCTGTTGAAATAATTGTTGGTTACGTCAGTCCAAAGATAAGTTACATGCTCTTTTCTGTAAGGTTTTTGAAAACTGTCATCACCTGCGCACTGTGACTGTTGATAATAACTCTTGTGCGTGGTATATAACTTCTGTTAAATCAGTTTTTAAGAAAAGAAACAAGCTAAATGGTATTTGGAAAGAGGCTCGTACATAAATTATCGTGACACAATATAATTTTGCTCATAATACTACGCCGTTATAAATCTAGGAGTATTTAAACCATTATTGGTACTAATGCATTTTTTAATCCTTCATTTTATAAGAATTGATATTTTTCAAAATACTAAAAATTTTTTTCTTCAAAGTTGTACATAAATTAAATAAATTGGAAATGAAATAATCGTTTTAGTAGAAAAAGTTAAAATTTTAGACAACATGCGGAAATACAGATGTTGTACAAAACAATTTGAACATTAAATAATTAATAATATAAGATTATAACGATGGTTAAGCTCACTAAAGTGATAAATGACCTTTTGACAAAAATAGGCTTACTGCATTTTCCAATTCATCAATATAATATCTACCTTATGTAAATTTCTTGATAATGCATAACCAATTGAGACTGCTCTGTATACAGTTGAAATGAGTGTTTTGTACTGAAATGTATTGAAATTTAAAAACAAAATCGATGTTTCTGAACATTTAAAATTTTTCTTTTATCACTTTTGTGCACTTAACCATCGATAATAATACAATAATAACGAAAACAAAAAATAACAAAACTGGTCTGGCAGAGAAATGAACCAAGGTCCGATAAGAGTTTAAAGTTAAAATTCTAAACCCATACGGGACTAAAATTAAGTTTTAGTATTTCACGTGGTTTAAATTTTAATACAATTTTCGTGTCGTCATATGTGCGACACAGGATTGACTAACATTTAGTTCAAGATTTTTAAACGTATAGCTACTATTTCTGTCGTTAAGCACTCTTAAGAGTCGGCCACGTACTGAGGGATAAGTGACTTCGGATTTACTTTGGAAATATTTTTGCAAACTAGGTGTCTGCAGTACAGAAGACCAAATCTATAGATCCAAACAATCTTTCAGCTGGTAATTGTGATTTTCAAAATAATTTTCGTCAGTTTCGTGATGTGGACAAGTTCCCATTTTCTAAAGTTAATAAGAATGATTTCAGTTGACCCTGATATTCCCCAAAGGTATATTTTTTGATTTTTCAAGCTTCAGTGCCACGACCTCATAGAAGGACATTCTCTTAGGTCTGCATTTTCGAAGATATTTTTTTGGGAATATTCAGGTCTGAGTTTCCGCTATACGATAGCAGGTGTTAAGTAAGAATGACATTTAAATGGGAAAAGGCAATCAAGAGAGGTGTTCGATCTCAGGCCTTACCATTACCACTCAGCAATGAAAGAATGTATTGATTTGTATTGATGGAAAATAAAATTGAAATGGAAATGAAAGTGGGATTGAAAAATAAACTAAATTTAAGTTAATTATCAATTTTGAGGATTATTATGAAAAATATCTAATTAATTAATTCATAATGAAAGCTTGCTCAAAGCATTTTTAAAGCTCCGAAGTAACAAAAAGTTGCCATACCAACTGCTTAATGTGATTCTGAAAATAATGTGGCCACACTTTTATCATTAAAGCAATTCCAAAAATCTTTTTCAGTTTTCTTTCACTTCAATTACTATTTACCGTTGCTCTAAGATATCATTAATTAAAGCTTGCAATTCCGAATAACTGCAAAACTAATTTATAATCTATTGTTCACTCTAAGCTAGGCACAAAGAAAAGGTTTTCTTACTAAAGCTCTTTGAAGTAGAGCGAGTACTTTTATGCAATTCCAGGAATATTAAAAAGAAAAAAGTCAAAAAGACACAAATCCAAGTTAATGCATACCATTAGAAATTGAAAAAAAAAAAAAAAAAAAATATACTTCTGCCAACTTAATGCCGAGTTCAATTGTTAAGCTGCGACAGAGCGTAGTTCATGTGCAACAAATGGCAAGGATGTGCTTGTCTGCTTTGTGTCAGGATATGCAAGGTAAGAGGTAGCCTTTTTTTTTAATTTAAGCCTTTATAATTAAAACTTTGCAAAATGCGTGCGGAGTGTAGCGGTTGGTGGTGTTGATATAACAGCTGAAATCTTAAGATGTGAAAATGACTTCGACACAAACGAAGTGCAAAACACTTGGTTGCAGTCATTGTGTTGGCAACTTAAGTTGTTGTTGTTGTTGTTGTTGTCGTTATTGTTGCAATTCGCTCGTTTTTTCTTTATGCTCTTTATTCTTTGTTTAGTAAAGTAAGCCTTCAGGCCTGTCTTAATCTGCACCTAAGACACAGCGGCAGCAGCAGCAACAGCAACAACAAAGCACTAGAAGGATTTCCTTACAATGCAAATTAAGCAACAGTTCAACGACTCTGAACAAAGAATCACAAAAAAAAAAATAAAAACAAAATGAGAAAAGCTGTTGTAAAAAGACTTACAACAAAATGGCATAAAAAAAACGAAAAGCTTTGCAAGGAGCAACACAAAAATGTATAACAAAAAAAAAAAACAACACTAAATGGCAAATTTTTAGCAAATGTTGTATGAATGTGTTGAAAAAATGGTGTGCTAAGAAATTGTGCAGCAAGACAATCAAAAGTGTAAAAGAGCAAAAAAAAAAAAAAACCAAAAAGAATACAAATAAAAAAGAACAGCAGATTGCAATAAAAATGGCGCAAAATGAACACCAAACAGATGAAGAACTTCAAGCGAGGGAATGCTTAATGAAAAAATACCGCCATCACGACAACAACAACAACAGCAGTAGCAGCAAAACCAGCAACACCAATGCGCTAAACAAAGCAGCGCACCCGCAGGATATGAAAACTACATTGAAATTAAAAAAACTGGCTTTGCCATGCCCTCGGGTCCAGGAAAGGAGTGAGGCAAGAGGCAATCTTTCAACAAAGGCGGCGCGCGTCTTCGAATTGCATCACACCTCATGGAACACCTGCGGTTTATTAAAATTGCGAAACACTGACAGCACGACAGGCGGGTGAAAAGTGCGGTCAACATAGAAGAAGCGCAGCTAGGCTTGCTGGCCACAGCACGTGATCACGAACAAGCCAAAGGATACGTGCAAGCTAGTATTAGAGAGTTAGAATATTGCGGTGTGTTAAAACAAAGCCAGACAATTTTCTAGGATAACAAATCGTTTAAACTTTAAAGCATGCAATTAAATTCTGAGCCAACATAAAATTTAAATTAAGCTTTAAGCTTTATACTTAATTTTTGAGCGCTCTTTTAAAGCAATTCAACGTTGCTAAGAGCTAAACGAGTTGTGTTCAATAGAGCTTGAAATCAGTAGTTATAAGAAGTGCAACCGCAAAAATTTTTAAGCAGAAATAACACACATGCACCAACACACACACATGCTCACGAATACATACCAAGAAACAAAAACATGATAAAGCTGCAGGCAGTAGCCAATAAGTTAAATAGCTGCATACAGAATAGGTATAGTAGCAAGGATAACATTTGGACTTGTGTATTATTGCAACATCATCAGCAACAAAAACACTAAGAAACTAAAACACTATCACTACTATTACAACACCTAGAACTGCAGGCAGCTTCTGCAGTTAAAAGTGAAAAATCGCTCAAAGGCACAGAACAATCATAGAGTAGAAGCAAAAGAAGCAGGTTCAATTTGAATCACAATTTGCTTTATGCGTGCATTTCTACTCACACATTAGCACGTTTGCTACACATTCATACACAATACATACACAACATACATAAAGTTAAGTTTTAACTTTAAAGCAGTGATGATCAAACGCACACAACTTAAAATTCTTGCATGTATGTGTAATTTTTCAAGTGTATCAATGAAAGAAACAATAAGTTAATATCTTGGTTCTGGCTTTAAAAGTCTGATTTTGTTAAGTTAAGGAAATTGTATTCTACATACAAGATGATTTTGAAACGAATCAAAAGCTTTACTTCAAGAAATTTTTAAATTTTTGTACTTATAACCAGGAATTCAACTGACTTCAAATGATTACAACTGTAAACAAACCATTATGTAATAAGTATAATATTATCAACATAATAAGTTTATTTCAAAGTAATGACTTTCAAAACGAGTTCTGATTCAAAACTTCAATGAAATCAAAAACATGTAAAAAAAGTCTTAAGTCGGTCTAGCCCGACTTTGGAATACCCTAAACCTTCTATAATATTGAAATATATATTAAAATACTAAAACAAATAGACAAAACTACACGCAAAGCAAAAAAACGTTGAAATCTTAATTTCTAGTAGAAATATCCATTTCTTATGACATACACATTTGTAATCTAAAAAAATTCATTCTAAATAATATCTCACAAAGCTCAATGGAAGCGAACTAGACTGTCACGCGGAAGGCATGGGTTCGAACCTTGGCTGTGTAAGTATCAAAAATGTTAATTTAATTATTGAAATTCTGTTTCATTAAATGATTCGTCAAAAAAAAAAAACCGTCAAAAAATGTTTTACTTAAAAAACATTAACTAAAAACAAAAATATTTGGTGTTCTTGTTGGGGATTGAACCCAGGTCAATCGAGTTCCTAGACTCGAACGCCAGCATACTCGGCTAAACTTGAACTTCCAAAGCAATGATAAAATTTCATTAAGTTCGATGTTTTTTTCATTTCAAACAAGAATATTTTTAAGTTGATGACAACTGAATATTCGTTTGCGCCAAATAAAATTCGCAAACGAAGTATAGTTGGTGAATTTTTCACTTGCGGTAAATGAACAATTTCTTAACGTGTACCTATCAAAATTCATGAATTCTTTAAACCTATAGAATTAATGCAGGATTAACTACTAATCTGGCTTATATGGTGGGTTGTCGTGTTGATGGGCAGATTACGCCCATTTTTTACGGACACCTTCGTTTTGATATAAAATACTCCCATACCAAGTCTTATCTCTCTAGGTCAAATATGAACCTATTAATAGTGTTTATATCCTAAACCTGAAAAGTCAGGGTATTCTAACTTTGTGCAAACATTTGTAACACATAGAAATAAGCGAGTCCGGTATAGAAAAGTACATATATTCTTGATCAGAGTTACCTCGCGAGTCGATGTAGCCTTAACCGTCTGTCCATCCATCCGTCCGTCTGTCTATTGCCAAAAATCTTCTCTATTGAATATTTTTGGAATCCTCCCACGGACACGCCTTTCCTTTATACAACCAAAAAATTTTAAATCACTGTATAGAAGGTTTTGTTAAGGCTACAGAAATGAAATTTAATATGTCTTAGATTTTGTACAACATCTAAGACATGCACAAAAAATGTGCGTGATCCGCCTCCTAGCACGCCCACCTCCCATACAACCCACAATGATGAAAATACCATAAAAAGGTTTATACATAGGCAACAGGGATAAAACTTATTATGGGAGAATCTTATTTCAAAACTAAGGTGTGCTCATAAAATGAGTGTGGGTTGTATGGGAAGTGGGCGTGTTGGTGTGGAGATGGCACCCATTTTTTGTTCACACCTCAGCTTTGATATGTCTTGCTCCCATACAAAATTTTATCTCTCTAGTTCAAATATGAACCTTTTAACGGTGTTTTTAATATTGTGGATTGTATGGGAAGTGGGCGTGTACAAGAGCAAAGAACGCCCATTTTGTGAAAAGTTTTGATACAAATAGTGTGAATATAAGGTGGTTATCTGCAGTGGTTCAGCCGTGATGGTCACAATTACATACGCACCAACGATAAGAATATACTTTGAATTTACTGAAATTTTTTCTTTAGGAATTTGTTACGGTAAATTTTTGTATGACAACGTATACATGTTAAACCGTTTTTTGGTTGAATCGGGTGTGAGGATTTCATATCTGGCGTTTGTTTTACCCCAGCTGTGCACTAAACTGAGGCGTGTTAGAAAAATTGGTATAAACCACTCAAGAACACGCCCACCTCTCATGCAATCCCTTATTGAAAAGTTTATAAATTTACTTTACTTTGTAGGAAAACAATTTGATATGAATGTATTTTAGACGTCATCAAAATAGTAACATGTTTTGAAATCTAATACAAAAAGAGCTATAACTTAAGATTTTGTACCATTACGAATCGGTCGTGGAGGTATTTTTACTTCGACCGAGTCGAAGATATATCTTACTAGTTATCACTTTTGTTGTATTTTGATAAAGTAGGTTTAGGGTATTTCATAGTCGGGCTTGTTCGACTTTAGACTTCCTTTATTTGTTTTTGTTTTAATTAATATCAAAATAATTTCTTTTTGCATTTTTAGTTGAGTCTTAATTTAAATTTTTTTTTTTTTTTGCATCAATAGTTATGGTTATACGTCGCGCAAAAGTTGAAGAACTGGATGTATCTCGCGGCTTGCACGATATTTCTTCTCCTCACAGCCTGAAACAAACAAGTCCAAAAAAAACCTTTTAAACAAAAAAAAAAAACATACTTCAAATCACCACAAAGTAAAAAATAATTTTAAATTACTTTTCCTTTTAATGGAGGTAAAATCTGATAATTTATTTATAGTCATTATTATATTGGAAGTCTTATTATTTTAACTTATTTAGCGCCGACTTCGAAGCTTTTATTATCATAAAAAAAGTAATAAATTTATGATATAAAAATAAAACAAACTAGGAAAAGTTAAAATAATAAGATTTCCAATTGATTTTCATTTCTCAATAGATTTTCTTCAACAATAGCTTATTTTTTTTGGAAAAATAAAGGCTCTTAGTAAAAAATATCAAAAGTAACAAAATATTTTGATTTCTTAACGAAATTTGCAACTATTTTGTCTTTTTTTGGAAATTTTTCTGAAAAATAAAAAAAATCCCCGAAATTTGAATTATTCCGCCAAAACTAACAACTCGACCAAAAAATGGTGTCTGCATTGTTTGTAAGAAATTTTATTAGCTTTTATTTGATATATCATTTGTTTGATTACTGTTGTTGGTTCTGGAGATATATGCAATTAAGTGGAACCAACTTTTTTTTTCGTTGAAAACCCTACAGTGGGCAATATCTCGAAAACGGAGTGACAGAAAAAAAAAAATTTTTTTTCGGAATTAGCGATCGATTTTACATGAGAAAAGAATAGTGGCATTCAAAGTACATATTGGCTGTAAACCAGTGTTATTAAGGAAAATTTCAAATATTTCACTATTTCATGGTTTGTTGGTTATTTTCAATTTCTGCCTGGTTTACACTTTTTGTTAAAGTTTTTACACGCCCTATTTTGAATCCCTCCTATGTACTTTATTGATCATACTTTATAATAATTCAACCTTGCCCTGCACCAAATTTCAGTTCCCTAGCATCAGTATTAACGGATATACAGTAGTTTCCTCAAAGTGCCTCACGCTATTTATAATCACTCCCACCTTTTTAATTATTCTACCTACACTCAGAAAAAAGCTTATCGGAATATGATAAAAAAGGCATCATATTTAGAGAAAAATGGTATAGACTTTGCTCCAGAGAATGCTATTCTCTAATTTCGATACTAAAAATTCTCTAAAAATGGTAAAAAGTTTCCATAAAAAAGAAAAATATATCGTTTTTTGAGAAAAAACTTTTTATTTTTGAGAAAAGATTTGTTTTTATTGAAGAAAATACTTCTCTTAGTGAATTTTTTATCAAAATATAAGAAAATTTTTTCATTTTCAATAAATTTTTCTCTATAAATGAGAAATTTTTGTGCGAGAAAAATACTTATCATTATTAGAGACATTGAAATATTTCCATTTCCTAGAAGTAAAGAAATATTTCTTCGAAAATGTGAAAATTTATTCTAATTTAAGAAAATTTTATTTGAAAAAGAGAAAATTTCTATATCGAAAATAGAGAAATTTTTTACCGGAGCAAGGTATGTGTTTTTTTCTCAGTGTACCCACCTACCAAATATTAGTGCCCAAGTTTCAATATTTACTGAAATGCACTGTTTTTTTTAATTGTGACACGCCTCTTTGTTGAATCTTACCTGGTTTTTTGATTGTGTTTTGTTATAACTCTACCTATTCTTGTGTTGATTTCAACACCCTGGTTTCAATATTGACTGAGATATAGTGTTTTTTCTAATAGTGACACGCCTCGTTGTCAAATTTCGCCCACTCTGTCATAGTGATTTCAAAAATTCTACCCATTCTTACAATGAATTTTATCACCCTTTTGTCCATATAATGCAATTTTTTCAAACAGTGCCACACCCTGTAGTCGAATAACGCCCACTTCTTTGGTATTAATTGCGCCTATCTCTGTACTAAATGTCAGTATTCTAGTGTCAATATTATTCGAGAAACAATGTGTTTCAAATATTGCCACATCCCTTTATCAAACAACGCCCACTTTATTGCAATTAATTTGTTATACTTGTGCCTACCTCTGTAGTAAACTCTAGTACTCTAGTGTCAATATTATTCGAAATACAGATTTTAATAATATTGCCACACCTCTTTGTCGAATAACGTCCACTTAATTGACCGTAGTTTTTTATAATTGCACCTACCCTTGCATTTTTGCTGTAAATGTCAGCACCCTAGTGTCAATATTTACTGAGATACTCAATATTTACTGAGTTTTTTCTTATAGTGACACGCTCCTTTATCGAATACCGCCCACATTATTGGCATTAATTTTGTTAAACTTGTGACTACCTCTGTTAAAGTTTTTTAATATTGCCACAGCCCTTATCGAATAACGCCCATGTTTTACAAAATTTGTTGTAATTGTGCCTACCGCTGTAATAAATTTCTGTATCCTTGTGTCAATATTATTCGAGATAAAGTAATTTACTTATATCGACACGCCCATTTGTCGGATATTTATATTTACTTATATCGACACGCCCCTTTGTCGAATACCGCCCACTTTTATAGACGGGCACCTCCGCGTTGATGGTCTCTATATGTTGACAAAAAATTACGGCAATCGCGCAAGTACTTAAGGAGTAATCGATGTACAGCTGTGGCCAAAATAATAGCAGTGCTCTAAAATTCAGATATGCTTGAATAAATAATACTTGTATAAAAATGTATTATCCGGAAAATCCAATATAATTTCTATATAACCTTTCAACGCTGATTCCAAATCTGTACTCAATTTTTACCGTTGTGTTAGGATTTTCAAAATGTGGTGACCGTGGCATGCAGGTTAAGTGTGTGGCTTAGTATGCTCGGAGCCCGGGTTCGATCCCCAGCCGCGGCGAAAAGTTTTTTCAATAAAAATTTTTCTGATCGGTCACCACCTCTCTGCAGACAATGGCAAACCTCAGAGAGTAAATAATGCCATGGAAATAATGTTCGGAGTCGGCATAAAACATGTAGGTCCAGTTCTCGGTTAATTGTGTGCAAACATTTAATAACACTTAAACACAATTGATCATAAGAAGCTCGGGCAAAGTCTTTTCAAGGGGTGAAATGGCCAATTTGTTATTTTTGTTTTTGTTAGAATTTTCAAAATACAGGGTGTTTTACACTTTTTACACTTGTCTAATTTTATTAATCCAGAATCTAAACAACACACCATAAGATAAAAAATTAAATTTTGTATTTTAAAAAAAATATGAAATGTTCCAACGGTATATCAACTACTATCGTGTTATGCGTTTTGTATATTTTGTTTTAGCGAAGCTATAATTGTCCAAAGTTAAAAGATACAAAATTTGGCTATATTTCGTTTGATGATCTCTTATAAGTTATTTCTCACAGTTGGTATCCATGTCCGACCCAAGCCAAGACTACATTGCTTCAAAAAAAAAGATCTATGGTTTGTCCTTACTGGAAACACTTTAGAGCTAGTAATCAGAGGATCTGATGAAACTATTGATAAGTTGTTGTCTGCTAAGTTGTCAAAGTGACTTGTCTTCCTGCTATAATTCTCTCTAAAGTTTTTAAAGTTCTTGTTGGAACATCCTGAGGCCTCCTCACTCAAAAAACTGCGCAATGGGAAGCAAAGCTTTGTTAACTATTTTACCCCGTGAATTAAATTTTTATGAAGTGGGGTTAACATCGGATACCACGGTTTCCCAAACTTTCATAGCAATAGTTATAAGAGCCAATCAATTTTTTATTTTAGTAAATCGTTAACGAATCCTAAATTTTATTAAAAGCGAATCGTTTACGAATTGGCGAAATATTTTTAATAGCGAACTCATTTTAAATTCGAATCGAATTCGGCTTCGTTATGTGGCTTATTCAGTTCTTTTGATTAAATTACTGATAACTAAACAGTATTTCTGAAAAGTTTTTTAATTTTTTTTCAACTTTAACTGATAAAAAATTCAAGCTGAAGGCCATAAAAAAAAATATAAAAAACCGACATAGAATATTTACAAATATTTACTTGTGTGAATCGCTTGTGTTTTTATTTAACTTTTGATTTTAATGTTCATAGCAATAATTTTACATAATGTAATGAACACAATATTTGCGTAAATTTTTTTTTAATTTAAAAATAGTACAACAAACAAATTGAAAAACAAGATAAAAACATACCAAAAAAAATCCTTGCGACATAACCACCAAGCCGTCCTTGCCATACAGCCAAAGCCATATATTTTCCAATATTGACAATTAATTTAACACTTTTGCGTATTAAAAATACATTACGCAGCTGTTAACACTTTTATGTGTGCAAAAAAAAAAACGAAGAAAAAAACAAACAAACATAAAAATAAATGTTCCTGTGTGTGTTTGCTGTGAAAAATGTTTGCTCGTTCATAATTATGTTTGAGTTTCAAAAATGAGAAATATGTTGACGCTCCAATTACGAACCACACGACTGAGTTTGGTTTATTTTATTTTTTTTTTATTGATATATAAAATTATTATTAAGATATAAAATAATTAAAACACAGAAAAAAAGTATTAAATCTACTGTTGCCAGCAGATATGTTAAAGCTGACAGAGTTTTTTCATTATCTTAATTTAATTTTTACACATTATGTAACATATTAATTTTGTTGCATACCAACCGGTGTAAGGAAGACTTTTTTGTATAACGTAGTGAAGAATCTATTAATAATGTACGAAGGAAGTTTTGTTAAAACCTTTTTGTAGTTAGAATGCTGCTCTAAAACCCGTACATATAAATGAGTTTCTTTAGGTCTTATATAAAAGATTAAATATAAATTATGCAATATCTACAGACTTGTTTATAAAAGCTGAGTTCGATTCGCTTATTTCAAAATTTGTTTGAGAAAACAACAACAAAGTCTCCAGCTTGTTGAGGACAGAGAAAGTCAACTACCGATTGAGTTGAGTAAAGTTGCGTTGCCAAATTTTTATTTTTTAAATGGTTTGTGTACGGGATAGGGAAAAATGTCATATATTCTGCCAAAATGTGATGTGAGTACAAAAACAAAATTTTATTCCTTCAAGCAGTCAACTGTTTTATATTCAAAATATCTCAAAATGTCTTATGTCGATTGATTTATTGGCAGGTAAAAAATTTTAATTTATATATTAATGAGGAACATAACATTTTTCAAAAATTATTGTAAAGAATTGAACAAATCACAAGAAAAAGAATTCAAAAAAATATATTTTTCACTCCAACTTGGTTTTATAGAGCTCCAAAATGGCGGCAGAGAAAAAAAACGGGCCATCGTGGTTGCAGCGCTGAGAGTCGCAAAAATTGTCCGATCTGGAAAAAAAATTACTTTTTTAAATCTTAACAAAATTGGTTATCGTACGACAGGAGCTTTTTTTAAAAAAATTTTTTTTTCAATTTTTGCTGATGTTCCAAATTTGAAAGTGTGTTTTTTCGAAAAAAAAAATTAAGGTGATTCATGTCACTTTGTAAGTTTTCGTAAATTGTAAATCGTATTCTTCGTAATTGAAATTGACATGAACGGACTTTTAGAACTATCGTACCTTTTTTTGTAAACTTTTTATTGGTCGCATTTTGTACAATTGAGCGCTCAGGTAGCGTTATAGCGCTAACTTCAGTTCAATTTATTTGCAAATGAAATACATCGAAATATTGTTTCAAATTCTGTTATTTATTTCATATAATTTGTGGCCTCGTTAGTCAAGTGTTACATTCTTGGCTGACAACACGGAGATCCCAGATTTGAATACCGGCCAGGCTATGGTCTTACGCTTAAACCTTTCTTAATTTTTTATAAACTGAAATTAAATGAATATATATATACGACTTAAAAAGTTGTTGGTTCAGCATTTTGGGGATTGCTTTACAACTTTAAATGACTGAGGTAAAGGCATAGAACTTGCCTCAGATAAAAATTAACATATAAATTAAGCCTTTCGTCACACATGGCGGTTGATATAAAAGTAGGAATAAAAGTGCAATCAAGTGAAGCATATTACCATTGTTTCACTTGATTTCTCTTTTATTCCTACCTGTGTATCACCGTTTTTTTTAACCAAGACAGACTTGATTGAATAGGCCCTTGAAATCCTTGGATAAAAGCTAAAAAAAGTTTACCTGGAGCCAATCCTGGAAGAAGGAAATAACATCACAATTAAGTTCCCTTAAAAAGAAACTCTCATTAAGGGTTGAAATTAGAAAAATTTTGCACGGATTTACCGCTATTGTGAAAAAATAAAACTAATGTCTATGTGGCCATTGAGGCAATAACATTGCCATCGGATGTGCAGGCTAAAAACTACTTCCAGAATACCTTGGCTTCAAAGGAAACACTATAAGTTTTGGAGAATGACTTGCCTGCGGATGGTAAATTAACCTTTGCTCCGTGGAAGTACTCCCTCATTCAAAAAGCTAAGGAAACCAAGAAGAAGAACTTCAACAAGCAGCAACTGCTTTCAGAGTGCAGATAAATCTGAGAACTTCAGCCATGAAAGTAAGAACTTCCTCAGCTCTTTCAAGGCATAAAAATTAAACAAGCCTATTTTCCTGATAGTACATAAAATTTTCGCATTCATTTTGCACAAGACGAATTTTATTTCAAAATTTCGCTCGGAATAAAGGTATGTAACTGTATCTTAAAATAAGCTAGCTGCGAAGAATAATTACAATTATGACCGGCAAACGTTGTTCTTTAGATACGAAGGTAAAAGTTGTATTCAGTACGGACTGCTATGTAGAAGTATTATTCAAAATAAGAGGCAGCATGACCAAGTCAGAGGATTTAATCTGCCTTACGGTATTAGAAACGTGTCGTACGAACTGTTCACGCTGGTTGTCCGTTAAATCTTTGAGCAAAACCTCAACCAATGGAAAAAAGGTGCCAATCTTTATAGGCTGCCACCACTCCAGTTGTTTCACTAAGGGCTATTCCAACAAGTCCCAGAAATACTTCTCTAGCAAAAGAGTAAGCAGACGTTTTACCATTGCTTGTTAACAGTACTTCACAGTACTTTCCGGGTAGCGGAACTATGATTTTGAAAGCGGATTAAACCCCTACTGGATTTGAATCACTGAAGAAGACTTCGTAGATGCCATTAGATCCTGTATGCCGCAATATGCAGCGAAGAGACAGGTTAGCTATCGAAGAGCAGCACAGTCATGCCGACAGCTATTTTGGATGTAGGAAGCTTCCGTAGGAACATTTATAACACGGGATAGTTGAAATAGACAAATCAATTAATTATATTCACTCAAATCAAATAATAAAAAAATCTTTAAATTTTCAATGACAATGAAATGAAATTTTCAAAAATATTCAAAAGAAAAAAAAAAATTTTTTGACAATTAAATCAAAACTTTACGCAAGCTTATTTGCGAAATAAGCATACAATTTTGTGTGTATAGCTTACAAACATTCGTTTTCCAAAATATATTGGAATGTTTTTGACGTTTCGTAAGTTCTTACGATATACGAGGTTGTACAACTTACAAAGTGACATGAATCACCTTATTGACTTGAAAAATTCATAAAAAATCGAAAAAAAAACTTAAAAAAGCTTGTTTCATACGATAGCGAATCAAGTTTTAGAAAATTAAAAAAAAAAATTGGCAAAAAATGAACCCGCTAGTGCCGCAACCAGCAAGGAAAACATGGTTTCAATATAAGCGCGTTCAAAGTTTGTGAACAATGAAAAATAAAAATGCGCTCTCACTAACTTTTGAACCCGTACGAACTTTTCCATGCAATTTATTTCTTAGAATCTTGAGAATATTTACTAAAATACAAAATTACTAAAAAAAAAGTCAAATAAAAAAAATAAAAAAGTCAATTTCAAGAAACGGCCAATGTCATGTCACCCGTTAATGTGGTCTGTCATAACAAAAGTGTTGCCAACTATTGAGCAAATAAAAGTAAAATGAAAAGACTCTAATATTATACGTTTAATAAAATCCACTCATCAACTTTTTATTTATTCTTTTATTATATTGTTTGATATACAATTTAGTTAGAATTTACATATCGTCATGCTATGTGTTTATCAGCATTTTCTGTTAAATATTTCTATTCAAATTTATATATCTTCAAACACAACCGCTGAACGCATCAATAAGTAATTTTGTACTCTCAAAATATATTTTTAAATAACCATATTTTGGTTTATTCTATGTATTTGTTACTGTTGTTATTTTTGGCCACCAAAAATTAAGCGATTTTATTTATACGTATTACCAGTCGTATGTCATCCATACTATTCTATCGTGCTATAAAAAATGTGCTCATAAAAATTTTATTTATTTTAAAATAATAGCAAATGTTTGTGTGAAAAAGTATTTTCTTTTTTTTATGCTATTCATACAGGTGCAACAAATCTTAATCAAGTATTTATTGGGTTTGTTTTTGTGCGACAAAAAAAAAAAAACAAACAAACAAACAAACAAAGCTATAAAATATTATATTGAAATTATTTCTTTGACCGAAATGTTTTGCCTTTTGAATGCGTTTTTTATTGAATTCACTAACTTTATTTATTTACACTGTTGTTTTTCTAACATAACAGTTACTTTGGATAAACATTTAGTTTTTATTAAAACTTTAAAACAAAACAAAAAAAAAAACATACAAAAATATTGCATATTTCAAATATTGTGCTAAACCTATGTTTGACTTTCATTCGAATAGCAAAGTTTATTGAAATGAATAAATAAATAGAACTGAATTTGTTGAATGCGATATGTATGATATATGTATGTAAGTATGTTGTTACACCAAATTCCTAAATTGTAAAATGTATAAAATTTTTAAAATTTCCGTTCAAAAATTTCATGAATAATATCGCGTTGCAGCATTTTTAACACATGAACAGCGCCAAAACTCACACAATAAAATTTGTTCAAAATCAAAAACAAATAAGCAAATTTTGTCACTTTGTTTAGTTTGCCTTTAATACAAGTTTAACCCATTACTTACCATTGAACACGTTGTTGTACAAAAAATTTATAGAATTATTTCGTGTCATATTCGAAAGTATAACAGGTTTTCTAGTGATTTCTCCTTTTATCCCTCTTAAGGCCGCGTTCATAGTGGAAGCTGAAGCTGTTCAGGCTTTTGCCTGCGATATGATGACGCTTTTACGCGCTGTTGCCGTTCATAGTGGATGCTTTTTGTTTGTACTTTTAGACACTTTTTCGTGCTGTTGGTATTCATAGTGGGCACTTTTAACTTGCGCTGTCAGACTTTTTTGAGCGTTTTGAGATGCTTTGATAAGAAAATAGTACCCAAAAGCGTCTTATAATAAGCTACAGATGAAAATATAAACAACCCTAACTTTGGTGGGTAAATTTTTTCAACATTTTCAACATTAACCTATCTTTTAGCTTCCAGAATATTTCGAAATAGTATAAATTTGCTTTGATATCAAATCAAATGCTGTTGGTTTCGATGGAATTCATTCAAAATTCTTCAAACTACTTCTGCCTGTACTACTGCCTTTCATTAAGCACATTTTCAACACAATTATAACCAAATCAGACTTCCCTGCTATTTGGAAAAAAGCCAAAATAATTCCCATTCCCAAAACTGGAAATGACTATCGTCCCATATCTATTTTGCCATATTTATCCAAAGTATTTGAATCACTTATGTACAAACAGACAAGCAAATTTTTCTTACATAAAAAATTTTTAAATGACAGAAAATCAGGATTCCGAGCAAAGCGCAGTTGCGTAACTGCTCTACTAGAAATGAAATACGAAAAAATCTCGATCGAAATGAAGTTACTTTCTTGATTCTCCTTGATCACTCGAAAGCTTTCGACACGGTAGATCATCAAATTTTATGTTCAAAATTGTCAAGCATGTTAAACTTTTCCGCAACTGCTACTCGACTAATTAGCTCATACCTTACCAATAGAACACAAGCAGTGCATATCGGATGTGTGACCTCAAACTTTTTATGTGTGGACTGTGGCGTATCCCAGGGTACTGTATTGGGTCCGCTTTTATTTTCGGTCTACATAAATGACACCCTCTGTTCTCCACCGTTATGGCATCCAAATTTATGCTGATGACGTGCAGCTGTATTCTAGCAATCGTAGGTCTGATATTCATTCCTCTGTCGCTAGTTTGAACGAAGATTTGAGTAAAATAAATGATTGGGCATCTGCTAACGGTCTTTGCCTCAACCCATATAAGTCGAAATGTTTAGTTATAGCCAGAAAACATAATATCCGCTTAACTCTACCGGTTGTCAAACGAAATGGCTCATGTATTGAAGTTGTTAAAACGGCAAAAAACTTAGGCATTACTTTCAACAGCACTTTGAACTGGATTAATCATGTCAACATTACCGTAGGAAAAATCTATAGTATGCTTCGCAGTCTTTGGACTATGCATTATTTTACCCCTTATAACATTAAAATGCTACTAGCAAAAACGTTTGTCGTTCCCACACCCCTGTACGGGTCTGAAATATGTTCATACTGCAATTCTGCAAGTAAGCACAAACTGAAAGTTGCTTATAACAACATCGCTCGCTATATCTTTGGACTGAAATGAACCGACAGCATATCACAATATGCAAAACAAATCTTTAGTATGACTTTTGATCATCTTTTGAACCTGAGGGCGTTAGCTTCCATGCAAAAGATTATTTTTACAAAGGATCCCCTTTATTTATATGAAAAATTACAATTTTTAAGATCCCAGCGCGGTAACAACCTAGTTCAACCTAGACATGCCTGCTTAGCATCGGAACGGCAGTTCTTTGCTAATACAATGCGTCATTAGAACTTACTTCCATAAGCGCAACCAAAGGGGGGTTTCGGGGTTTAAGCCCCCCCCAAAATTATTGTAGTACCAAACAAAATAGAATTAAATCAAAGTGGTTCATATGAAAAGCAAACACACATCTTATCAAATGAGTAAAAACCCCAAATGTATATTTCAAATCGATTCTGTTTGATGTACAATCTACTAAATTTTCATGTTTGTTTCCTTCAGACTGATTCTGACCTCTTGAGGGGTTCTTCACAATACTTCGATTTGAGTTGTCTATTCTAGCTTGGAACCTACTACAATGACTTGAAATATTTGGATGAAAATGAATTCAAAAGTAATACAAAATAAGAAAGCCTGAATCATTCTCATTCTGCTCACAAAATTCATACTAATACTAAGTAATAAAACTCCTCTATACCTTTTTCATAAGCTTCGCTTCAGCTCTTCTATTAGAACCTGTTATCTAATTATACCAAATTACAAACCAAAAGAATTTTCTTCGTCAACGCCATCAAACTTTGGAATTCTTTACCCCATAATACAAAATCCATTGTCAGTATGAATAAATTCAAAATATCTGTTCTTTCATTATTTTCAAACCTCTAATACAAATCTATGTTTTCTATACTATGTTCTTTTTTTTCTATTTTCCATTCTGTTCTGCTCTTTAATCTTCTATTTATTAATAGTTAATTTTAAGTCACCTTATATTAAGTTATTTTAAGTGTTATTCTGTTTATATGTTGACGATACTGTGTTAATTGGACAAAATTTCTGCTTGTAATAATCTGTATTTATTTTAAGTCTAAAATGGTAAAATGCTTTTTTATATCCTGTTGCGCTAAAAAAGATCTTCAAGATCTGAAAGCACTTATTTAATCATTAATAAATAAAAATATAAATAAATAAATCAAAAAATTTGAAGAAGAGCGTTCGAGTCCCTCGCCACCGAGGTGAACAAGGAAATTTCCTCTAAAATTGTTATTTTCCGTTCTTTTTTCATAATTTTTTTTAAACATAAACTAACCCAAACTCTGCAGGAGTTTATAGTGAAGTCATGTGATTCAATAAAAAAATAGTTCCGATTCATTTCTGCAACTGAGCAAAAATTTAAAATTCATAATTTTCCATCGCATTTTCCCGAATCTGTTTCAGAAATATTTCTCTAAATTGTCAAATAATATTCGATTTTAAGAAATATGGGCTTATTAGAAAAAAATATGTTGGTTTGATTTTGCTTCTGTTCATCCGTTTATCAGAGATATAATAAAGTTATACCAATGAGCATGAATTAGGAAATACTGACTTAAATCGACATAATATCTTTTTTAACGAAAGTCTTAACGAAATTCTTACAAAAAGACTTCATTCATTTAAATCGAATAATATTTGTACAATTTTGAAGGATTTTCATTAAACTGATTTTGAAAAACCAATGGAAGAATATGATTAAAAAACTAGCAAGGTGTATCTTCGACTCGGCCGAAGTAAAAATACTCCCACGGTTGATTCGTAATGGTACAAAATCTTAAATTGAAGCCCTTTTTGTATGAGATTTCAAAAAATTTTACTATTTTGATGACGTCTAAAATACATTCATATCAAATTGTTTTCCTGCAAAGTAAAGACAAGCCTATGTATTAAGTTTAAAATTAGGGGTTGTATGGGAGGTGGGCGTGTTCTTGGGTGGTTGATACCAATTTTTCTAACACGCCTCAGTTTTGATATAAAATACACAAATATCCAGGTCTGTTGCTTAAATATTAGCCTATTTATCGAGTTTCCACTTTTATGGGTTGTATGGGAGATGGGTGTGTTCGTACGCGGATGACGCCCACTTTTCTTCCACGCTTTAGTTTTGATATAAAATACAAACGCATCAAGTTTTTTTCCTGTAGCTTAAAGAGAAACCTTTTTATATAGTTTTCAATTTTGGGGTTGTATGGAAGGTGGGCGTGTTCGTGAGTGGATGACGCCCATTTTTCTAACACGTCTTAAATTTTATATAGAAATAATAAATATCTAATTTTACTTATGTAGCTTTGACAGAAGCCTATTTATATAGTTTTCAATTTTGGGGTTGTATGGGAGCTGGGCGTGTTCATGGGTGGATGACACTAATTTTTCTATCATGTCTTAATTTTTATATAAAACGCACAAATATCTAGTTTTACTTTTGTAGCTTCGACACAAGCCTCAATTTATAGTTTTCAATATTAGAGTTGTATGGGAGGTGGGCGTGTCAGTAAGTGGATCACGCCAATTTTTCGAACACACCTCACTTTTGACATAAATTATACAAATACCGATTTAAAGCTTTGTAGCTTTAATATTTGCTTCTTTATGGAGTTTTCATTATTGGGGTTGTATAGGAGGTAGGCGTGGTTTTCATCTGATTTAGCCCATTCTCAAACTTGATCTTAGTTTTTCGAAAAAAAGCTTAAATATCGAACTTCAACACGATAGCTTCAAATTTACGGCCGCAATCGTGTCCACAGACAGACGGACATGGCTAAATCAACTCAGGTGGTGATGCTGAGCAAGAATATATATACTTTTCTATACCTACCACGCCTCCTTATGGGCGTTACACATGTCGTCACAAAATCAATATATCCCTTACGCAGTATGCGTGGGGGTATAAATATTTTTCACATATTACATACAGAAAGAGTTAGTATGTTAGTGTTAAATATGACGATATCAAAAGTCGATTTTAAAGGAAATTTCATCGATTATTTTGATGGCGAAAAAAGAATATTAAAAATATTTTTGGACACACAGATTCCAATATTCAATCTTGATTGCAAGACTTGCATATTTTGGTGGAAAAAGTATACAATTATAGCAATTTTTGAAAAATTTTTAATATTAATAAAATACTATTTATAAAAACTTAACTTAAATTTTATATATGACTGTTTTTTTAGGGGTTGAGTCGGTTTTAAAATTAATTTTGTTTTTTCCTGTTGACCTTGCACAATATGTCCAGAATATTCTCACAAAAGCTTGAGTCCAAACTTACTTTTGCAAATTAGCTGTCACGATTTCCCAAAAAGTTTAACCTATCTTGTTAAAATTTGGAACTCTTCTACAAGATACATTATCTAGTGCTTCAAATATTTAGTTCTTATATTTACAAAAATTAGTTATCATATTCTTTGGTTGAGCATTCGAATTTCGAAACCCACCTAGCCCATTAACTTACCCCATTAACACCCAAGAGTTGAAACTTATTGCTGTGATTTGAAGCCTTTGTAAACTTGATTTTATATATAAGTCCAAAATTTGATAAAACCCCCCCCAAAAAAAAAAAAAAAATCCTGGTTGCGCCCCTGCTCACTTCCATCCTTTTTACAGCGTATTTGCAATGCAACCACGTTTAAATCTAAGCTTTTAGATTATCTGTCTTCTCTCTAATTTAAACTATTGCTTTTTTCACTTTCTTTATTTATTTACTTCTTTTTTCATTTCGTCCACAGATGTCTTTTTACTTTTGATATTTGATATAATTTTAAGTTAATATCTTAGCTAGAAATTTAATAAATTGTTAATATGTTTTATATGTAAGTTTTAAGCTAATTATATTTTCAATTATGTTGTACATATCTAATTCTGTTGAATTTTGTCGCCAATTTTTTTGTAATCGGTGCTTAACTATAAGTTTAGTCTTGTTAGTGCCTAAGTATTATTATTATGAATTAATTAATAACTTTGTTTTGAGCCACTTGTATCCACATCATTATATTTTTGATATGTGGGTTGTGAGAAAGTGCGAAAAAGCTGTAGTAGCTGAACTCTATTGTTATTGCATGAAAAAAATAATTTAATAGCTAAATTTGTTTCGGTAGCTATACCGGAAAACTTATAAAACTTAAACCTCTGATAATGTTACTATTCAAAATATTTAAATGGAGATCAATTCACAGGAGCTACGTATCAAAATGCTTCATGGCGGTTTTAAGGTCAAAAATTTTAAATTAAAATATGGCGGCTTAAATATGGTGATCATGAGCAAGCTAACTTCTATAGAATAGACTAAATGGAGATACAATTTTATACACAAGGGATTTGAATGTCTCTGATAACGAATATAAAGCCGAAATTTAAAAATTCAAAATGGCGGTCATGAGCTAGCTATCTTCTATTGTTATTTTAAGGCTTATGGTTACGGTTCTAACGTTAAAATTTATAAATTAAAAATGGCGGCTCCAATATGGGAGTCATGAGCAAGCTAACTTCTTATATAAAAGCTTAATGCAGAAAATTTAGTTTCCAGGGTGTTTTAAAGTCTTCGATCATGAGTCTATACTCAGAAAAAAGTATATTGGAATATAATAAAAAGGCATCATATTTAGAGAAAAATGTTGTAGACTTTACTCCAGAGTATGGTTTTCTATAAATGTGACCCCAAAAATTCTCTAAAAATGGTTAAAAGCTTCCATGAAAAAAAGGGAAATATATTCTCATTAATAAAGAGACATTATCTTTAACAGAAAAATATTTTTTTATAACATGATCAACCGTTTTCTTTATTGTTTAAAGTTTTTCCAAAAACAAAGAAATATTTATTCAATTGTAATAAATATTTTCTTCAAATAGACAAATTGCAATTGAATTCTATAATGATTCCATTTTGATGCGAACGTACACCATTTTATTGAAATTGAATCACAATTTCCTGATCTCGAGTTTAACCGGGCTTGCATGTGTTTGCTTTAGACGGTCAGAGCATTTGTCAACACGAATGAAAATTTGAAAAGTTCTGTGTTTTCATATGAAAGGAATTGATTGAGGTACCGGAATCGAGGGTAAGATTTTTCCCATACAAGTCGATACAATCTAATGTGTACCAAATTTCATTCAATTATCTCAACTCCTTCTTCTTATCCTGTGTTTACGGACAACACACAGACGGACGTACGGTTGGACATGGATAGCTCGACTCATGAGGTGACTCTGATCAAGAATATATACACTTTTGTATACCGGACTCGCTTAGTTCCATGCGTTACAAACGTTTGCACAAAGTTAGTATACCCTGATCTTTCAGGTTTAGGCAATGATCATATAATATATATGATCTTTATATAATATAATATGTTTTATATGATCTTTGGTTTAGGGTATAAACACGGAGCCCGTTTCCAATATTCCGCGAAATATGTTCTATAGATGAATAACTACGAATTTAAGGGTAGTTTTCAACGCTTCTATGAAATGATCCAAGGAATATTCCTTAAATGATGCACTGATGGTGCAACTTCAGCTCAAACATGAGCTTTTTGCTGTTTTTATACGAATCAGGGAGGACCATTGCGCCATTACTGCTGATGTGACCAAGATATATCGTCAAGTGTACGACTCGGAAAATTGCGTTAACTTTCAACAAATTGTGTGGTGTGAAGAACAATCAGAACCTACTTTTGCTAACTACCAATATCTGCACTGTTTGGCTTATCTTGGATATTCATTCTGGGGAAAAACACAATTTATATGCTAGAAATTTGATATTTTGGCCAAAAAATGGGTTCAGGATAACTGCAGGATTTTTTCTGCTATCCAAAAAATGATGCATAGATAGTTTTTAAGAATACCTCTAACTTTTGGAGTCGGTGTCCTGCGAAATCTTACTTTCGATCCGGCTTACTGCACAGCATCGAAAATGGAGGATTTTTTTTAAAATTTGCAGAATTTCTCTTAGCAAGTATTCCATTTCTTAGCTGACGGCCAAGAAGTCCGCGCTTTACGCCTAACTCGGAACACGACTACATCACATTCGAGGTAGCCTAAAAAAATATATTTTTCGGAGAGCGTACCTGTTTAATGCCAGAATGCTGTTCGGCCAACTAGAATTTATTGCACCCTGTACAATTAAGACGAAAATATGGTTCCAACAAATTTGGCGCGCTGTAGTTGTTATGGTATTAATTTCATGCAACGACGTTGAATATTTTCTCAAAACTTTTCTGAAACCAGCGAGGTATGACGTAATGTTGTCACAGCAAAAAACATTTCAAAAACACGTTTCCAAACACATCATTGATTCAAATTATATATTGAATTCTGGGATATGCGCAGAATTTAGCAAAATGACAACAGCTGATAACGAAATTGAAGGCAAACAAAGTAAGGCGAAACAAATCCAAATCAACAATAGCAGTAACAACAACTGCAAATAATTGCTGTTAAAGCTGATGCAAAGCAGTGATTTGAAGAGTGATGAATGCTGGAATTGTTTGTCAAAAGATTTGCGGAATGCAAGACTAAGAATTTGTGGCAACAACAAGACAGCAGATCAACAAATCCACAGGGAATATAACGGAATATTAAAATATGATCCCACACTAGAGCCACAGAAGCAAAAAAAATACAGATTATCACACACGCGAGACGTTGCTGAAATCCTGGCTTGGAATCCTTGTACTGACATAGAGCTTACAAGTTGTAAAAACGCACAAACACACACTCAGACACACACACACACACACACATGCAATCAAAACACATTGTAAAAAGCAAAAGAAAGTGAAATAAAAAAGAAAAATCTGTAGGGAATCATAAACGCTTATGACAAGGCCGCTGGGGGGAGCTGAGATGAAGGGTGTTGGTTATAACAGTGACTGTAGAGTCTGGTTGGGCCAAGTTCAACGGGGACAACAAGGATGATGATGATGATGGAGATGATTTACTTGGCAGTGCAATTTAATGGAAACAACATTAGGCAGCACTTAATAGCCGATGCGTCCCCAGTGATTGTGTGCTCACAACAGCAACAACAACAACAACAACAACAATAACAGAAGCAACAATCATTTAGCGGAAAAACAGAACGAAAAAAGGAAAGCATCAAGGATATCAAGCATTCAACAACCCACAAATATAACAATAACCAGGGAGCGACAAGAGCACAACAAAGTAATTTCTTTGTATGTTAAGGGGTGTGTCTGTAGGCTGTGCATCGAAGGCAAGACATGACGACACAACCTTTGGGGAAAATGTAAGAAAACAACAAAAAAAAAAAAAAAAACAACACAAAACAAAAGTACAGGAAGAAAAGAATGCCTGCCAAGAAATGCCTCTGCGTCATGCGAATGACGACACACACTCAAAAACATTATAAGCTGCTTTTACAAATTGAATCAAAATAATCTGCATTGTTGTTGCGCACAACGGAAATAGACAGAGGAAGACAAAATGAATGCAGGATGCAGGGTGAACAACGCAGGACGCTCTAAAGTAGCGCGCAATTGTCTAGACATCCGCAACAGAGTAAAAACCAGCAACGGCAGCAGGCAAAATATTTGCTGTGGGGCTGAAAGAAGGCTTTTAACAAAATGATGCTGATGAAAAGTACTCGAACATCCGCAGCGGAAGTGGACACGAGACCATTCTTACCATTCTCGAAAGGGGCGTAGAAGTGACAAGCAGACAGTTGCTAGCTGGGCAGCGGAAATGCGAATGAGTCACAGACAGCGACAGTCAGTGTCGCAGACAGACAAGGACATAGACACAGACACAGCCACAGACAGAGACACAGCCGCAGACACTAAAGCACACACATTTTCATCATTGCCGTCGCCGTTGCCGTCACCGCCGCCGCCGCTATTGCGTTGAGTGACAAATGCTAATAAATTTTATTTTCATTGTTCTTCAGCTTTTGTTGCTTGTTGTTTTTGTCACTATAAAAGTTTGCTCAATTTGTATACTATAACTATATGTATTGCTTTATTTTCTAGCTAGCTTGCTATGGTTAGAATGTAGCTTTTGCTTGTTTTCTTTTTCATTAAAAGAACTTAAAATTAATTAATTTTAAATGCTTGAAAGCTTTATTCAATTTTGCATTAAATATTGGCATTGTACACAAGCTCATTTCCATTTAGCTTAATTAGATGAAAAAAAAGTCATGGGTGCATTGAGGGAGCTTGTGTAACGGCCATTTGAACTCCAACCGCCAAGTACCAAAATGTTTGGTGAGGGAAATATTTCATAGAAGTTGGTTTTGCTCCGTCATTGAATGGGAAAGAAAATTAACAAAATTAATTAAAATTTTAATATTGGTCAATTTGTCAAGCTCAAAAGAAAAATCATGACTTGCAGAAAATAATGTGATTTTAAAATTTTTTAACTTTTTTAACTTTTTTTTAATGTTCGTGTGGTTTTTTTGAGACTTTTTTAATTTAATAGGAATTATTTAAAGAAAATTATAATGAACTTGTTGTCTGCAAGTTTGTGTAGAATATTGTTGATTTGAATATAAATTTTGTTTTAAGTTTTATGATATTAACTTTTTCGATCGTGGTTTTTGTGTTTTTCTTATAATCAAAGTTGCTAATAAATTTTATGAGTACTTTGTTGGAGTGCCATGGATCCAGTCATAAGAAAGAGAGCCGTATAAACTAAGTGGAATTAAAATTTTTTTATTGTGATCTTCTCATGTGTCATTTTTTTTACTTCTTCAGTAAGAAGTTTATCTTCAATTGTTCTGACTTCTAACTATTATTAACCGGAGTGTTCACTAGACCGGATTGAAAAAATAATTTGACAAGCCGGTGTCTGAAATAAGACTGCGCTGCGTCTATACGTAACAATTAATTCAATCCATATGAGTGGTCAAATTTTTATAACTATAAGAAAATTGTTTATCGTGACATATGTGGGCATACGTCACGTTAAGAGTCGAAAGGGTTCAGGTCCGGACTCACTGTTGGCCACACCAAAACTCGTATGTTCCTAGATGAAATTAACTCCATCGTAGTGTACGCTGTGTGAATTGGAGCATTGTTCTGCTCGAAGGACTAATCATCTGCATACATGTCCCCAGAAAATTCAACGAGCGCATCGTCTAACATTTGCACTTAAATGTCCGCATTTGTTTTGGTTGGAATTAAACAAAGCGGAGACTTTCCAGCATACCCAAAAGCAGCCCAAACCATCAGCAATACGCCACCATAATTTCGCTTATGACGAGTTTGGTTGGACTGCCTTACAGCTCGCCCGTACTTATGACAACCGTCAAGGCCGTCCAATTTGAATTTTATTTCTTCAGAGAAAATTATTTTCTAGAATTCATCATTACAAAATTTAAGCATTTCTGCAAAGCCAAACGTGCGTTTAGGTGGCGATTCAATAATATAGATACAGGCTCTCGGGAGTCTTATTTTATAATTATATTTTCGGTTAAGACTTGAAGGATTCGTCTTCTTGATACGCTTTGGGTTCCATGCAAGATATGTTTTTTGGACTGCTAATCCGCTTATTTCGTGCTTGCACCTTAAATCGATACGAGTTGTTCTGCCACAGCGCTTAATCTCACAATAACTGTCTGGGTTTTTGAGGAAATTTGAAATTGTATGTTTATGTCGATTTACTCTGGAAGCGAATACGGCAATTTTTGTATCAATTTCATGTTAACCCTTTATGTAACAACCAGCTCTCTTCTTCTGACAAATATTTTGCACGTGGCGTTTTAATACAAAAACCACATTTGGTATGAATATTATGTTTTACAAATGTAGCAATCGTACACGTCGCAGAAGTGAAACTTCTTAAAAAATAAAGAATAAGAGAGATTTAAGTGTAAAATGGAGAGAAAAAGTATCTGAAAAGAAATGCAATACGAAATGGAATAATATTCTGTTTATTCAATATATACATCGTTATTGCGTTGGTGTTTCATTTTTTAATACAGATATTAATGGCTTGTTATAACTTTAATATGAAATACAGTGGGGAGCACAAATGAGTACATGTTTATACTTCGTGCACTTGGTACAAAATAAGAAAAGATATACCAAGAAAATCGGAAAACTTTTATGAGCTTTTTATTTCATGCTCAATCCTCAACAAGATCTGTAATAACACAAAAGTAAAAATAACCAAAGGACGAAGCCAATTTGCAGTATTTAGTCCACCGTCCTCTATTTCGTATTACACTTTCTACTCGTTTTGGCATACTTTCCACCAATTTATCAATTATTTCATTTGGAATATTCTGCCATTCCTGCTGTACCCGCTGCCACAGATCGTCCAGGCTCGTTGGGACTGTTAGGTAATGTCCCAATTATCTTTTCGCGATTGGCCACAAATTTTCAATCGAATTGAGTTCGGGACTTTGGGTTGGATACTGCATCAATATAAAACTTTGTCCGATCAGCTATTCTTGCACGATTTTTAAGGCGTGCTTAGAGTCGCCATCCTGTTGAAATATCACTTCTTCTTCAGGATAGGCGCTCTTTTCTTCAAAATCGGGAAGATGAGTCTGCAAAATGAGCAGATAGTGTTCATTTCCCATTTTCCCATCGATTTTTTGTACTGGTCCAATGTGCTGACATGTGAATCAGCCCCGTACCATGACGATCGAGTTTCACTGTTTCTTTAATACAATGTCTTTGAATAAAGTCTCCAGCGCGATTCCAGCAATATTCTTTACTGTCAGACTGAAACCGATTTAATTTCGACTCATCTGACCAGATGACACGTTTCAAGTCTTCTGCTGACCTATTTCGGTGTTCTCTGGAGAACTTCAACCGTGCCTTATTATTCTTCACCAATAAAGCAGGTTTTGTTTTTTTACCGCTGCGATGTTGGCAATTTTTTGAAGGGCTTTTCTAGCAGTTCTTTGGCTTACTGGATTGCTTATTGCTATAGAAGCATCTTTTGGCGTTAAACACCTAAGTTTTCTAATCTTTGTTACCATGAGACGAGCGTCCAAATCCGTTTAAATATTTGTTCTTCCTCTTATTTGTGGTTCAGGAATAACATTAATCAACTTCTGGACTCTAATTATCACTCACTTGCTTAATTAAAACTGTTTAGCTGTTATTCGTGACGAAGAGCCACTTTTTGTCATGGATACAATACTATTGTCAGTGTCTTGTGATAGTTTATTCATAATTTTATTTTGGTATGGAATTATTTAAGTTATTAATTTTAATTATGTAATTTTTCTGGAGGAATTTGTTACCATCGACAATAAAACATAATCTCAAACTAAAATTGTTAAAGAAAATCATAAAAAAATGAAAACATATTCAAATATAACGGTAAATTTTGATGTTCTGCAGAAAAAATTAACTAAGAACTCCGGGATGCAAAATTGAATACATGCGAGTTGATTTCGTTTTATTTGTTTTTTTCTTAGGATTTATTGTTTTTCGTGTTATTTTATTAACCGTTTCGTTGACGAATGACCACAATATAAAAAGCCAAGCAAATTTTTTTGTTTGCTTTGTTATTTCTTTTCTTATTTATTGACAACTGTACAAAGTTTAAACATGTACTCATTTGTGCTCCCCACTGTATATGTGTGTGATTTGATATTTTTGAGATATAAAGAAAAATTGCATCTATTATAATTCCGGATATTGTTGTTGACATGTTGGTATTTCATTTATGTACAGACCAAATTTTTCGCAAAGAAAGATAATAAGTGGTAGAGAATTATTAGATGCAAAATTAACGTTAAAATTTCCACCCAGAATCATGGGTATTTTATCTTCGCTTCTACTGAGAGCATGAAGCATCAGTAAGGAAAAATTTATTATATTGTCGATTTTTTGATTCGACCTTATATACACTCAGAAAAAAAAGTATATTAAACAACCGTAAAATTGACATTTTTCGTTGACAAAAGATGTCCGACATTAAAAAATGTTAAAAATAATATTATATAATATTATGGTATAAGACTGATAGTGTTCATCAAAATTAATAATATTATACTCATTAACAATGAAATAAATATGGTTGCTTAAGCTTATAAGTATATTAATAATTTCATAGAGATTAACAACTTTTCTATTAACTGCTTTAGTAACAAAATACCTTTTTTTATAAATACAGCCTTTGAAAGTTACGGTTTTTACTTCTAAGTTATTAGTAAAATATGTTTTAAATTTATTAAAATTCAATATTAAATTACAGAAGTGACAGTTTTCGATATCAAAAAAATTAGACTTTTCGTATTCCATTGGGTTTGGCAAACCATCTTCATGTTTTTTTAGAAGAGATGTAAATTTTAATGAAGCTTTCATGCTTAAAGAATATGATATGTTTTTACGTGAGGTTATACTTCGAGCATAGCTTTTAGCTTCCCTGTGTTTAGATTCATATCTGAAACTCCATAAGTACTTAAGGGGCCCAGATTGTTTTATTATTTTCACGTAATGATTCAAAAAATGAAACTTTGGCTTAAGTAACTTTTTAAATAACTTCATATAAGCTTCGTTGTGAATTTGTATCAGTGAATCTAGCTCTTTCAATGTTTGCTCTTCAAAACTGCTGCCTAATAAAATGTCTACTATCTGTACAAGGGCTAATAAAAAATGCCAAACTTCATTTTCTCTCGGAACAAGATCGCCTATGATTAGAAGCAGAAAATGAATAAACGCCATCATTTCGTGAGCTGACATTCTAATTTTATTATTTGTTATTTGAAGTAAATCTAAAGGAGGGGATAAGTTCCCAATTTCCGTTTCTCCATAGTTAAACATTTGCTTGCGGTAGTTAAAAGTTTTGATTGAAAATAAATTTTGCTCTGAAATAAAGTACGTTATGATTTCGGTTACATCATATCTGCAAACGCCTTCAAACAAGTCATGAACTATATCTGCAACAAAATTTTTTGTTACATGAAAAGAAGCCAAATCGTTTAATAGGCAATTTGATTTTATTCCGGTTAGTTTTACATCATTTATTGCTATCGCTGTATTGTAGCTTTCCACAGATCTGGCACTTTCTGGATATTCTTCGCAGTCATGTAACATCTGACTTTTATGTCTATTACAAAAACAGCAGTAATGATTTGCAATAAATGAGGTTGTAAAACCAAGGATGTCATTGAGACCCAAATTATCTCCAAGTACATTGGTCATGATGAAATGAATCTGATGGGATCCAGATTGTGTTTTTATTATTAACCCGTTCTCTTCAAGATCCTTAAATTTTTTAATTAATGGTTTAAGAAATGGATTGTTACCAAAAATCTTTTGATCGTTACTTTTGAAGTAAGCTGCTACAAAGATATAATTCAAGTTTGATAAAAGATATTGAGGTAGAACAGGGAAGCTGTAATATACACCACATATTGAATCTACATTGGCATGACTACCTAGTGGGTTATTTATTTCAAAACTGTCTAGGTATATAAAAAATGGGATAATTATTTTACCGGAATAAAACTGAGCTTTCTCTTTGAAAGAGTCTGAATTAATGAAATGATTTATAAAAGAAGCTTTCGAAAGTCTTTCCATGCTACGGAGCACTGTATCTAAAACAAAAGGAAGCTCAAAAAATTTGCGAATTTGAAAATCTATAGGCATAATACACCCCTGAACTTTACTATCATCTAATGTACATCTTCCATTCAAGACGACTTCTGATATTTCATTATTAATATTGAAAATCTCTGGTTTTGAAAAAAAATCTGATTCTGTTATACATTTGAATAACTTATGTTCAGTTTTTATTTCTTCAAAAGGGTTTTCACAGAAGGCAATGAATTTTGTTAGTTTATCTTTATCGATAAAAGAAATGTGGTGCAAAATTGTATTTTTAATTGGTTGCACAATACTTGAAATTATGCTAGAAATTCCTGCTTGAATTGATAAGACATCTTTTCTAGTTATATTACTTTTCGAATGTAAATTTACTGAAAATTCTTCACATTTTTTCGAAATTTCGGTCTTATATTTTGAAAAGTTGGCAATCTCTTCACAACATTGAAGTTCTGTACTAATATATTCTGTCGGAAATGACTCATTTTTTAATTTCTTAATTTCACTACATCCCATTGCAGAGGAAGATTGATTTAAGCAATTTTGGTTTGAATTTAAATCATTAAAATGTTTTTTTGTATGCTTGTGAAATGCGGATAAATTTGAAAATAGTTGTTTACAATGCTCAAATTCGCATTGGAAGTTGTCATAAGTACCAAGTCCATGAACTAGTTTGAAATGTCTTATAAGAGGTGCAAGCTCATTGAAATGATCTTGACAAATGAAACAATTTAATAAAAATGCCTTAATTTTACTCTTTAAAAATATTTAAAAATTCAATTAATGCAGAGCTTCTTACATCATGCGCAGTAGAGATTTCATAAATTTGTTTTTGTAAAAAAAACCAAATCAGGTTAGACTCAGTTGGATAATTTAAAAAGAAAACATGGAATATTTTGAAACAGGCATCGAAAGCAGTAATAAAGGAACTAAATTTCAGTAAATAATCATCGAAACTTACGTTAAATTCATTTACTATTATTAAATCGGTTCCAATAACAATAAGATACGGTTGTATCGTCGTTTTTCGTTTCAATGAACTGTTAAGCATATCTTCTCTTACCCTCTGCAAGTCATTAACAGTTTTGATGTGCACAATACTGCTGTGAATTGCATCTCTTATCGTGACTTTGGTTATATTAGATTTTCCATTAACCTTAGTTACATGTCGAGAAGTCGGCTTCAGAACTGCATTCAGCAACATAATCAATATACAATCAGTGGAATCTGAAATTTAAGTCAGTGTTAGTAAAATATATGATATAATTATTGCACGACATTTACTTTCATCAAAGGTCGGGTTAAGTGAACGAAAAAGCTCTGCATAATATTTGTCTTTAATATGATGTTTATAAATTGAATTTAATTTTTCTTTCAGCATAGGCCACTTGTTGATCATTTTGTACTTTGTATTTGGATACATCCGGTCTTAATCAAATTCGATCTGCAAAGGAATGTCATTAATAAGTATATTATTTAAAGAAATATCGAACTAAGAATACATATTTCATTCCAGACGCTTTCTTGTAAAAAGGCCATACTTTCAAAATAGTGCTCAAGCTTTCTGCCGATTGGTTTTCGCTTCTGCGATATTCGTAAGTGTCTATCCAAATATCCATTGCATCATTTTCATCTCCCGTCAAATACTTCATTTTATTTTGCATAGAAAGTGTGTCGGGTTCTGGTTCTGTAGTCTCTGCTTCAAACGGTGCATTTTTTAGCAGTTCTGTCTCAAATCGCTTACGATTTAAATTATTAAAGCGATTGAACAGAATTCCATTGGGATTTGCTTTACGAGCCTCTTTTCTAGATACATAATATATATCTTTACTTTCCGTGGGAAAAATTGATGTAATTTCTTCAGCCATTACTTCCATTTGATAAGGCCTTGGCATAATATAACTATTTTTGCTAGCAACGTAAAAATGCTCAACAATAATGTTTAGCAACTTTTTTCTGTCAGCATGACAAAGACATTTATTTTCTGCATACAAACTTAAAAGAGAATTTCCGACATTTGATGATTTAATTATTTCTGTGCCATTCTATTTAATCAAAGCAAAAAAAAAGATACGGTGTTAAAAAATGCTTTTGATAACACCATGCTCCACTGTTTTTGTACATGGCATCCCACTAAATTTTTCTTATAGATTTGGTGTCTCTAAACATGGAAATAGGAAAATCAATTTTTTTATGGATATGTTTTTTGCGATTTTCGATTTTCCCCAAATCTAACTATAAGCAAAATATAGGGGGAGATGCCGTGTACTATACTTTTTTCTGATTTTAGCGCATAGTGTAATGAACTAAATATGCATACTTACTGCACAACTCGTTGATGATGAAGATGAAGTCGATGCAGTTCGGCTCCTATTGTCCAGGTCTTGCTCATTAATCCATATCCGGGCGTTAGACGGTGAGCACGTTTCATTTTGGACATTCTCTGAAAACTAAGTATGGGTTTCAATTAACAATCTTGTATTACTATTAGTTCATCTAATAAATGTAACTTACATTTTCCGACTTCCAAATTCATATTTTTTCCCGCAGCTCAGCTCTTAAAGCTATATTAAAATTTCCAGGAAAAATAAGTTCCAAATCATCATTGTTTATATATTGCAGCTTATCATAGGTAAATCCACATTCCATTTTTTTTTTTTTTTCAAAATAATATAATAATGGCATACTCATACTTTGGCGCCCATACCCGAATGTTTTTCTCTTATTTTTACAAAACGTATATGGACCTCCTAAGCCCAAAGCTTACACACGTAAAAATTTGCGCTGATTTTTTAAACTTTTGCGAATTTTATATCAAAAGCCAATCGAGACCGATAATTTATTTTTTCACTATTGGACTATTGAGGACCATATACATTTAATAAAAATACAAAAAAACATATTCGAGCCTGGGCCCCAAAGTAAAATTATTTCATTTTGACTTACCAAAAAACGCATTAAAAGTCGCTGGGAGATTGAATGTATCCAACAATTCCTTCATTGGATCATTCAACTCAGGTTCTTCCTGCGTGACTTCAACAATATCCACACATCCGCCGCTAAAGTAAACCAGGTTAGAGTCGCTGTCCATTAAATTGTCCATAATATGTGTATCCATCGTCTAATAACTATCACAAATTAATGGTGATGTGTTTTTATGATAGATGCCGTTTACATTGTTCAAGAATTAAAATCAATTTACGTGCGGCGTTCTTTTTGTTATTTTCCAGTTGTTGGCTGCGCTCTTTATTTCTTTTTTCGCACATCAATGTAGATTTGTTAAAATTTTGTAATTTAGTTACCTTGTTACCTACTCGTATAAACATGAACGTATAAAAATTGCTTTCAATACTTGAACAATGTAAAATGCATTATAAATTGATATCAACATTTATAATGTTAAATGTATATTAAATAATATCAATTGTACATTTACACAATGGTAAACTTAAATAACATTTTAAATGTAATTTTAACAATATAGAATAGATATTGCAACGTAAAACATTACAATGTCAATTTGATATTTTTCCTATCAAATCAACATCCCAGCAAAATTTTTCGTAAAGGCTTGATTTGTATTCGATTATAAAACGCATTACATAAATGCCGATGAACCAATAATGCATTATATTGTATATTACTCGTAATGCAGTTAGTAATGCAAGGCCTTTGTGCTTTTCAAATGTTTGCTTTTTTTAGATTATTTAAATTTTTTGTATGACTTTTGTTTTTTACTTCAAAAGCGTCAAATGTTTTTTAGAAAAATGTGTGAAATGTTGATATTTTAAAAATATTCAAAACAATAAAAACGACCCAAAATAACGAAATGCAGAAAATAAAAAGTGCACCATAATGAATGTCTTACGGTAATTTTCCACTTTTGAACTAATCATTTAACATGCTAACCAGTTTTTGTATATTTTAGTAGAAGAACAAAGAGAGAGATGAATGGAATGATGTCATTAAATATTTTATGATCTATCTTCAACTGTCTTTGCAGACTAATACCTATACTGTGACTAAGTTTCTAATCTAGTTTTTTGTACTTATTGTGTAATTTTAACCAAAGATTTTATAAGTATAATTTATTTCAATTTATTTCAATACTTTCAATTCACATACTAAATAAAAACCTTTTTCTCATTTTAAAAAAGAAATTGACTAATTATTAAAATTTGTGTTTTTCATCTTCCTACTAATAAGCGAGAAATGTACTAAAATAACCTATTTATGCAATATTTGGAGCGCATTCATAATTTCTGCACAGAAATAACTTATTCAACAACTTCCAAATTGTTAACAAATAATTGATGACTAGGAAGTAGTTATTCAGCAAAATTTATAAGCTCATACATATGTACTTCTATGTCAAGCGAAAGCTTCATCAATTACCTCCAATGACATGCCTGTATAAAAATAATGGGTTCTGTAAGCGAGAGGGTAAGCGATGAATGAAATTTTCTGGATTACTTTTTCGATTACATGTAAGCGAAGATTTTGCTGGGATTATACATGTCAATTTAACATTTTTTTACATCAAATCAGCGTTTTCTGATTTACATTGGGAATAACATTAAAAAACGTTAATTTTACATTGCCTCTTTTTTCTGAGTGTAGATGGCCGCAATTACGATATTTTCTCCATTTCAAGTTTGACACTCCGCAATGCAAATTTCGCCAACAAGACCAATGTATATTTATCCGATTGAGACTGCCTAGCAGTCATTTGTATGTTTGATGTCAAGATATTTACATTATCATATTGATTATGATATATGGCCACTCCGCGTACTCGAATATTCGTTCGCTTATGCTGACATCATTATCCTTGTTTAACCACGTTTCTGACAAAAGTTCAATATTTGATTTGCGTATGACAGCGTCTGTTAGTTATCCAAAATGTGCTTGGAGGCTCTGTCAATTAAGAGTATTTAAATATAAGCCACCGCTATGATTCATAAAATCAATTATTTCTTTATCCACAGTTTTCAATTGATTAAATGAAAGTTTCCGAAAATCGCCTAGTAAATAAGCAGTAAGTGTTGGAATAAAATTAAAAATTTATTAATGTTATTAAAGCATTTATTACAGTTGTTATATTGCATCAATGAAAGTCTGTATCTGCCACCTTGTTGCTTTTCTGCACACAGTTGTTATATTACAGCAATGAAAATATATATCTGTTACACTGTTGCCTTTTCTCCACACAAAAATTTCTTATATGCCTAAATATTTTTGTTCAATGCTTAAAGAAATAAATTTTCCGCTTCATACTTGTAGGATGAAAATGCTTGAAAACATGGTTTGTGTTTCTGATATACTAAATACGAACCAAAACGCGTTCAATAATAATAACATTTTGTTTGCCTGTTTGTAATGTGTCTATGTGGCATAATGATAGTGATTCCGACTCTTATGCGATGCTCAGTTGGGACTGTCCGGATTCAATTCCTGCTTGCGCAATAATTTTTTGAAAATTTTTATATTAATTGAAAACGTTACCCAAGCGTCACGAATAAGAGATCTTGAAATGTCATTGGCCGCCAAAGAAGTTTCACTTCAAAATATATGAAAAATGCATACTATAGATTATAATCTCTTTTCGCACATATACTTGCTTACAAGGCAAATCGATAACGGTAATGATAAAAAAAAACAAAAAAACAAATTGGCCATTTCAGTCCTTGAAAGGACTTTGACCGAACTTCTTATGATCAATTGTGTTGTGTGTGTTATTTAAATGTTTGCACACAATTGACCGAGAACTGGACCTGCTTGTTTTATGCCGACTCCGAACGGCTAAGGTATATGTTCTCAAGAAGCATTACATGGTATAATTTACTCTCTGAGTTTTGCCATTATCTGCAGAGAGGTGGTGACCGATTAGAAAAGTTTTGTAAAAATTGGTGTTTACATTCAAATTATTAACTTTTTATGTCAATATCTTGGTCAAATTTTAACGGTTTTCAAAGTTTTTTAATTATTTTCAAAAGGTTGTTAAATTTGCTTTCAAATGTGATAACAATCACTGCAAAGCTCCAACCCAAATTTTTTTTATAAATTTCTCAATATTTTTCGTTAGATATTTAGCGTGTTCAAAAATACACCAAATATCAAATGCCAAGAGAGACAAAAAACAGTTTCAAATTGAAAGTTCTGAATTGCGAAGCAAATTTCTCTACCATCTTAGAATAGATTTCAGTTATTTTTTTTTATTTTTAAGTTTTTTTAAGTTAACTTTAAAAAATTTATAATAATATTGCCGCAATTTTTTTGTTTTGTTCTGTTTTGTTTTTTGTTTAAAATGATGTAAAAATGATTTTTGTTGTAAATGGAGAAAAACTCAAATTTGCATTTTTGACATTCTTGGGAAGTGGATTGCGCATACAAGGTGAATTTATTTTGCCTTGACACTTAATTAAAAATCTGTTAATTTTTTTTTTTGACAAAATTACATTTTTTTTTAAAATGTTGTTGGAAAAATTAATAAAATTCAAGAACAACCCAACAAACAAAATGATGCACTTATGATATCATTTATGAATTGCTTTCTCGTTCATTTCATTCAATAGCAATTATCATTTACAATTCATTTATAATATCGTGAACGTCGTTCAAACCGACAAAAGCAATTCGTGAGCGAGTCGCCAAATCTAAGAAAATTAATTCATTAACGAATATTCCTATTTCAAATAAGCAATTCGTTAACAAATCCTCCAATTTAAATGAAGCAATTCTTAAATGAATCACCAAAGTTCAAAAAGCAAAAAAAAAAAAAAATAAAAAAATCTGGAAGTTTTGTATATCGCACACTAAATACAAAACAGTCACAACTCAAAAAACATAACTTTTCAGGAAAAGCGAAAAATAAAACTCTTTGGTTGAAACTGCAGAAGAAAAACAATTTTCATTTAACACAAAAACTTCATTCTTCCAGTTAATGAAGAAAATAACGAAAAATATAGTCAGATATGTGTTTTATAAATTGATTTATAACAAAAATTCGATATAAAAAATTTTGAGTTGTGACTGTTTTGTATTTAGTGTGCGATATATTTGCCCGTCAATTCTTCTCAAATCATCAACCGTCAACTTATCTCGATTTTAAACACAAAAATTCTGGGTTGTGTTTTTTTTTATTCACGGTTTTTTAATGTTAAAACCGACATTCAGAATAATTTTATTGAAATTTTTTGAAATGTTTGATATTTTTTGAAACAAGACAAAAATAAATTTTTTGAAATGTTTTTGATATTCAAAGCCTTAGAAATTTTACTAAAGTGTCGCTCAAATAAGTCGCTTTTAATCTCAGTTTAAATTTATAACAAAGTATTTCTGCGGGGGGACATGATATTGTCCGTTTTTTGAAATCGACTTTTTTATAATTTTGTATTTTAGTAAATATTCTAAAAATTCATGGAAAAGTTACTACGGGTTCAAAAGTTACAGCCGGATTAGTGAGAGCGCTTCTTAATTTTCGCATTTTTTTCTTTATTCACAAACTTTGAACGCGTTTATCTCGAAACCATTTTTTTCGTACTGGTTGCGGCACTAGCGGGTTCACTTTTTGACGATTTTTTTTTTTTGTGTATTTTTATAAAGTTGATTCGCTATCTAATGGCACGAGCTTTTTTAAATTTTTTTTCTATTTTTTATGAATTTTTAAAGTCAATATTTTTTCGAAAAAAACACTCTTTCAAATTTGGAACATCACCAAAAATTGAAAAAAAAAATTTGGTAAGATTTAAAAAAGTCATTTTTTTTCAGATCGGACAATTTTTGCGACTCCCAGCGCTGCAACCACAAGGCCCCAATTTTTTTTCTGCGGCCAGTTTGGAGCTCTATAAAACCATATTGGAGTGAATTTGTTTTTTGTAATTTGATCAATTCTCTACAATAATGAAAAAACTTTTTGAAATATGTTTGTTTTTGACTGAGTCTGTCAAAAAAGTCTGTTTTCTCATCCAGCCAACATCTGATACAAACAAAACCAAACTATTCGAAAATAATACGAAAAAACTATTTACAAGCTATTCGTCAACGAATCACCCATCGCCACAATGTTTATTGGGAATTCATTCGAAGGAAATCTAATATATAAAAAAACTCGTGTCACGGTGTTAGTGTTACAACATCGATTTTAATGAAATTTTTTTTGTACACTTGGTAGGTTTGAGAATAGGCCGTCAAGTATATTTCACCCTCTAACCCAAGAGGGGCGTGGCACTTTTTCAAGAACACAAATTTTTCAATTCTACTTTTGTCTATAAGTCACACATCAATGAAATTCGGTATGAACTTACTATTGAGCCGTGCCCTTAGATTATTAAATTTGAGCGAATTTTGGAAAGGGGGGCAGGACTCCGACCATAAAATTTTATTTTTTGGTATCGCATAAATTTGGAATTAAATTCAAAATAGCAAAAAATTCAATTTTTGATGGTCAATAAGAGTTATAATTAAACAGAATTTTAACAATTTTTTATGTCAAAATGTTAATATGAGTAAGAATTTTAACATTTAAAAAGATTTTGGCATACGTTCTGTAAAAAATAAAAACTTACAAGCAAAAAACATGTTTTTTTTCCAAAAACGACCTTCAGGAAAATCAAAATTGCTTCGGCGGTTTTTCTCCGATTTGAAAAAAAAAGTATGCAGAAATCATTTTAATGAATTTTTCTAACTTTTGAGACCCCGACCGGTTGAAATTTTTTGTATCCATATAATAATGCTCCGGCCTAGTGCCCATGCAATTGAAATTTTCGATACAGAACAGCTATAGAAGTAAAAGTCACAGAACATTTTCACTCTGAAAGGAGTTAAGATATGGTGGTGTTCTGCTAATAGAATGCTAGAATGGGCATTGTGCAATGGGTGTGGCTTCGCCCATATAAGACACATTTTTTTTCAATTGAATCACTGGAAATAATAGTGAGATATTAAAGAAACTCGGTTGGGAGTAACTATTTGGTGATATTCTACTTCTCCGAAATACTCGCAAACTAAACCGGGTATTGGACAAAAGGTTTGGTTCCGTCCATAAAAGACAATTGTTTATATTTAATAGCTTTGGAAATAATGGCCACAGAATATTGAAACTCAGAGTGGAGTTAGTCTTTGTTGATGGCCTTCTATTGGCAAACTGGAACAGACATTGGACAAGGACTGCAGCAACGCACCACCAGCGGGTACCAGCTAGTAATAATATAATTTTTTTCAAAAAATTATATAAAAATTTTCCTTAGCGTGCGAGACAACAAATCTCGGCAAAAACGGGCAATGAACGTTTCGGGAAATAAGAACACAAATTAATAGATTTGATTGAACAATAAGTTTTTATTGTAGTTATAACTTTTAATATGGGTTTTACAAGTTTTTGAGAATTGTTTAATACAGTTGTTATTCTGTTGTTATATCAGTTGCTATTTTGTGTTGATTGTTGTGGCTCGTAGTACTTGTTGTAGAACGTCTTCGTTTTGGTTTTCATAAAAATTGGGTAGGTGGAAAAAAATAAATACTTCAAGATGTCCGTCTTTAGCTTCAGAGTCTCTTCATGTACATAAGTTAGTCAGAGTCGGCATAAAAGCTGTAAGTCCAGTTCTCGATCAATTGTATAACAATATGTAACACACGTACAGCACAACTGCTTATAAGTACACTGAGGGAAATATGTGTTAAAATTAAATGAAATTGTGTTCATATATAACGAATTTGTTTTTGAAATAGAGCTTGAAACAAATTCATTAAAATTAAACACAACTGTTTTTAACGTTAAGTTCAAAACAATAGTTTTTGTTTTTAAAACAATGTTTTTGTTATGAAAAACGATTTAAAATAAAAATTTTAAAATTTAAAACAAATGTTTTAAAGCATAATTTTGTCCATGCCATTTTTTTAGCTTTTCCGAGTTTTTGGCAACAGATTCATAATAAGCTACCTCCGGGACCCTCCGAAAACCAAATGTTAACTCCATTTGATGAAGCTTGCATTTAAATATTTCAATATTAGTTAATGTAAATTTAATTAGTTTTATTTTATCATTTGGTCTATATATGTCAAACCAATTTAAAAAACTAAAAAATTGTCATTATATTCAGATTTTTGTTTGTTTTTTCAAAGAAATAATAATGAGAAAATTAAAAAAAGAAAGGAGTTTATAGGTAGTTGAAAATCAAACACACTTGCTTTAAATTTTGTTTTGTAGAAACGTAAAAGCATTAAATTGCTATTTTAAAATTTTTTGTTTGATTTTAAAGTATGTTTTTTTTCTCAGTGTACATCAAAGTCCTTTCAACGGCTGAAATGGCTAATTATTATTTTTTAAATTTTTTCTTAAATGTACTCTTAAAAAGTTTATTGTTTTAAAAAACATGCCTTTTGGGCTTTTTTGCAAAAAAATAAAGGCATATTTACGCTAAATATAAGCTTACAGCACTTGCTGCAAACAAATACAAATTCACCGCATAGATATTCAATTTAAATGCACAAGCACTTACAAACACACACTCACTCACGCACATTTACTCACACCAACATATTGACATGTAATATTACACTCACACATCTGGCATTTGTGTGCACGGTGGATGAACGCAATGATGTTGTTGTTGAGTTGAAATTGTTTTGTTGGTTGTATTGTAGTTGCTGCTGTTGTTGCTGTTGTTATGCATGGTTTTGTTGTTTTTGTTTTGTTTTGTTTTGTTGTGTTTTATTTTGCCAATTGTGCAAATAAATAATCGCAATCGTCAATTGTGCGAAGAGAGGACGTTGACGATGATGATGTATATCGGCCAAAAGCAGCAGCAAGAAACGATTTACCATCATCAACATCATCAACAGAGCATCAGTATCTGCAGCAGCAGTTACAACAACAGCATCATCCTATTTTTGTCCTTTACTATGACTATGCAGCAGGACCCTTTTGTAGAATTATGCTGATTGTTGTTGTCAATGTTGATGTTGTTGTTGTTTTAGCTGTCATCGCCATCTTTCTGGTTGTTGTTTTTGCTGCTGCTGCTGCTGTTGTTGTTGCCTGTGGCTGTTGTGTTTTTCATACACTTGTTCACTGTTTGCATCTGTCTGTTTGCCACAGTGGGTGGCAAGTTTTTTTGCCAGTCCAACAACCAACTTCCCTGCATTGTCTGCATTTAGTGCTTTTTAACCTCAACCCCATTCCGAATATTCTTCAACAACCCTTGCTTGGCTCATATTTTGGGTGCGTGCTTCTTTGTATGCATTGGGGACACTTTCGGATATGGATTATGTTTGCTTATTGCATGGAAGCTTGTTATTGTTTTTGTTGTAGTGTTTTTGTGGCTTTGTTTTTTTTTTTTTTTTTTTGGTATATCTTTATTATTTTGTTTTGCTTTAATATTGATGCATTTGTCGTGTCATTGATTTGGAAATAACAAAGACCTCAAAATCTCATCATGCTCATCAGTGGCAATGTTGTGTTTGTTGTTGTTGGTTTTGTTTTGTGTTGAACGCACTTCAGTTGTAAATGACGTTTTTCCCCCATTTAATATCTCGCTTTTGGCATCCTTTTTTTTGCAACTATGCTGCATTTTTTTTTTTTTTTTGATTTTGTTTTGCTTTCATGTTGCTCCATACTTTTTTCATTATTATTTTTCAATTTCAATTTATTTCCCCTTTAACATTATTTTCGGCTATTGTGCAAATTGTAATTGTTTTACAGTTATTTTCATGCTTTGCTGCTTTTGTTGTGTGATGTGATAAATCGCATGCAAGGAGATGATGATGATGATGATGATGTTTTTGCTTGAGTTTGGGCTGTGATTTTTTGTTGTGGTTTTTAGATTTTTGAATTGAAAGATTTCAGGGATGTCATTTTTGGAAATTATGGTTTTGAGTTCGTTTTGCGAGTGGATTTTTATTATTCTGATAAAAGCATAAATATACAACTACAGCATAATTGCTTTGATTAAGAGATTTCAGTTAATAAAAATGTGCACCAAAAACTTATGGCATGTTTAAAACAAATTGTATTTTAAAAGAATAAGCTGAGCCTCTAGTTTAAAATTGAACATATTGCAATATTTCCAATTCAATTCTTTACTTTGCACTGACTTCATGAAAGGCTTGGAAACAATTTTTGTCGCGGGCAATGCATACATGTACAAATGCAAATAAAATACGTTCGTCCTGTGCAACCAACATTTTTACACCTTGTGGGATGATTTTGTCCATCGTGGGCTGGAACGTGTTCTGCCTCATTTTCAACAATCTCATGCAGTGGGCGTGCTTCATATTTCTTTTTGCTGGTTTTGGGCTCAATCTTATTTTCAAGAGTACGCAGAGAGGTCTTCCTCGCTTTTGACGTAGAATTACGTCTTACAGCGCGGTTTGTATGGGGTCATTTAAACAGATTTTTGAAGGTCATGCAACGTTTTTGGCTAATACTTTAGGGTATACCTACAGCCTTTAATACTAATCGTTCAAAGATAATATATATACTAAAATATCAGATATATCCTGCGCTGAATGAATATCTAATTTTAGATTTTGTCACTATTATATGAAAGTCACAAAAAAGTAAAATATAAGAAGAAAAATTCATGTTTTTATATAAGAAAGTCGATCATCTGCTGCTTATAATGTACCTGCTGTGCCTGCAGCTTTTTTTGTTTTTGTTTCGTTGTTATGCTTGTATTGTTTTTATTTCCACGAACTGATTGTTCGTATTAGAGCTTCAGCTCAAACACGTGTTTCGTGTTGAACACGTGTTGAAACAAGAACCTTGCGTGGTTCACGTGAATAGCATTCACGTACTTTAAGCCTGAACCGATAATAAAGAGACACAAAGGGATTATCAGAGGTCACAGGTGGGTCATTGGCAATTTTATGGTTTCCATTGAACATTTGGACCAAAATGGATGATTCTATGGCTAATCGGATGCAGTGGCATTATCTGAGTTCACAGGTGGGTCATTAGTACTTTGATGGGTTCCATGGAACATTTGGACCAAAATGGATGATTCAATGGCCAATCGGATGCAGTGGGATTATCTGAGTTCACAGGTGGGTCTTTGGCAATTTTATGGGTTCCATTGAACATTTGAACCAAAATGGATGATTCTATGGCTAATCGGATGCAGTGGGATTATTTGATGTCACAGGCGGGTCATTGGAACTTTTATGGGTTCCATGGAACATTTGAACCAAAATGGATGCAATGGTATTATCTGAGGTTGATAATCATCCTGAAAAAGGATGATTCTATGGCCAATCGGATGCAGTGGGGTTATCTGAGGTCACAAGTGGGTCATTGGCAGTTTTAAAGGTTCCATTGATCATTTGGACCAAAATGAATGATTCTATCGCCAATCGGATGCAGTGAGATTATCTGATGCCACAAATGGGTCACATCACAGTGTTTAAAACCAAAATTTAAATTATTTATTAAACAGGTTGCAACCCTTTTCTGCTTATACGAAAAGGGTAAACGAAAATTGAGAAACTGAGCGAAAAATTGCTTACGCAGAACTTGGGCAACTCAATATATTGCTGACCAAGTACGTTCTTTTGCTCTCTAGCTTCTGTATGCTTACGTATAACTTGGTTGAGCCTTTAAACGGAATTCTACGTCTACACTTACGATACTTTCGAAACTGTTTCTTTTTTATTATATAATTTTTTGTAGTTAGCAGAAGACTGTTTGCGACACTCATCCGGAAATGAAAAAAGACAATTATATTTTTTTTTAATTTTTAAGGATATTGCAGTCTTTTTTATAAAGTAACCAGGAAGCCACAAAGACAAAATCAATAAAATATGTGGTCAGACGTAGTGTTCATTTCGATGACTTTAAAAAATTATGTAATAACTTAAAAGTTGATCTAACAAGTCAACGCCATCCATCGAGGAGATATACTTTTACACTATTTCCGTTTTATGAACTTCAACAAATCACTTTAAGTTTTTACAATATCTCCTCACAATGTTCTCTTCTCCTCTGCCTACAAAGTGTGTGAAGCAAGATGTATGTTTTGCCTTGTTATCCTGCCACTTGGTTAGACAAATTTTTTTATCGTTGTTTACAAAACATACCGGATGCACTGCGTCCTCTTTTTTGCAACTATTTATCTGAGCTGAATGCTGCTCTTCCAAATCTGTTAATACGTGCAGTTACAGCAGTATTTATAGTTAATTGCGTAAGAATTTCAAGTTATTTGTAGAAGTTGAAGAGATTATGAACTGGCTCTTTTAATACCTGTATCAAGTGCAAAACTATTGCGGTTGAAAATCCATATTTTGCCAAGTTTTCTGAATCAATTCTTGTTTGTTTGACTTTGTTTAACTCAAAATCGTGAGGAAATTCAGATTTTCCGCAAAGAAAATAAATTTTTAAAACGTTATGGCTTCGGCTTTCTTTTATGATGCACCTTACAAGAAAGCCTTCCTTTAAATGGCACAATTTGCTCATTGATGCACACATCCTGCTCAACGGGTTCTTAAAGCATCGGTTCCTTATCTATATCTATATCTATATCTATATCTATATCTATATCTATACTATTATATAAAAGGAGACTCACGGCGTATTTGGTGACGAGTGTTCTCAATAACCACTGAACCGATTTGTATAATTTTTTCACTATTCCATTGCTATGTTAAGCGAAATTAAATTAGGGTACTACGTTTTTAATAAAACTTTTTTTTTAATTATTATTTAAGAATTCATGTACATATTTTAATTCATGCTAATGCTGAACAAGCAGCACAACAAGCTGCAGAAAACCAATGCTTAAGCTCTGGCTGTGAGAGTAACTCACCACACAGCACTGCTGCCATGTTGTGTGGGGAGTTACTCTCAGTTTGGTCTCTTGAGCAATGTTGCCAACAACCTGACATCGTATTTGTTATGGTTTTCAGACTTATATTGTATACACATATTTACAGTAAAAAATCTTTTTCCTGTTATGACTGATATATACTTACTTACTTACTTAGATGGCGCTTACAACCGTTGGTCGCTTTTGGCTTGGTGTAAGAATTTGCGCCAGCCTCTTTTGTTGTGCACTTGCTGGCGCCAGTTGGAAACTCCAAGCGTTGTCAGGTTATTCAATGCCTGGTCTTTCCAACGGAGATGCTGTCTTCCTCGTCTGCGTTGGCCACCGCTGGTTACCGAATCCAATATTTTTTCCGCTGGAGCTTCCTCGTTCATTCTCTCGACATGACCTAACCAGCGAAGCCGCTCTATTAAAATACGCTTGACTATATCGATGTCGGCATAAAGCTCATACGGCTCGTGGTTCCATCGTATTCGTTACTCGCCATTGACACAGATTGGACCATAGATCTTGCGAAGGATTTTTTTCTCGAACGCTCCCAAAGTCCTTTCATCAGAGCTGCTCATCGTCCAGGTTTGTAATGCGTATTGTAGGACGGGCATGGTTATTGACTTATAGAGCGTCAGTTTTGTTCGTTAAGAGAGAGCTCTGCTTCTCAATTGCCTACTGAGCCCAAAGTAATACCTGTTGGCAAAAGTTATCCTTCGTTTAATCTCAATACTGATATCGTTGGAGGAGTAAATGCTGAATCCCAGGTAAACAAAGTCCTTCTCTACCTCAAAGGAGGTGTTGTCAACAGTGACGTGGTTTCCAAGACGCTGGGATTGTTTGTTTGTTGACACAAGATACTTCGTTTTATCTGCGTTCACTGCAAGACCCATTCGACTCGACTCTTTTTCTAGCCTGGAGAATGCTTCACTGACTTCGCGCGTATTGTGGCCAATGATCTCAATATTATCAGCATACGCCAGCAGCATAACACTCTTATAGAAAATGTTGCCGCTGCGTCTCAAGTCAGCAGCTTGGATGATCTTCTCCATGACTATAGTAAAGAAGTTGAACGATAAGGAATCACCTTGTCTGAAACTTCGCTTGGTATCGAACGGAAGGGAGAGGTCCTTCCGATTTTCACTGCACTGCTGGTGTTGTTCAGTGTCATCCTGCAAAGACGTACTAGCTTCGCAGAAATACCAAATTCAGACATGATGGAGTATAGGTGACTCTTTATTAGACTGTCGAAGACGGCTTTGTAATCAACAAAAAGATGGTGTGTGTCAATTTGTTTTTCGAGGGTCTTTTCCAAGATTTATCGGAGCCTAAAGATCTGGTCGATGGTGGACTTTCCAGGTCTGAAACCACACCGATAAGGTCATATCAGGTGACTCTTTATTGGACTGTCGAAGACGGCTTTGTAATCAACAAAAAGATGGTGTGTGTCAATTTGTTTTTCGAGGGTCTTTTCCAAGATTTATCGGAGCCTAAAGATCTGGTCGATGGTGGACTTTCCAGGTCTGAAACCACACCGATAAGGTCCTATCAGGTTAATCTTTATTGGACTGTCGAAGACGGCTTTGTAATCAACAAAAAGATGGTGTGTGTCAATTTGTTTTTCGAGGGTCTTTTCCAAGATTTATCGGAGCCTAAAGATCTGGTCGATGGTGGACTTTCCAGGTCTGAAACCACACCGATAAGGTCCAATCAGTTGGTTGACGATGGGCTTCAGTCTTTCACACAATACGCTCGATAGGACCTTTAAGGCGATATTAAGTAGGCTAATTCCACGGTATGAGTTATCAAATTGTGGCAATTTAATTTATTAAATTTATGTTTTAATTCTTAAAAAACGTTTATTTTAGAATTATATTTGAGCTTAATGCCAACAAAATTTTTCATGAAATAACAGGTTGCTACAAGTAGTTGGTGGCTAAGGTGTGATCGCCTTTCTTGTGGATTGGGCAGAGCACACTGAGGTTCCAACCATCTGGAATGCATTTCTCCGACCATATTCTGCATAGAATTCTGTGAATGCATTTTAACAGAGCTCAGCCGGTAGGCCATCGGCTCCTGCGGCTTTGTTGTTTTTAAGCCGAGCTATAGCTGTTAAGACCTCGTTATAATCGGGCAGCGGAACTTCAACGCTGTCATCAATAATTGGGGTTTCCAGGATACCATCTCCACTGGCAGGATGGTTGTCAGCGTTGCCATTTAAAAGACTAGAGAAGTGTTCCCTCCATAACATCAGTGTACTCTGGATATCTGTCACTAGATTCCCATTCTCGTCCTTGCAGGAAGAGGCTCCGGTCTTAAAACCATCGGCCAGGCGTCTTACTTTTCGAAAAATTTTCGAGTATCATTCCTTTAGCCATGCATCTCAATTTTCTTGCGTATTTACTTACGCATTTCCGCCTCTCGCTTTTTTCGCCTGAAAATGCGTTTCTTCCCTACTCTTCTCTCGATATCCCTCCATAACAGCACGCATTACAACCGACTGCAGGGTAGCTTTGTAGGCGGTATCCTTCTCTGCAGTGGCTTCGCGACACTCCTGGTCGTGCCACCGGTTTCGGCGAGGGCGATGGTAGCCTATCACCTCTTCGGCAGCCGTACGCATTCAGTGGGATATGTGCGTCCACTGTCCGCATATATCGTCGATCAGAGGAGTGCTTTCTTGAAGCGTGTGTGGATCTTGGCTGCGACATAATAATGATCCAAGTATATGTTAGCACCACGGATCGTGCGTACGTCTAGTACACTTGAAGAGTGTCTTCCGTCAATCAAAATGTGATCAATTTGGTTGCATGTTTTTTGATCAGGGAACAACCAGGTGGCCTTATGAATATTGAGATGCTTGAATCTAGTGCCACTAACGACCATGTTTCGTGCTGCGGCGAAGTCAATCAACCTCATTCCGTTATAGGATGTGTTGTCGTGGATGCTGACTTTCCGACTATTGGACCAAATATGTTTTCCTTACCCACCTTGGCTTTGAAGTCACCAAGCACGTTTTTTATGTCATGTCGATGGCAGCGTTCATATGCGTCTTCAGGGCGCTCGTAAAAACTTTCTTTGGTCTCGTCATATTTTTCTTCTGTCGGAGCGTGCGCACATATAAGGCTTATGTTAAAAAATTTTGTTTAGAAGCGGAATATGACAAGTCGTTCGTTCACAGGAGTGAATCCCAGGACATGATGCCATTATTCTCTTGCCAACTACAAATCCGCATCCAAACTTGTGCTGGTCCGCATGGCCGCTGTAGACGATATCACAGGATGCTTGCCGTAAGCAAACATGTCTCTTCCATCGCTTTTCTTGGATTGCAGTGATATCAGCATTATATCTTTCCAAGATATCAATAAGTTCGATAGAGGCACCATCCCAATTTAGGGTTCGGACATTCCAGGTGCATATCCGTAAATCATTATCAGTTTTTCGTTTGCGGTAGTCGTCATCAGATTTGGGGATCATTCTTTCATTTGTTCTTAAACTTTTCATTGAAATAGTTTTATTACGTGGAGGGCTTCAAGCCCAACGCACAACCTTTGCTTGATGGCCAAAGGAAGCCCGCCGCTCAGATTCGCCGCCAAAGTCTATCGGGTGATAGGTTTTTTTAACGATTTCAGGAGACACCACGCGGAGGTTTGAGTCAACTTGAGACGTCTCAAATGCTTCTAAGAGGAACTCAGTACGATCTGAAATAGCGCATTGATATGTCATGGTTTGCGTGCAGCTGCGCAGGAATTATTTTTATGCATAAAGCCTTATTAAAAGGATTTCCTTAACCTTTTCAATAGATTTGTAGTGGCCGCATCAAAAACTAATTTTGTTTATATTTTCCAACGTCGTTTTTAAAATCAAATTGGTTGGTCTATGAAATGGAGTTGTACCAACATTGCATTGATCTCCGGTTGTTTTAATTGAACCTTAATATTATAATTCAACTTTTAAATGATTTTATACATTACTAGCTGACCCGACAGACGTTGTCCTGTCCAAACTTCAATATGTATATATCATTGTGTTTGTTTTCGGAGTAGGTGGTTTTCGGGTAGTCCATAGTCGGGCTAGACCATCTTTAGAGTTTCTTTACTTGTTTTTTATTTACAAATATTGTGTTATAACATCAGTTGTGTCATTAAAGCATTAATAGTTTTGTAGAGGAGCAAGTTCATAAAGTTTATTTTCATTCTAAAAACGGACATTTTTATACGAATATTAACGGACAGTTTAATATTCATTCGCTCATTTTAAAATGTCCGTTTTGTAAATGAAAATAAATGTTAGAGGAACAAAAGTTTCTCTGTGTAGAATTCGGGTTTTATGTCTGTCCGATGAAACTTTAAGTAGCTACAAAGAAACCAAACGTTCATAATTTTGTAAATTTTGATAAATTTAAGAAATGTTAAAATGTTCTATGATGTTGAAATGGATACAGTCTTGATGGTTAAAAGAGCACTTTCGCATTGGTGAACGTATCGTATCTGAGCAATGAATAACTAACCATAAAAAGCCCCGATTTAAATTAAAAAGGAAAGTTAAAAAGAATTTCCTCATTAAGCAAAAAAAATTTTTAATTTTTATTATATTAAAATATACTTACTTACTTAGATGGCGCTTACAACCGTTGGTCGGTTTTGGCCTGGTCTAAGAATTTGCGCCAGCCTCTTTTGTCGTGCGCTTGCTGGCGCCAGTTGGAAATTCCAAGCGTCGTCAGGTTATCCAATGCCTGGTCTTTCCAACGGAGATGCGGTCTTCCTCGTCTGCGTTGGCCACCGCTGGGTACCGAATCCAATATTTTTTTCGCTGGAGCTTCGTCGTTCATTCTCTCGACATGACCTAGCCAGCGAAGCCGCTCTATTTTAATACGTTTGACTATATCGATGTCGGCATATAGCTCATACAACTCGTGGTTCCATCGTATTCGGTACTCGCCATTGACGCAGATTGGACCATAGATCTTGCGAAGGATTTTTCTCTCGAACGCTCCCAAAGTCCTTTCATCAGAGCTGCTCAACGTCCAGGTTTGTGATGCGTATAGTAGGACGGGCATGATTATTGACTTATAGAGCGTCAGTTTTGTTCGTCGAGAGAGAGCTCTGCTTCTCAATTGCCTACTGAGCCAAAAGTAACACCTGTTGGCAAGAGTTATCCTTCGTTTAATCTCAATACTGATATCGTTGGAGGAGTTAATACTGGATCCCAGGTAAACAAAGTCCTTCACTACCTCAAAGGAGGTGTTGTCAACAGTGACGTGGTTTCCAAGACGCTGGGATTGTTTGTTTGTTGACACGAGATACTTCGTTTTATCTGCGTTCACTGCAAGACCCATTCGACTCGACTCTTTTTCTAGCCTGGAGAATGCTGCACTGACTTCGCGCGTATTTTGGCCAATGATGTCAATATCATCAGCATACGCCAGCAGCATAACGCTCTTATAGAAAATTGTGCCGCTGCGTCTCAGGTCAGCAGCTCGGATGATCTTCTCCATTACTATATTAAAGAAGTCGCACGATAAGGAATCACCTTGTCTGAAACCTCGCTTGGTATCGAACGGAAGGGAGAGGTCCTTCCCGATTTTCACTGCGCTGCTGGTGTTGTACAGTGTCATCCTGCAAAGACGTATTAGCTTGGCAGGAATACCAAATTCAGACATGATGGAGTATAGGTGACTCCTTATTGGACTGTCGAAGGCGGCTTTGAAATCGACAAAGAGATGGTGCGTGTCGATTTGTTTTTCGAGGGTCTTTTCCAAGATTTGTCGGAGCGTGAAGATCTGGTCAATGGTGGACTTTCCAGGTCTGAAGCCACACTGATAAGGTCCAATCAGTTGGTTGACGATGGGCTTCAGTCTTTCACACAATACGCTCGACAGGACCTTATATGCGATATTTAGAAGGCTAATCCCACGGTAGTTGGCGCAAATGGTGGGATCGCCTTTCTTGTGGATTGGGCAGAGCACACTGAGGTTCCAATCATCTGGAATGCATTCTTCCGACCATATTAAAATATAGTTATATAAAAAGGTACACTGCGCAACAGATGCAGTGGGTGAGGTTGTAAGAGGATCAAACTGGAAAATATCATTAAAAAATATATTTTAAGGCCTCGGAGAACCACATATACCGAGGTTTTATACAGCAAAATTTTGAAAAAAGCCACACAAAAAACTTAAATTTTTTAAAACGTTGTTCAGGCGTCAAAAAAAACCACAAACAACGTCAAAGGTCGATAAAATAAAGTAACAACAATTTTTTAAAACAATTTTTTAAAAAAACGTATCCATAAAAAAAAATGTTTGCTATTTTCGTGTTAAGAGAGCCCAAATTTATAAGGGATATATAGTGGGATGCCATGTACAAAAACAGTGACGCATACTGTAATCGTTTGCAAATAGAGTTCTCCGCACCCTGTTCTACAACACTTTTTTTACATATTTGCTTACCTTGTAAGAGTGAATTCTTTGATATTTACAGACTAAACATATGAACTTGGCACATCAAGACATCATTAAATAAAAAAAATCCACATATAACACTTAAATAAAAGCACTTAAAATCCAAAAAAAGCACCCATAGCCAATTGGGGTGATTTAGGTTTAAAAGCGAATAGAACACTTGATTTTTTTACCTGTTTGCAAGTTTGTTATACCCTAAACCTGAATACCTCCCATACAACGCAAAAATCGAAAACTGCAAAACTAAGCTCATAATAAACTTCCAACAATAAAATTTGGTATGTATATACTTTATATCAAAACACGCCCATCTCCCATTCAACCAAAAAATTGAAAACTCAATATGTAAGCTTCTGTTCAACCTACAGATATAAAATTTGGTATGTATGTTTTGTTTAACAAACCAAAGATGTTTTTAAAAAATGGACGTCATCCGCCCACTGACACGCCTACCTCCCATACAAACCAAAAAATTTAAAACTGTATAAATATGCTTATGTTTGTCTAACAGAGATAAAATTTGGTATGTATCTATTTTATACTAAAGCTAATGTGTGTTCAAAAATTGGGCGTAGTCCGTCGACTAACACGCCCACCTCCCATACAACCCACAATAGTGAAAGCACTATAAGGGCATTAACATTTGAGTCTTTTATTTTGGTTTTTATAATAGTATTTGTAATTTTTGTTGACAGCGTGTTTATTATATATGCTTTCAGATAGGATCACAAAGTGAAGTGATTTTTTGTGTGCAGCCCAAACAAAGGACATTATTGACCAAAAAAAATCCCCGTTTCGTCTGCTCCAAAAATCTTTTAGCAGTGATGTCAACGTTCAAGAAAACACCACTGTTAATTTTGAGATAAATTGATCCTATAAATAAGTTTCCAATGCATTGGAATGGACAAACTGGTATTACTTTTAACGTCACCACAATTTTCAGCAACGTTTCGAAATGTTAAACAAATCTAGCTAGACGCATTGCTTGCGGATCATATTTTTAGAATTCTAACATTTTTAATCCTTTGTCCATATTTATGATATGGTAACTGATAATTTTGCCAGAACAATGCAGAAAATCTGATGACATCAATGCCTTTTCAGGTTAAATCGGGAGTTTTTTTTTTGTTGATAGAAAATATACTGACCATTTTATATTGAAGTGTTTTATTAGTTGCACTTACCATCTCCGAATTGGCTCAAATTTTTTTCTTGAATTGGTTTAATGATTAGAAACCAAATCCGAAGTTATACATTTTTGCAATCATTTTTCGCGGCCAAAATAGGGTCTACTTTGAGACAACGTAGCTCAGTCAATTTAAATACGATTTTCGTAAATAGGATATCATTGGAAAAGTTTTTGTCTACTTTAAAGGAAAAATATAAAACTTTTGGAAATATTACAGTAAGTCAACCAATTTTTAATTTCAAAGTATAATGCCATCACCAGACGCTATAATTTTTTTTTAACTTTCATAATATAAGCTGTTTTAAGGTTTCATTACCTTTCTAGCGATATAAAATTAAGGTGTACTCTTAAAGAGTTCCGAAGTTTTAGCGATACAACAGGAAGTGTTAATGAATTTTCAATACAAATTCAACAAATTTTTAATACAAAAACAAATGAGAAAAAATATTTTATGAAAATTTAATGTAAGAAATGAAATGACAGCTAGTTGAATTTTTATTGAAAGTTCATTAATATTTCACGGTTTTCAATCTTCTAAATCCATCTAGAACGTGAAAATTATAAAAATGAAAATTATAGCGTCTGATGCTGCATGGCATTAAACTTTTAAATTAAAAATTGGTTGACTTACTGCAGATTTCTATGTTTTAGTTTGCTTTTCATGTACAATAAATTTTCGCTGCAAAAACGAAATAATATTCGGTAAGGCCTAAGAACGTATAATTTTTAATTTTCAATAAAATGGTTTCCAGTATCTAAATTTTTTTTTTTACTTTTTTAAAAATATTTTTTTAATAAACAGCTCATTTGCATACACAGTCCCTTAGAATCCAAGGAGACGCCGTGTCTACTGACCGTGATCCAATAAGGACCAAATTTTGTTCGAAATGTTCTTAGGTGTAACCGAAGCTAATTTCGTTGCTTGAGGAAAAATTAACTGGTCTTAAAATTAGGGTTCGGTCTCATGTACACTCAATTTAAAATTGTTTGATTTGATCCAATAAAACTGATTGACCAATGTCGCCATTCTTATATATTTTCATTATGTATGAATTGTATATAATTGCTTGAAAAGTCTAAATAAATAGTTTTTAACCCTTTTTAGCTCAGAAATCTATTTTCGTTTTCCAAAAACGACATTTTAATTCTTTAACACGAACTAAAACTATATGAAGATCTGTAACTTTTAACATCTTGTTTTAAAGCAAGCAGCATCTTGATGAAAATTGTTCCATTCAACTTAATTTAAGGATTTTGAAAATAAATTTTACCACACCATTCAGTATCGTATCAATACACTTACACCTGTTAGCTAATGCGAACACACCATTTCACACATTAATTACACTATGCCCTAATATTTTTAAATTTTTGCTCGCTTTTTTCAAGTCTATCTTGTATTCTACTTATGCAATTTTTATAATCAAGGTTATAATCAAAAATAACGTCAGGAAACGCATATGAAAGAAGGTACTAAAATAGGACATTTTACTGGTTTATAAATTTTTGATTCACATTTTGGATCGACCTTTTTAAGTATAAATGACCAAAAATGTTAAAAGCAGTACAATGTTCAATTACTTCCGCACTGTAATTCATTTATAACACGATTTTATACTTACGCTTGTAGCGCTCTTTGTCTCAGCAAAAATAAACATTTACGCAGCATAAAAAACAATATAGATAAACATTTGCGAAGCATATACATATCATACCTAAAAATTAAGCAACAAAGACTTAATCACTTGAAGTCTCAGCGCCAACTGAATGAAACAACTTCCTGCGTCTGCTCTTGTACGTAAAACATCCCTTATTTAAAGCACTTTAAGTAAAATAAACAATAACAACAAACACAATCGGAGAGGAAAAGAGCGAGAAAGCTGTACGCTGCAGCGCGCTGGTTGTGTATCAAACGATTCAATGCAGCAATGTTTTTTGGATTTGATTTTTTTGGCTACTTTTTAAACTCAAATTTCAATAACTTTTTAGAGCAGTTTTGAAGAAAATAAGTATGCAAAGGACTTAGTTAAACATGTTGCTTTATGTTAGTGAAAGAATTACAAAAATCGGTTGAGTAGTTCTTGAGTTACACTACAACGTAGATACGTGAGAAGCCTTTTATATAATAGTATAGATATAGATATTATACATCCTGGCAAAAGTTAAGCTTCGCATGTAAAACTAAAATTTGGGCGTTAAAGGCTGCGTAAGTTAAGCATATGTTAAATAAGCTGTTAACATCTTCTGTGTATATAAAAATGATTGTAGGTATGTTACAAGTAGACTCCAAAACCGCTAAATCAATTGTTATGAAATTTTCAGGGAAACTCTAACAAAGTCTTGAGAGTGTTCCTGTGAAGTTTGCTACCGATACCAAATAGGGGCGTGGCAACTCCAATACAACCATAACTTTCGATATCGTATAGCTTTAGAATTACATGTTGCACAGCTCCAAAATATGGTAATCCAGGTCAATTTCTACGTGCTGTTTTACTAGTAACATTTTAAAGCCGTTACAAAATGGGCGTGACACTTTTTAGGCATTCAAACTTTTCAGTATTACTTTCGAAATATAAGTAACAAATTTGTGTAACTCGGAAAGAATATAACATGTAGTCGTATCGATCGACTGGAAAAATTCAGCAATCATTAGAGAATGGGGCGTGGCACCAACCATACAGTTCAAATGTTTAATATCGAATAGCTTTGGTACTATATGTCTCATAACATTTAAACTCAGTATAAAGTTATTTTTTGGCCATGTCTCTCAACTAGAAAAATAGCACGAGCATTGGAAAACGGGCTGTGACTCCGCCCATACAAGCCACATTTTTAATATCAAATAGCATTGGAAGTAAAAGCCGCTGAGCATTGAAATTCAGAATGGAGTTACCATTTGGTAATGTCCTTCTACTAGAAAACAGGGCTGAGCTTTGGACAAGTGGGTGCGCCTCCCCATACATGCTACATTATTGATGGAATAAGTTTTGAAGTCACAGATGAAGAACATGTGTTTGTCTAAGGCTGCGTGCATAGTAAACGCCGTTTCAGACGGACAGGCAGGCTGAAATCTGTGTGAACAAATGAGATACAAATATCTCTCTATTTCGATTTTTCACACACTCTGCCTGTCTACCTGTCTGAATCGGCGTTTACTATGCACGCGGCTTAAGGCGTAGCAACGCGCGCCCGGTATTGCATGTACTGGATACATTTTTGCATTTCTTGTCAATTTACTTTTTCTATTCCGACAGTAATACAAAATAGCTGTTCTTTTAATGGAAACAAGCAATAAAACTAGATAAATTTATTTAAAGTCAAACTTATCCTAAATAAATATTAAATAAATCTAAAGAAAATTTCAGTAAGAATTTTAAAGTATAATTTAGCTCAAAAGCTTCGATAGACAAGAAGATTTTAGGTCAATCTAAAATGTTGGCATTTTCTTGGAAAAGTCATAAACATTCTTTAAGCCTATTCAAACCAAACAACTTATCAAAGCAGCAAAAAACCATAACATTAAATATTATGATAAAAAATTAGGCAAGACATTTTGGAATTTAGCCAAAGTAGTCAAAATAAAGGCACGAAATATGAACTTAAAAACATAAAGCAGGCAGATAAAAATATATAAAAAAATAAGTAAAAACATAAAAACTACAAAATATTTTGAAAGCGAAAAAACAAAGCATTAAGACAGAATATAAAAATGCAAAAAAAGAAAGGTGAGAAAATATTCAACGCTGCAGGATCTTTCAAGGCCGAAGAATCTTAACATGTTGCCATAAAATATGATAAAGTAGCAGACTAGTACTGAGTATATATATATATATGTATGTGATTGTGTGTGTTTCTTTGCTTAGATCTGTCGGTATTTTCAGCTTCTGTTGCTAAGTTTATATTGTTGTTGTTCTTAAATATATTTTATGTTCTGATTGTGAACTCCTTTCATTGCCGAAAAGCAAATTTTTTTGCTTATGGTGTTGAAATCATTGTTCAGGCTAGAAACTTAAATGTGAGGGTGTGCTTTGGTATAGGTATAGGTATATGTGAGCAAGTAAGTGTTTGTATGGCTGCTAAGGCATTTAAATAATATCTGTGTTTTGCTTACGGTTGGCTTATCATAATAATCATAGCCCGCAGTTATTTATTGTTGTAAAATAAACTTTATACTATATATAAATAAAATATAATAACTAAGCCGACGCCACTGCTTATATGAAACAAAACAAGCAAACAAACAAACAAACAAACATACAAACAAACAAGCAAGGAAGTAAGCCAGCCAGCTAGTTTTAATATCTGTGTGTGTTTTCTGCTGGCTTGTATTTAATCAAATATTTACACATGAACAATTGTTGAAATACACACACTCCTTCGCAAAACAAAAGATATGAGTTTTATTTAAGCCATGATGAAACCTATTAAAAGCTTTTGAAAAGTGTTGCAGGCATAATGAAAATTACACCAGGCAACAGACACAGAGTTGTGCTATTAAATTTATAAAATTTAAGAGATTAAAAAATTAAAAAAAAAAAAGTATAGAGAAAGAAAATTGTTATGGATTTTAAATTTCAAATGTTTAAATTTAAAGTTTAATAAATTTCTGAATATATATGTACGACATAAAGACTGTCCCAGAAATAACTGTCCTTTTGGTTTTAGGTTATTTATAAAAAAGTGTTACCTCTATAGCAACATATTTGGTGCCTAAATAAAGTATAAATATTGCAGATTAAAAAAAAAAACAATGCTCATTAGTTAACTAAAAGAGCTACTGAAAAGATGTCGTCTCAACAAGAAGAAAAGCGGAAAGCAATTATTTGCAAATATTTGAAAAATCAAAACACCACGTACAAAAAGATCGCTAAGGAAGTTGGCGTGTGCGTAAAAACTGTCGGAAGGACCATAAAACGATACAAACAGCTTAGCCCTTTATCAAAAACGCCAGGCACAGGGAGAAAAACTGTTCCAGCGAACCAAGCGGTGGTCCAGAACGTTAAGCGGCCCAGAATCCAGGCACTTTGGTTCGTGATATGGCAGCAAAAGCGGCAACATTGAAGTCAAGTGTTCAACGGGTTGAACAATTTTACAACCTAAAAAGCTATAATGTGCAAAAAGTACCTGATAGGTCAAAAGAAAAGAACGCCGAAGCCAAGAGGAGGGCTCGAAAACTGTTTAGCGATTACCTGCCCAAACTTGATTGCGTGATCATGGACGATGAAACGTACTGCAAAGCGAATCAAGCAGTACCTGGACACAGCTATTATTCTGCGGTTAGAAGTGGTGGAGCATCTTCTAAATTTACCACTGAAAAACATACCAAATTTCCAAAAAAAAATACATAGTGTGGTAGACTATTTGCAAATGTGGCCTTTGAATATGTTACCAAGGTTCAGTACTATTTTGGCCTGACCTAACAACATGTCGGTAGTGACCTACTCCCAGAAAACAATGGATTGGTACCAAGCCAATAATGACAATACGGTACCAAGAGAAGCCAATCCTCCGAATTGCCCCGAACTTCGTCCAATCGAAACAAATTGGCCCTTAATAAAAAGAAATCTTAAGAAGACCAAACAAACTGCGAAAACCATTGAAATATTTCGACGTAAATGGCGTCGGGCATACACGGTCAACGAAAGGTTAGTAAAAACCTTATGGAGGACCTTAGTCAAAAAGAGAATAAAAAGTGTATTATTTTTAGTGTAAATAAAATTGCATATATTTGTAATGTTTACTTAATAATAAACTGAAAGAATTTAAAAAAAAAAAAAAAAGTAAAGAAAGTCTAAAGTCAGTCTAGGCCGACTATGAAATACCCTAAACCCACTTTTCAAAAACAAAAAATTTTTATTGTAAATTGGCGTCTCCAAGGGCGGATGAAGCCTATATTTTATATGCATTTAAATATTGATGAAAAATTTACACATACCAAGTTTTATTCCTGTAGCTCACAGTTAATACCTTTATTGTGCTTTCGCTATGGGAAGTGGGCGTGTTCATGGACGAATTACTTCCAATTTTTGAACACACCTTAGTTTTGGTATAAAATACATACATACCAAATATAATTTCTCTATGACAAACATAACCTTATTTATTGAGTTTTAAACTTTTTGGGTTGCATGGGAGGTAGGCGTGTTCGTTGGCGGATGACGTCCATTTTTCAAAACCATCTTTGTATTGTAATAAAAAACATACGTGCCAAATTTTAGCTCTGTAGGTTAAACAGAGGCTTATTTATTGCGTTTTCAATTTTTGGGTTGTTTGGGAGGTGGGCGTGTCCGTTAGCGGATGACGTCCATTTTTCGAAGACATCTTTGTGTTGATATAAAACACATACATATCAAATTTTATTGTTGTAGGTTAACTATGAGCTGAGTTATGCAGTTTTCAATTTTCGCGTTGTATGGGAGGTAGGCGTGTCCGTGGGCGGATGATGTCCATTTTTTAAAACCATCTTTGGTTTGTCATAAAAAACACATGTGCCAAATTTTAGCTTTTTAGATTAAACAGAGGCTTATTTATTGCGTTTTTAATTTTTGGGTTGTATGGGAGGTGGGCGTGTCCGTAAGCGGATGACGTCCATTTTTCAAAGATATTTTTGTGTTAATACAAAACACTTAGATACCAAATTTTATTGTTGTAGGCTAATTATAAGCTGAGTTATGCAGTTTTCAATTTTCGCGTTGCACGGGAGGTAGGCGTGTCCGTGGACGGATTCCAAAAATATTCAATAGTGCAGATCCTTGAGTCCATGTGACTATGTGTACCAAGTTTCATTCAATTATCTCAACTCCTTCTTCTTATCCTGTGTATACGGACAACACACAGACGGACAGACGGACGGACGGACGGACTGACGGACGGACATGGATAGCTCGACTCACGTGGTGACGCTGATCAAGAATATATATACTTTTCTATACCGGACTCGCTTCGTTCTATGCGTTACAAACGTTTGCACAAAGTTAATATACCCTGACCTTTCAGGTTTAGGGTATAAAAATCATTGTTTTTTTTTTTTAAATAAAAAAACAAAATGACAGTTATTTCTGGGACAGTCTTTAGTTGTTGTGATCACAGACCTATACATGAATATTTAAAATGAATTATTATGAATTATGAATTATTAAAAATATTTAAAGCCTCTATTGTCCTTTTGTAAAGGGTTTGCATAACATTTTTCAAAAGAAAAAAAAAACAGTAAAAGAAGTTTTTAATAGTCTATGAAAATATTTTCAATCAATCTCATTAGAAATAAGCTTAAAATTGTATACTTAAATTAACAAAATTTTATAGTTCAATCTTTTTATTTCTTATGAACGAACTTTTGCAAAAATTAGCCAAAAAAAAACTGTAAGTTTTCTTAAAGAATAATTCATAGAAAAAAAAAAATCACAAAATCCACACCACAAAAAGCACACAAAAAAAAAAAACACTCAACACAATCACTATCAACGTGTGAAATGACATAAAAACTATTGAAATATATTTATGATTCTCTATATGTGGCAACGCCAAGCTACTCGATTTATACATATAATAACATATGTTATAAAACCAAAGTTCACAAAACAACGTAAACATGCTCACATAAAACTGTGTAAAACCACAACAATGTTGTGCATAAGCGTTGCCAATTAATTTGTTTTTGCTTATATTATGGCAATTTTAAATGTGGTTATTTTATTGTGCTCACCATAAAACCGCAACGGCTAAAACGCGCCGTATAAAAATACAACAAAAAAAAATTAGCATAACAAACAAAGCGCTATTTGCTACCTTTATTACTGATACAATTTAAAAGCTCACTTTTTTTACTACTATAGTAGTAAATCAGCCACGTATCGTGTGTTGGTTGCTAGCAATTTGTTGTTGTAGTGCCTGTTTTATTCTGTTTTTTTTTTATTTTTTTTTTTTTGTCCTAGTGTGCTTCATAAGATTTGCAACTATTATTAAGAGTTGCCGGCACTCTTGCTATTGTCGTTTTCTTTATTTGCAATTTTATTGCGCGTGTTGCCAATGCAAACTTTTGCGGCCAACAGTTGTTGGCATGAAAGTTCAACACGATGTGCGTGGCGCTTAAAACATAACAACAACTCTTGGCACCAGCATTAAAAACAACAAAAGCAATAGCAGCAAAAATAACAAGCATAACGAACAAGTGCAGCGATGTGGCAACGCTTAGGTGAATAAATGAATGAATGAGTGAATGAGTGCATGAATGTCGAGGCGACCGAGTTTAAGTAAGCGAGAGTGCAGCGAAAAGTGCGCGCACGTTAAGCACGTGACTTGTTTATGAAGTTAAACTTTCCTAATTTTCACATGTCCTGCCTGCCATCTCTTTCGCTCTGCCACAGACACCTCCGGCATGTTTTTTTAGTCTTTTTATTTACTTTTCTTCACTTCTGTGGCTTTTAGCTGAAATTTATTTCATTGATATTTATTTTTTTCTACCAGCTGTTTATTGTGTGCATGTGTGTGTATGAATATATGTGCCTTATTATGAGGTGGCAACGCTTCAGCGGCACATACTTCTGCCACATCTCAGTATTCAACTCATCTGACTCATGTGTTCTTTCTTCTTAATTTTCTTTTTTCGAACTTAATTTGTATAAAATTCTTGAGTCTACAATAAAAGCTGATTGTTTGCTTAATTTAATTAATTAGTTTTCTCACAGTTGTGTGAAATTTATTTATGCTTGTTGAATATTTGCAGAGAATGCATGGATATTATTTATTTATCCTTTGCTGGAAAGGCGCACACATGTGGTTTGCACACTGTTGGCTAAAACTTAAAGGATAAAACCAAAGATTCGTGGTTGTTGCTTGGCCTACAGAGGCTAGTTTTAAGCAACTTTAAATTGCAAGTATTCGGTTTTAGTAAATTTAAAAATATACAAGCAATGGTATAAACCGCAAAAGTAACCTAAATAATACCCAACATTTTCATTAGTTTAGACATTACTCACAAATGTCAAAAAATTCAGGTTCAACTTTTAAGCTAAGTGGTTCAAGTGGAAAACAAAAAGATCAACTCGAGGTCACTCAGCGTCCTCACACTTCGTCCTCGTACCTTATATTATACTAAGTTGGTTTTTATCCGAATCATCACGTTTTTAACTAATCTTATATTTAATTTTCGAAATATTAAACATTTTCTTACAAACGTATGGCCAGTCTAGTGTACAACATATACAATGTATATTATACATCTAGCTTAGGTGGTGGGAAAAATTTTGCAGAATACAATACAATTTTTATCAATATGTATAAGTATAATTTGTTAAGAGTTAAGTTCAATATTAGATATTATTTTATTAGTTATAATTTTAAAATATTCACATGAAATATGCTTCTAATATAGAAAATTCTTACATATCGTAAATTAAGAAAACTATTTAGCACATATCCTTATATTTTATTCAGCAATCCATTTAGCGAAATCATCGCTAACCTAGGTCTGCCGTGAAAAACAAAAAACAGTTAACTTAATTTTTCTAATTTTCAGATAATAAGATTTTTGTGTTGGTGGATTTGCATAATTTTGTTTTATGATTTAATTTTACTTTGAATATGCATGAGCAATAACGCGTAATGGCGGTTAACCGATTTTTGCAATGCATTAATAACAGTCTTCCGCAGTTTCTTCAAATATGTTTAAAATGTAAATACGTTCAAATTACGTACACACACACACACACACACACACACACACACACACGTAATAACAAAAGCACAGTAATCTTAATATATAAAAGACAGGCGTCCTGCTCCGTGCCCTATATCGTAAAACATGTTCAGCCTGGACCAGAACCTGTTGTAAAATTATCCATTTGAAATTTTTGTACTTACTAAGCCTTTTGCTCTATATCGTAAAACCTGTTCAGCCTGGACCAGAACCTATTGTTAAATTATCCATTTGAAATTTTTGTACTTACTAAACATTTTACTCTTTATCGTAAAACCTGTTCAGCCTGGACCAGAATCTGTTGTAAAATGATCTATTTGAAATCTTTGTACGTACTATTATTTTCAAAACCTGTTCAGCCTGGACCAGAACCTGTTCTAAAATTATCCATTTGAAATTTTTGTACTTACTAAGCCTTTTGCTCTTTATCGTAAAACATGTTCAGCCTGGACCAGAACCTATTGTTAAATTATCCATTTGAAATGTTTGTACTTACTAAACATTTTACTCTTTATCGTAAAACCTGTTCAGCCTGGACCAGAATCTGTTGTAAAATTATCTATTTGAAGTCTTTGTACGTACTTTACTTTTTAAAGCCTGTTGAGCCTGTACCAGAACCTGTTGTAAAATTATCCATTTGAAATGTTTGTACTTACTAAATCTTTTAAAACCTGTTCAGCCTGGACCAGAACCTCTTCTTAAATTATGTATTGGAAATCTTTGTACTTAAAGACTATCGTTATTCTCCTCAACTCTACTATACATCAAACATCATGTCTTGCTATTACAGTACTTCTTAATTAACAGAACCAGAACCTATTCGGTTTGCATAAACTGAACAGCAATTATTATATTCAGTGACGTTGGTGTCAATTGAAATTGCTACAATTAAATCAAAATAATCGGTCTTCTGATCCAAGTTTAAGTAATTAGCTACTCAAGTTAGGAAATGGAGATGAAGATATCATAGAAATTCCCGATCATTTTGTTTGTAAAGGTTCGCCTTTTAACCCTTTCAATGGCTTGCCAAGAATAATTGTGGACAATTTTTTTGAGCTTATATTCCCATCATTTAAGCAATAAAAAGATTAAAAACATCCCTCTGATTTTTACATGAGCTGCTTTACTTTTGGCAGGCTGTCTAATATAATGGACAAAACCACCATAACGTTGTATTATAATATTTTAGTTCAACTAAAACAACCGGAGACAAATGCAAATGCGTTATTTATGCAAATTTTATTATAAAAAAAAAAATTTTACTTTGCACACCAATCACAATACTCACTTTATTTGCAAAATTTATTAACACGCTATATAAAAAAATTGTAGGCTACTGTTGGGCATAAAATCGAAAATCTAACTAAGTTAAACGTTATATATCTACCTAAAATTATTTTTGTCATGTTGGCACAACATCATTGCATAGTACCAACCTATTTAATTTTAGAAAAAAACTTTGGAAAATAAAAAAAATTTTTCCGAAGTGTCCATTATAATGGACAAATCCATTGAAAGGGTTAAATAGATTTTTGGCGATACTTTGAGTCCGAATAACATCAACCGTTATTCCAAAATTGCTATCCTGTGCCCAAAAAATTCCTATGTGAACGAAGTCAACGAGCAAGTTCTAAATATTTTAGTTGGTGAAACAGGGAGAGATTTGAGCACGGATTAAATTGAAGACAGTGGTGATAACGATAAACAAAATTACCCTGCCGAGTTTTTGAATGAATGTTATCCGTCAGGAATGCCACTGCATAAGTTAAACCTCGAAATTGGAATACATCTTCGAAATTTCAATACCAAAAGAGATATCTGTAATGGAAGGTGGTTAGTTTTGAGAAACCTAAAAACTTAATTAATCATCGCACAGGTATTGACAGGTGCACTGGCGAACATTAAATAGTTTTCATACCTACAATTGATTTGGCCCCGACAAACGCAGATTTGCCTTTCACTCTCCGGAGGCGACAATTTCCAGTTAAACTGACATTTTCAATGACCATAAATAAATTGCAAGGTTAAATATTGCAAAAATTAGAAGTTTTTCTAAAAGAACTGGTATTTAGTCATGGGCAGTCTTAGCGGGCTGATGATGTACGACTAAGCATTATAGATGGCAAGGTACAAGGTTAATTGGTTAAAATTCTAAAGCCTGGTTTTCACTATGTCAATTTAAATGGTCAGTTGTTGTCAGTCACATGAAAAATGCCAATACGTTGTCATTTGTTTTCTGTTTGACAATGGCGAAAAATAGGAAAACCTGATCTCTTCAAAAAATGACTAAGTGAAAACTAAGCATAAGAATGTTTTTATTAGAAATGTTGTATGTACGGAAGTTTTATAAAAATAATTTAATAAACATGTTTTCAAATAAAAACCGTTGTATATAAATCCAATAAATTTTTTGTCGCATTTTGTACTCTAAATTGTTTTTTCCCGTCGTAGGACGGGCTTTTATACTAGTATTATTATAAAACAAAGCATGGAGAATTAAAAAACCGTACCAAGCAAAAAGCATGTAACTTTTATTAAATGCTTTTTTTTTTTTGAAAAAATTTACAGTCCCACAATATTTAACTACGCTGAATGCGACCAGTTACTGTTTTGATTTAACAATAGTTTTTGGCAGTAGTCTGTACACAATAATAATAATCAGCTGTCAATGCAACCTGACTTATTGTTTTATGCTCTAGGCCTACTATAATTTTTTTAAATTCCTTTTTGACATTTCTGTTGGAAAAATTGCATCCATAAATGAAGGTTTATAATAGAAACCAATTTTTTCTTGATACTAAGTTTAAATTTAATATTTGATATAATGTTTGAATAAACTCATACCTCTTTTAAACTATACAAAACATAACACATTTTTGTAATTCTTGTTTTTTAGCTTAACAAATACTCTTTCATTTTAAAGTAATAATTTTTATAATTTACAGTTTTGGGTGCTTTTGTAAGTAGGCTACGGCTGGACCAACATTTTGTTACTAAGTTACTTATATAAATACAATAAACATACGCAAAAAGAAACAAAATCAAGAGGATAACAATTTTTGAGTTCACCCACTTCACATGACTTTCAATGCCCAACGGAAGCATTTAAAATAATATACTTTACTAAAATTTTGACCTCTCCAGACATAGAGACCATATAAAGTAGACATAACTACAAAATAAACCTTGATTATGTTATGTATGAAAGAAAAGAGAAAAACCAACTGATTATACCTTAATAAATAGAGCAGCTTAGCAAAAACTGCGTGAGGTAATTTTATGCTGCCTGTTTTGCACACATTTTTTTGTTTATTTTTTATTTGGTATTTTCCTACCTACTTATTTAATTTTTTTCCTGCTCCATGCCGAACGTTATTTCAATTTACTTTTCTTGATTTGCATGATTTAAGAAAAGGACGCGAACCTTTTGCCTTTCTTTTCTTTATTTTTGTTACTTTTTTTTTCCACATTTTGCTTGCGACAAACTTATTACGGTTACCAAGCTTAAAAAAAGGCTCGTTGTAAGCTTTTTACCCAAAGCTTTTATTTAACCCGTTTTAACGGTGTTTGCAAATAAATTTAAATGTTATTATTTAATTTTAATACGATTCACTTCAGTTGAATTCTTTGAATACATTTAAAGAAATGGTTGAGCAAAGAAAATATTTACGGAAAAAAAAGAAAGGATCTTTAATTTAATTAGAAGAAGTAGGAGGAAATGCTGCTATCGAGTAGGGAATAATGAGGGTGGGGTGAGGACAGCTGGTTATGAGAGATTAACATAAATTTAGGATTTTCCAGAAGGTGGTTTGAATTGCATGGAAGGCTGCGGTGAACTTGTGGATGCTTTATACAACGGATCAAACATTTGAAGAAAATTACTTGGAAAGTTTGCTAGACATAATTCTCCGAAGAGTTCAAATTATGTTTTTTTTTTTTTGGTGTTGTTTAAAAAAATGTGTAAAACATTTTTTTGGTTTTTGGTTGCTGCTTAGTAACTAATTTAAATCGAGCTTAAAACAGCTAGAGTTTATCTAAAAATTCTATTTGATTACATTGAATAATTTAACACCTTCCTACAAACTTCCATAAATCTCAAAGAATACATATTTATTTTATTATTCAAAATAAAATAATAATTTTATTCCCCCCGAAAAGTGCGCACAACCAGTACTCTTGAAGTGTGCCTTGCGTCGAACACAACATGATCAATTTGGTTTCACGTGTTTTGTGCCGGAGATAGACATGTGACCTTGTAGATATTGAGGATATTGTAGATAAACAAAAAACAAATTGGCCATTTCAGCCCTTGAAAAGACTTTGACCGAGCTTCTTATGATCAATTGTGTTGTGTGTGTGTGTTATTAAATTTTTGCACACAATTGACCGAGAACTGGACCTACATGTTTTATGCCGACTCCGAACGGCTAAAGTTCATGTTCTCTAGAAGCTTTACATGGCATTGTTTACTCTCTGAGGTTTGCCATTGTCTGCAGAGAGGTGGTGACCGATCAGAAAAATTTTTTGTTGAAAAAACTTTTCGCCACGGCTGGGGATCGAACCCGGGCTCCGAGCATGCTAGGCCACACACTTAACCTGCATGCCACGGTCACCACGGTAGATATTAACATTAAAAACAATTTCAAAAGTTCTATATTTGGCGTGTAAACTTTTTTATTATTTGTTCTTAAGTTTTTATATTAATTTTTTTTTAATCTAAACCTTGCAGGGAAAATTTTGACTACGGTCCTGGCACGGATCATCAATAAATTAAAATAAATTGATATTTAAAAAGCTACTTAACTCGAGTTATGCAGTTTAAGGTTCATTCCTTTAAAATGCAGTTTAAGTTGTATTTCTCTGAATGATTTTCTTATAGCATTAAATTTTTATTGCACAAAACTAATTTTTTTATAAGCTTACTATAATAAAAATGCTAGCCAAAAAAAAGCTCTTGAAATGCATTCCAAGTACTTTTCGCTCTATTTCCGTTTCCGTTTAACATTTTTCAAGCAGCACTCAGTATGTAGCTCTTTAACAGCGACAACAAAATGCTACTCCACGCCACACTCCAGCCAGGCTTAGTGCGTTTTGGCTCTTTTATCTGCCCAAGATAATAGTTGGCAGATAATAATAACCAAAAAGACAGTGAAAAATATCCAATTTATAGATAAGCATAAAAATAACCATTAATCACTAAAACACAGAGATAAAAAAGTTATAAAAAAAAAAAAATATACACAAACTTTGGGGCAGCAGAACAGCCCGCAGAGCTGCTTAGAGCTTTCCAAATTATTTCTTTAAGAATGCGTGTATGTATGTATGTTTGTGTGTGTATTTATGTTGCCTCTGGTTAGCTGCTTGTATTAGTTGCTGCAGCTTTTAGCGCCCAGAAGCTGACTGCATATAAAGACGAATGATTTAGAAGCAAGCCGAAAATATACGATTATAAAAGCTACATAAAAATCAGTGCTTTATTGTGCTTGAAAGCGGAAGAATCCAACATAATGCATAATAAAATATATGAATGGCATAAATATTTTAATGACGTCAATGGAAAAGTTTTTAAGAAAAAAACGGAAAATAGCTACATAAAAATATTAGGATTTTATGGTATGCTTTATGCGAATTTTTATAAAATTCTGAATTAAACAATTGATGTTAGTTTAATAGCCGGAAGTTTATACTAAAATCATAGAATATAATAAAACAGCAAATATAAAGAAATATGTTTAAAAATAAATTAAAAAAAAATACATTAACCAATATATCGTTGGTTAAGCGCACTAAAGTGATAAATGACCTTTTGACGAAAATAAGTTTACTGCATTTTTCAATCCATCAATATAATATCTACCTTGTGTAAATTTATTATAAATCCATAGCTAGTGAATGCGTGTCAGTATAAAGTTAAAATTTGTGTTCTCTGTAATGAGATGTATTGAAATTAAAAAACAAAATCGACGTTCCTGAACATTTGAAATTTTGCACTTATCACTTTAGTGAGCTTAACTTAACCATCGGTATTAAGATCTTTATTATCCTTTTTCTATGTGAAGCTATTCAAAAGTTCACGTTTAAGTTTCGTAATCTTTGTGGTGTGCTTTTTCATTTAGTAATTTTCAAGGATTGATTGTCATTTTGACATCACAATATATCCTGTAATTCATCCTTAAAACCAAATTCTTAAACTTAAAAAACCATGTCAACGCACACAGCTGTTTATACATTATTTAAAAAAAAATTAAATAAAAATATCTTTGCTCCAGTGCTAGTTTTAGAAGAACCAGTTAAACAAAAAAAAAAAAATATAATGCACTCTCATTTGTCAATCATGCTGCCGCGCGCTGCTGCTGGTTGCCACAAAAAATATCGCGATTGCAGTCACAAAAGCATCACGCGCTCATTAAAATCACATCAACACATCTTTTTGTGCTGCTGCCAAACAGCTGAGTAAACTTCTCGAACGAGCGACCTAAGACGACATCGATTTGTTTGGTTTTCCATGCTTGACCCAAAAATATTTTCTATATATATTGAAGAAGTTGTTCGATTTGAAGCAGTTCTTCTTGCACTTTATCACTCTGACAAGTTTTCTGGTGATTTTTGCAGTTTTCATAAAGCACAAAAATATAAAAAAAAAACACAACACAAGCAACTTATTTATAAAGGTTGCTTGCAAGCAGCAGTCAATGACTAAAAATGGCGCTGCAGTTGCCACAAAAAAACAAAAAAAAAAACTGAGCCCAGAGTTAATTTGACGTATCAAACTTTTGCCTTCATTCGCCCAACTTGCCAGTCCTCAAGACAGCTTAAAGCGACAGCTAGCTATGTTAGCGTTCTTGGCAAAAACAAAAAAAAAAATAAGAAAAAAAAAACTAACTTTTCCTTAGCTAGAGTCAAAAGTTTTTGGCAGCAACGCAAGCTGTGCCATATGGTAGCTAAAGCAAGTGTTTGAACGCTTAATGAAATGGCAGTTTTTTTAATTTTTATTTCTTTTTTTTTGGGGTACTTTTTTTTCGATGCTGCATTAAATCAACAACGCCAAAATGTAGGCAACGCAAAAACTTAATTAAACATTCCTAATTTTTGTCCACATTTTTTATTGTTAACTTAATTTTTTCGTATTTTCTGCTACACGAAAAGCGCTATTTTCATTTTCATTAAAAAAATTTTTTATTTAGTCTTGTTTTTTCTCGAATTGGCTTCATTTTTGGTATTTGTTTAAGTTTGGTTTGTTTGTTTTTTTTGTCTTGTGGCATATTTTCAGGCTGTTGCAAATTGCTATAACGCTGGCTGTCAGGCTGATTGACGATCTGTTGCAGGGTGCGAACTTTGTGGCTGTTGTAATTTTAGCTCAAGGCCGCAAAACTTGGCCAATTAATAGGATGAAAAAGTTTTACTTGTTATCTAGATAGATTTTGGTTGTTGCTGTTATTGTCGTTTTGTTGGAATTGTAGATCTTATGTGTCAGTTGGAACATTTATAAATGTTAAGCTTTGTAGTAATATTTAGTTAGTTTTAGGGAATTATATATTTGTATATGTAGTATGTGTGAGTGTATGTTTATGTGTGGTGCAAATTTTCTTCTTTGCTTGCAAGTTTTTAATGATGTTTGCTGTAGCATCGAATAAGTTTATTTCACAAATTTTGCGGCTATTTTTAGAATAGTGTATAAAAGGCAAGAACATTGATGCACAAGGAGCGTTGAATGGATATTGTATTAAAACACAAGAGTAATTTGAAAAAGATATACCAAAACTTTTTTATAATTTTGGTTATATTTTGGAACAAAATAATTTATGTTATGAAATTGTTTTTCTATATAAGCATCTCTTATATTCCTTAATACATTTTTATATATTAGTACAGTTTGCCAATAAAAATAGTTTTAAAACATTACTTTACTTCAGAAATTGAATTGAGTAATGAGTGATTGAAATTACGTTTTTAGAAATTCTCAATATCAAAAATTAAGAAAAGTTAATTTGAGTTAATGGGCTTTAGATATAGATTAATTTGAAAACAGTGCGTGACAAAATCAACTTAAGGTACTATTACAGTGTGTAAAAAATGAAAAATAATTTTTGTTTTTGTCTTAGAATCTGGTTCCTTAAGGTCTTAAGAATGAACGACTTATTGAAAACTTTATAAAGAGGCTTGTCTTTACTTTGCAGGAAAACAATTTGATATGAATGTATCTTAGACGTCATCCAAATAGTAAAATTTTTTTAAATCTCGCCCGTGGGGGTATTTTAACTTCGGCCAAGTTGAAGATATATCTTTTTACTTATATAATTATTTAAAATATTGATTTTTATTTACAATTACTATGAACGGATCAAAGTCAGTCGTACCATTTTTTCTTTTTCGTCATCAGTCTTACCAAAAGCCTGCTATTTCATTTCAAGATATATCCAAAACAATCTTCAGTCAGCCAATTCACTTTCAGTCGTACCTAAAATGAACTTCAGTTGGCCAAATTTGCATTTAGCCGTGCGCAAAAGCAACTGCATTTAATCCCAAACCTCAAATGCCATTATCTTTTCTTTTTTAGTCCTTTCTCCTTTAGCAATACCAAATCAGTCGTACCATTCGTTCAGTCTCGTTTAAAGTTTTTTATAGCTGCGCTCTATGAAAAATCCTCAAGAGCACTTCAGTCGGCCAAATTTTTTTTACCGGCTTTTAGTTGTTCCTTGATAGGTTTGTTTACGACATATAGTCGTACCTCAAACCAACTTCAGTCAATTAATCTTAATATTTTGCTCGGAAATACATTTTGTCGGCCTAATTCTTATAAGAAGTAAAGCAAAATTATTTAATGTTTACGAAGCGAAAAAAACTTTCATTATATGTATGAAGTTCAATCTCGTACTATAAAGTATTATTTCAAACGTTCTATAGCCATTTTTGAAGTGAAACTTCTTTGGCGGCGAGTGAAATTTCAAGGTCTCTTATTCGTGACGCTAGGCTAACGTTTTTAATTCATATGAAAATTTAAAAAAATGATTGCCGCTGCCAAGAATTGAACCCCGAACATAATTGCTTATGAGTCGGAATCTATACCATTACGCCATGTAGGCACATGAAAACAGAGCTGTAAAATTTGCATTTATATTCAGAATTCTAAGTACAAGTGAATAAGGACAAAAGAATGCTATTCATTGAAAACAAAATTGATCCATGAATAAAATTTTCAATTCACATTCCATTTCAGAAAATTATTTTATTATTCATTTCGATTATTCATTTTTCTTTATTCAGAATAATGCATTCATTTTTTTATTCAAATGAATGCTATTCATAAAGAATGCAATTCACAAAGAATCGTTATTCATTTTGCATTCATGCATTCATTTTTTATTCATTATTCATTTTTTATTCATTATTCATTTTGTAAATCATTATTCATTTTTTATTCATTTATGCATTTTTTATTCATAACAGAACACTATTTTCAGTAAATTCACGCGAAGCTATCCAATGCAAATTTAAAACTGAAAATTTACTTCAATTAAAAATGTACAAAAATTAGCCCAAGGCTCCGGTAATTGCGCTGTTGCACAAAACTAAAAATATACTACTTTGGTTGCAAAATTAACACCACAGGCATGAATAAAAAATTAATAATGAATAAAAAAAGAATAATGAATAAAAAATGAATAATGAATAAAAAATGAATAATGAATAAAAAACGAATAATGAATAATAAATGAATAATGAATAAAAAATGAATGCAAAATGAATAACGATTCTTTGTGAATTGCATTCTTTGTGAATAGCAATCTTTATGAATAGCATTCATTTGAATAACAAAATGAATGCATTATTCAGAATAACGACAAATGAATAATAGAAATGTATAATTAATCAATTTTTAACAATTGATTGTGAATTCAAAATTTTATTCATGAATCAATTTTGCATTCATTGAATGTATTCTTATTTCGTTATTCACTCTGCATGAAAATGATCAAACAAAATGTAATTAATACTAAACACGTAACATACTGAAAATAACATAATTAACATTAACATTACATTAACATTAACATTAACATTAACATTAACATAACATTATTAACATAACCGTAACATTTATTTTCATCCTACAAGTATGCAAGGAAAAAATAGAAAAATAGCTAAAACAGGAGCGGAACGCGTTCGTGAATATAGAGAGCGAATTAGAGCTCTTAAGAATGCAGCCGCAGCTGGGTCTGCAACTAATGATGATGGTAAGTTGATTGCAACATCGGCTGAGTTCCAAAATGCATTTTTACCAAACATCAGTGTATTTTGGTGAATCTACAAAGAACCAATCCCCAAAAACATACATACATTCACACTGTACTCATCGCAAACTGTTACAAATAATTTTATGTAATGAGTAAAGATCTTATGTACGTATTACATAGATTATTGACTCAGTACATACATAATTTACTCATTACATGATTAGAGTACATAATTTTATGCAATGAGTACATACATTATTTACTCATTACATATTTTAAATGCATAATTTTATGTAATGAGTACATACATAATTTACTCATTACATATTTTTAGTGCATACATTTATATAATGAGTACATACATCATTTACTCATTACATATGTTAAATACATAATTTTATGTAATGAGTACATGCATAATGTATTCATTATATATTTTTTGTTCATAATTCCATGTATTGAATATATTCACAATTCATGCCTGTGCCTAAAGCACCCTCTCAACAAATGCAATAAATAATTTTATAAAGAAATGACTAGATTTCACAAAATAATTGGCAATTACTTATAGAAACCCAGCCATTTAATTCTTATCCAATCATCGCTTTTGTTCTAGAGTACAGTGGATAGATTCATTCCCGCTCTGATTTTCTACAGGTTTAAGAGGTGTTGCTTATTTGAAAATCAAGAAACGAATGACATAAAACAGCAAAATCGTGTGCCGATGTGCAAGAGATACGTGTACTGAGTCCATATGTTATGTACTGAATAAATGTGTCACTTCAATCGTATAAGGGGGACGTGTACAGAGTCTATATTTTATGTATTGAGTAAAGTTTTTGTAAAAAATTACATAACACGTTGATTGAGTACACGTTGTTTGTATCTATTGAAGTCTGCTATGTATTCAACACATAACATTATGTATTGAATACATTTTTTATTCATTTTAAAAAGTGAATAAATTGATATGTAGTCAGCACACGCTCCCTTTACTAATGGCGTTTTCGTTTCTAACAAAAAATGTTGCCCTGTCGCAGTGCAAAATGTTTTCAATGTTGCCCGCAACCCTGTAAAAGTGCATGTTTTTGCCTACTCGAAAAATGTCAACTTAAATAAACGAATATAACCATCCTTGTCTAACGCACGCATATCATAATATTGTCGTTTTAAAAACAGCTGATATGCAGGGCAATCATCTACCCTGAGAAAGTTTGCAGGGCAGAAAATGCGCCTTTTTTGCCCTCTGTGAGTGTGACATTTTAAGAAACGAACACAAAATTTACTCACCCGTTTGCACTTATTTTAGAATCGAACACGAAAAAAGGCAAGGGCAATGAAAAGGCAACATTTTTTGGTAGAAACGAAAACGCCATAAGTAAATACTGCTCTTGTTGCGTTCTCATACAAGTTGCAGTGCATAGATTTTACATAGCTGTCTCTGTACTGACTACATAACTTTTTCCCTTAGTGCATGAATATTAAGTTCCTTTCGAATTTAAGACTGATTCTTTAAAAGTTAAAATTTAAGTGTTATTTTTTGCCTTGTATTTTTCGAGGAAAAATAAAGGTTCTTTTGACTTTTATTTAATCTTTAATTTTTTCGGTCAAAATTATCAAGCAATTTGTGTTTTTTTTAAAGGCCGCTTGACAGATTGAACTGTTGACACTATGTGTAAAATGTCTCACCGATGAGATGAAAATAATGGTATCAACATTTTTTTAGTCGGTAAAATGACTTGAACAAATATAAACTACCTGATATTTTTGACAGAAAAGATAAACGGCAGAAAATAACTGTTATTTTCGGCCGATAAAATAAAAGTCAAAAGTAACTGTTATTTTTGCCCAAAAAAACTATAAGGCTCAAAATAACTTTTATTTTTGTCGGAAAAAAAACAAAGAGATAAATGTTAATATGTGACACTTTCGATAAAAACCATAGCCGATACGGCCCTTGGATGCAAATATTGAATCAACAGATTATTATTCCATTTCGTATTGATTGAATTTCTTTTCAGATACTTTCTCTCTCTATTTCACACTAAAATCTCTCTTATTTCTTACTGTTAAAGAAGTTTCACTTCTGCCACGTGTACGTTGCTACACGCGAGTTTTTTTTTCATTATTTCTTTTTCATTTGAAAATTGTAAAATAACAATTGTTATTTAAGTTTATAATTCTTAAAAAACATATTTTTTAAGAACTATATTTTGAGCTTTTAATGCCAAATAATTCATGAAGTAACAGGTTTTGCTACAACCACAAAATTCTTAGCAGAACAACCGAGCAGACTATACCATGGTTTCGTCGTACTCTACTCCGACTCATCAGTAGTCTCTGGTGGTTCATGCAGTCCACTAACTTTGAGAAGCTAATAAATGCAAGTGCCGCAAAACCAAAATGGAATTCCGATGCACTTTTCACTTAATCAAAGCAGTGTTTTTCTACTCTTCTGCTAGTCGCAGAATTCCAAAAAGTTGACTGCATTGATTCTGCAAAGATTTTGTTGTTGCGCTTTTTGTTTACTTCTTTATCACGTGTCCATCTAGGTTCCAACATTTTGTTGGTATTAAACCATAGAAGGCGTGAAGAAGGTTTTTGTTTTGAAAGCAGATGTTTATTATATGCGCAAACATATAATTACTCATCATGTTTTCGTAGGTTTGGCTCGAACCAGTTTACATGAGTTATAAAATTGTGGCAGTTTACTTTGTTTATTTAAGTTTATTATTCTTAAAAAACATATTTTTTAAGAATTATATTTTGAGCTTTAAGTGAAAAGTGCATCGGAATTCCATTTTGGTTTTGCGGCAGTTGCATTTATTAGCTTCTCAAAGTTAGTGGACCGCATGAACCACCAGAGACTACTGATGAGTCGGAGTAGCGTCCGACGAAACCATGGTATAGTCTGCTCGGTTGTTCTGCTAAGAATTTTGTTGTTGTAGCAAAACCTGTTACTTCATGAATTATTTGGCATTAAAAGCTCAAAATATAATTCTTAAAAAATATGTTTTTTAAGAATTATAAACTTAAATAAACAAAGTAAACTGCCACAATTTTATAACTCAACAATTGTTATTGTTAATAACACTTTTCAACACAAACAAAAATAACAATGTTCTGACAACAGATTTTGATGGAGGGGACAAAAAAAAAATACACGAGTATCGGCGTTTACGTCTGAGTCTTATTTTAGGGTGGATTTAAATTTCCCCCTTTTTGAACATTCTTATAATTAATCGGCACACGAAATCATGTTATCCTTACATTTTTGGTATAAGATATGTTCAAAGGACTTATGTAAAATACTGTGAGCAACATTTTAACCTTCTAACTTCTCAGTTTGTGGGTCTTTTTTAACCCATTTGTGATAAGGGTCAAAAAAGACCCATTAAACAGGATTATAACGGGTTAAAATGTTTAACAAAAGTATTTGCCATTAAATTCTACTATAAGTCTCTGAAATTATCAAAGTTCAAAAATCAACTTGAACGCCAGAATTTAGTGAAAACTTGCAATGTGTTTAAGGGTTAATTTCGTACTTATTCAGAGTTGAGTCAAAAATTTCGCACAAAACTCAGTGTAAGGGCATTAGTTTTTATAAAATAAATTTTTTACGTAAAATTTCACTATAAATCACCATAGATGCTTAAGGTACTATTACAGTGTGTAAAAAATAAAAAATTAATTTTTTTTTTTTTAGAATCTGGCTCCTTAAGGTCTTAAAAATACGTATACCTAATTTTAGAAAAGAATATCAAATGAAAAAAAAAAATATAACATACATTACATTCGTATGTCGCGCATTTATTCATATATTATCGTTCATAGAAGAAAATCTAATCGCGTTTTTCTCGAAACAAGTTTTTTCGAATTGGTTTCTAAGATATCTCGAGTTTTGCTTGATCGATTTCGATGAATCTTGATTCATTGTGATTATCATAGACTCTGTTAAGCACCCTACCTATAAAAAGCCGAGAAACTTTTATACATTGTTTTTTACGGCTAAGAATCTCTGCCAAAAAGAGGGGTTTTTTGTTAATTTGTTTTTCAAAGCATGCCATTTTTTTGTTTTGTTTTTTTTTTTATTTGCGTAGGTAGAGTGCTCAACTACAACCCTTAACTGAAGAATGCACTTTGATTTTTTACTTTACGACGCCTTGAAAATGCTGTAGACGAGAAACCAACTTACAACCTTTTTTTAAACACACCAACTTCAACGACCTCTAGAAAAGAAACAACAAATACAAAAACAAAAAAAAAACATTTTTTTTTATAAACTCTACTGTAACTGTACATAATTTTAATAAATTTGACTTAAATAATTTATTAATACTATGTAAAAAACATTAATAAAAAAGGTGTTGTTTTTAATAGCTTCACACTGTAATAGTACCTTAAATTATTCATAAACCAAAGACATACATGCTGAAAATTTTAAATTTAACGGTTAAAACCAAACGGTTTAACCAAATTATCTTTCTAATTATACGAAATATATTAATATCGATGGTATTACTTTTTACATTTATAAATTGAGTACGAAGAATTAAAATATGTTTCCATTTGCACTTTTAGAGTTTGTTCCTAATTAAAAAAGTAAAATATTATATAAAAAGAAATATTAAAATGCGCTATAATTTTGAACCCGTACGAATTTTTCCCATGAAATTTTTTTTTCTTAGAATCTTAAGAATATTTACTGAAATACAATATTATAAAAAAAAGGCGAAACAAAAGTTATAAAAACCGGCCGATGTCATGTCCCCCTTTAAGTTTCGATTTATGTTTAAGCCGGATTTGCTGCTTACTTTTCATATCCATAGATTGTTAAATTGCCTGTTTTTATTTTGATCACTGATAACATAACTTATTTCAATATTTTATGTTATTAATATATTGCCAGTTGTACAGATAAAATTTGCCTGTTGATAATATGTTTTTTTTTAGTGCATTTAAAAGACTGTGTCTTACATGCAAACATTACTTTAAATAACAAAAATAAATAAATAAATAAATAATCACTGTGAAGTTCAAACCAAAGGCATTTATAAATAACATTTTTATCCTAACACTGTTTTCAGTGATTTAGTGTTTATTTGAACCAAGTTCTAACAGACAGAAAAACGGTCTCAAATTTAATGTTCTAAATTGTGAACCAAATATCTATGCTATGTTTACATAAATGAATTTATTTCCTTTTTGTATTGAAGTCTTGTCAATTAAATTTCAATCAAAAAATTTCAAAATATTTTAACGTACCTTTTTTTAAGTGCCCACAAAATTTAATATTTTTTAAAAAAAAATGTGATAAAAATTACTGTTTTAGTTAGACCTCGTTTCACTTTCAACAGTTTAGTTAATTTAAAGTAAAGCTCGGCTTAAACCAGTTCCTTCAAAAAAAAAATAGTTTGATGAGGAAAGCTCAAGGAATTCATCAGTTATCTTCAAAAAATTCTAAGATTTTGCTAAAGTCATACAAATTTTGTTGTTGCACTTCTCATAACTAACAAATCTATTTCTATCAGCTTAAAATATTTCAGCCTTTCTTTTGACAACATTAAATGTACTTCACTTGCTAATAAAATAAAAAATGTTGCATTTAAATTTTCATAATCATCAAAGAGTTTTATTTAAATTTTGTAATATTTGAGAGATATTATTTTAACATAATATATATCTAAAATTTTAAACCATATCATATCATTTATGCAAAATAACGTAAAATAAATATATTTAAATCCACATGCAATGTAGACGCTTAACATTTAGACAGAACGATAGACAGACACACAGACAGACATACAGAAACAACTAGCCAAACAAGAACCAGCAGACAATCAAACACACAGATGATTCAAGCAAACAACCATAAATGCGGCCATTAGCGCATGTTTGCATTGGCGTCATTGTTGCCAATGTAGCCAGTGTTGCCACTTTGGCCACTGTCACTGTAGCTGACACTGAAGCTGTATGATGTCGAAAATTATTATGCAAATCATGGCAAACGGAAGCGGATGCCAGCCAGTTAGCACACAAAAGAAGCATCACGCCTGCTGCTCATCACTTGTGTGCGTGTGAATTAAGCGCTGCTGTTAGGGTTAAATTTCCCAAAACAATAAAAAAAAAAACATAATTCAATAAAGTTTAAAAAATGCCATTATATATATGTGTGTGTTTGACTGTGCATGTGTGCATAAATGTTGGTCATAACGTTAGGCACTGGCTGCTGCTGACAGCATCAAATCATTATAAATAACTTCAAATTGAGTTGACATTTGTAGGGTTTCGCACGATTTGGCGAAAACTGTTTGAAATGGGTTGTCCGCGCATTTTGGGAGCAAATTTAATGTTTTTTATAAATGGTTTTTTAAATGTTTGTGTTGTGCATAATACGCATACAAATACAGTTATTTTGGTTGAACATTTAAAAAAAGAAAAATATCGTTTATTTTTTGTTCTTGTTTGCATGAGTTTTAAAGGCATTTAAAATTATTCCATCAATTGTCACGAGCACATACATGCTAGTCATTGCGTGTCTGTGTGCGTGTGCTTGATTTTAATTTAATTTTCATTTGCATGGCACTGGCATGCAAATAAGTTGATAGAATTTCCGCTTAAATGGCTAATGTTTCATGTTTCGATTTGATTTTAGGCTGGAATTCAGCTGAAGGCCAGGTGTATCAAAGCTAAGTTTCTAAAGTAAAAACGACATTTTTAATGTCTGTTTATTGAATAGCAAGCTAACTGAACTTAAGGTTAATTCTTAGCTATAACTCTTTCATATTTCTGTGCAACTGCTCAGCTCAGCACACATCGTTGACGTGGAACAACAACCGGCAACAATTGCTGGCATTAATTTTAACGTATGTTACACGTTATTATTTATTAGCTCATAAAATAGAAAGCATTTATTTTGCGCCTTTATGATGAGCACTAAATATATGAATGTTAAAAGTGAGCCTAGACTACAATCCATCAGTTGAAATGGGCGTTGGAACGATGACACACAACAGAAGAACACTCAATTTTGACAAATTATGATAATGCATTCACCTTAATTATATGGCTGCCACTTGAAGCTGGCAACACTTCATTCAGTCTTCTACACATTTACAGCTACACCTACAACCCATCCTTCCCCTCCGTATATAATACTTAAATCACGTTATGCTCATTAAAGTTAAGCAGTGTGTTAGAATGTTCGTTCATTCATAGCTCAAAATGATAGACGATTGTGTGTTAGTGTGTCTATTAAATCACACATACATATACACATAGATTTTTATGCGTTTGAGTGCTTGGTTGTTTTTTGTGTTGTGTCATTGTGTCTATTTAATAAGCATCAAGCTTCATAAGACACTCAAATGTCGACTCAGTGCCAAAGCAACGAACTGACTGGTATAGCTTATATTATGTATTATAAAGCAAACGATATTATAATGTTTGAAAAATTGATACGCCATTAGTTAATGTCTGTCTGTTTGGCAGTATTTGCGCGCGTGTGTGTGTGTTGGGTTGAGCGACTGTTTGTGTTGCCAAAAACTTATACAATTCTCTTAACCAACGGGTTTTCGTATACTTTTTATTCATTAAGATACAGCGCATTATTCATGAGCTAATGAATTTAAGTGCCTTGGATTAGGCCAACTGCCAGAATTTTACATAGTGTTGGAAAGGGGTTTCATAATACGGTATTATACAAATTTATTGGCAAGACTATAACGTTAAATTTATTACAGAAAAAACGGAATTTCTTAATATAATTTCTGAATGCATCTCTTTTATAATAACAAAAGATTATAGATTATTGATAGCGGAACCAGGGACGGTTATAAGACTTTAAACACTTTTTATACCCTAAACCTGAAAGGTCAGGGTATATTAATTTTGTGCAAACGTTTGTAACGCATAGAACGAAGCGAGTCCGGTATAGAAAAGTAGATATATTCTTGATCAGCGTCACCACCTGAGTCGAGCTATCCATGTCCGTCCGTCCGTCCGTCCGTTCGTCCGCCCGTCTGTACGTCTGTGTGTTGTCCGTATACACAGGGTAAGAAGAAGAAGTTGAAATAATTAGATGAAACTTGGTACACATGGTGACATAAACCCAAGGATCTGCACTATTGAATATTTTTGGAATCCGCCTACGGACACGCCTACCTCCCATACAACCCAAAAATTGAAAACGCAATTAATAAGATCATAATTAACCTACAACAAGAAAACTTGGTGTGTATGTGTTCCGTATTAATACAAAAATGTTTTCGAAAAATGGATGTCATCCGATCACGGACACGTTCACCTCCCATACAACCCAAAAATTGAAAACGAACTAAATAAGCCACTGTGTGACGTTCAGAGATCAAATTTGGGAAGTACGTTTTTTATGACAAAACAAAGAACTTTTAAAAAAATGGACATCATTTGCCCACGGAAACGCCTACCTCCCATACAACCCAAATATTGAAAACGCAATAAATAAGCTTCTGTTTAACCTTCAGAGATAAAATTTGGCACGTGTATTTTTTGTGACCAAACAAAGATGGTTTTGAAAAATTGACATCATTCGCCTACGGACACGCCTATCTCCCATACAACGCAAAAATTGAAAACTGCATAAATTAGCTCATAATTAACCTACAACAATAAAATTTTGTGTGTATGTGTTTTGTATCAACATAAACGCCCACCTCCCATACAACCCAAAAATTAAAAACGCAATAAATAAGATTATGTTAGTCACAGAGAGATCAAATTTGGTATGTATGTATTTTATACCAAAATTAAGGTGTGTTCAAAAATTGGGAGTAATCCGTCCATGAACACGCCCAACTCCCATAGCGAAAGCATCATAAAGGCATTAATTGTGAATTACAGGAATAAAACTTGGTATGTTTAAATTTTTCTTTAACATTTAAATGCATTTAAAATATAGGCTTCTTCCGCCCACGAATGCAAAAAAAAATAATTTTATTGAAAATGGGCGTGTTTCAATAATATTATTTTTTTTTTAAAAAAGTAGGTTTAGGGTATTTCATAGTCGGCCTAGACCGACTTTAGACTTTCTTTACTTGTTTTGTTTTAAATTTGATACAACAACTTGTTTGAAGAATATTTATAAAATCAAGTTTGTAAAATTTGTGGCTTCACCACGAACTCTTCTCTTTATAATATAAAACGATATGCAATGGAAAGGACAGACTGCTCTTAGAGAATAGACTGCGATATCTACACTCAGGGAAAAAATGCTGTTATATCAAAGAATTTATGGGTTGAAATAACAGATTTCACTGTTAACTACCATCCAACAAATGAAACTTTAAAATCAACAGTCGGTTGACTGTTGGTCTATAGAACACGAAACCCGTATAAAAACTTATTTATTGAAGTTTTTTCACTGTTTTGTAAGTTCATGTATGGCCGAGTTAGCTAACGTGTGCGTCTAGTACTCGAGTGTCCACCGTTCAAATACCGGCAAGGCCAACAATTTTTTTTTTTATATAAAATATTAGTTTTTTAATCAAAAAATGAAACTTGCAATTGTTTTTTTTTGTGCAACTTATTTTGAAGGTTAGTTTTGACCAAACTAATAATGAAACAGAATTATTATTATTTCAATTATTTTATTACAATTTTTGATACTTACACAGCTAGGGTTTGAACCCACGTCCCCCGCATGACAATCTAGTGCACTTCCACTGAGCTATTGGCCACGATTTTATAAATAAAGCAAAACATATTTAAAAGTAATTGCTTAGAAAAAATAGTCAATTCAACAAAAGCACAAAAATATTTCAACAGATCATTTTAACAGCACAAAAATACTTTGAAACGTTCATTCAACAAAGAAAATTGTTTACTTAAACGCAAATCATTCAATCGAACAGTGCACACTGTGAAATTTGACCCCATTTTGAGGCTAAAAGTCAATTTTTCAACTTGTTTGAATCTTTCTATTTTTGGTTTTATCTGGTAGGGAATACTCCAAAGCATACAAATGTAAGCTCTGTTTTAAGATAATGTGTTTTACGACTGCTATGGTACATCCCAAACATGTTGTTTCGAAATGAGTTAAAAATTTATTTTTTTAATGTAGTTTTTCTATCGTGTTCAAATGGATATACCTCAAAATCTAACAGTGACTTAAGATAACTAAAAATTGGAAAAAACTAGTAATGGTTTCTTCAGTAATATATCAATTAATAATTTCTATTAAATTTAATGTTTCTGGCAGAAAGTGAATTTATTACAAGTGACCTTCACGAAATTTGTGTAATTTTAAAAGAAAAACTTTAGTTAGAGTTTAAAAAAAAAGTTCAAGAGAGTTCAAGAAAAACTCATTCTTATCGCCACGACATCTCATATTGCGATTTTGTGCGATATTAAAAAAAAAAAAATTTTTCTAACCTAAAAATTACAACATTTATTGAACTTTTTACCACCTATCTGTAGAAATAGTGGGCGTGGCTAGTAAATTTTTGTATTGGAAGCTTATACCTTTACCTCTCACCTTTAAAAAAGTGGGCGTGGCAAGTATATTTTTGTTAGGCAAGCTTAATACTTCTAACTTAAGTGATGGATCAAGTTTTAAGCTGATACTTCAACTTTTCGAATTTTGGCCACAAAATAGGGTCAAATTTCCCATAGTGCAGTGTTCTGAAATAACAGCAACCGACTGTTAATATTACAGTTGATATTTTTCTGAGCGTACTATAGCTGCGTTGCGGAGAGGCTTGAATATGAATGCGGACCATAGTAGACAGGAAACTATGCCACTTTATTTCCCTGTTCATACCTATGAACGAAAGTCTGACCACAATGTGCATCAAGGCGAAATTCTTCCATATTAGACCAATAAACAGGAGGAAGTGTATGTTCACTACCCGGCCCACAACGTAAGAAATCCTTGGAAATTTCAACGCAAAGATTGGCAAAGAAGGCATCTAGCATAAAACGCAGCATATAATAGCCATGCGCGTAAACTGCCGCATAGATGTACCAAGGCAAGAAGGATGCGCGAAAATTCCATCAACAGTTTAAGCGTTTTACGCAAGGTACTTCGTGATGCTCGGAGCATCCATTCCATTAAATAGAGATAAAAATGATTATCTGATTCCAGATACGCAGAGCGCACTGAGAGTGTAGAGGCAGGCGTCAGAATTTTTAATCTGCCGACGATATCAACAATTCCGCCTTTGAAGAATGCAGTCTGATAGCACCAAACGACGATGATGGAGTGGAAATTCCACCACCTAGCCATGACGAGGTTAAAGTTGCTATTAAGCGACTCAAAAACAACAAAATAGCAAGTGCTGACGGCCTTGCTGCTGAATTGTTTAAAACCGGCGACGATGAATTGATAAGATGCATGCATCAACTCATCAGCAAATATGGCTAGTGTGCCGGACAATTGGAATGTCAATGCGATTTGTCTAATATTAAAGAAAGGTTTAAGAAAGCATCAGTTTTATTTCAATAGCATACAAGGTTATTTCGAGCGATATGTGTGAAAGATTGTAGCTGCCTTGGAGCTTATCATTGTGGCTTTTGTAGCAACAAGTGTACTATTTTTACACGCCAAGTTCTGGATAAAACCCATCATATCACAGCAGGTAAATAAAACTTTGAACTAGTCAAGGAGTTAACGTATCTTGACACCATCATAAATATCAACAACAATGTCAGCCTGGAGATTAAACGAAAAGTGGCAATCGCGATATGTGCTACTACGGGATTAGTACGCAATTATGTTGCAGATCCCGCTCTTGATCGACAAAACTAACACTCTACTAGATGCTCATCATACCTGGCAAAGGTTCTCTATGGCATCAAGTTGGCGATGACTATCGCATTCGAATGAATCACGAACTGTGCGAGCTATACGACGACATTGACTAAATCAGCGTTTAACAATTCAGCGACTACGCTGGCTGGGTCATGTCTTTCGTATGGATGGAGCAGTTTCAGTGAAGAAAGTTGGATGGCCAACAGAGATCTGCAATGAGTACCAAAAAAAATAGTATACTTAAGTCATGAGCCATAACAATTGGTGCAAATGTGTACTTATTCCAACTCAACAAAATACTTTGACTGATTCCCACTAAAACCAGAAAATACTCATAGTTCTCTAACATGCATGTGTGTCTACAAATTATGACTTTATTGGATGTTGGTCAATAATCTGATGTGACTCACTTATTCGTGAGAGAGGAATATAAGAACTTGAGTCAGTTGAGTATTATTTTGTGTTATACTCTGCTGAGGATTTTTGCTGTTTGTTTACTTTTTGTGTGAAAGAATGAAAAAGCTGAGTATTATTTTTTGTTATGCTTCTTGCAAAACAGTTATTGTTTAGTTTGGAACGTGTTGCTGGACATTTGCAATAAAATTTGGATGAAATAACAAAAAAGCTGAACTAAAAATGACTCTAAGTACTTAAGTCATTCCACTGAACTCTTGGTGTTTATTGGTGTTGTGAGTCATTACGGTATAGCACAATAAATCCATTCACTCAATGAGAGACCTGAGCACTACATCGGTTTATAACAACACAAAAATTATTCTTGTTCATTCATTCGCTATGTGTGCCGCACTCGAACGAGTATGAATGGATATGCGTGGAAGTTCTTCTTTGACTTAAATGCACTTATACTCTTTTTTGTGTTATTCAACCTATGACTCAAAAACAAGAATAATTGCAGTTCTCTGATGGCCAATGGATTGACCAGGGCGAGAAAGCTCAAACCAGGTGGAAAAAATTGAAAAAGACGTGCGCGAAGCAGAGGCTTCTGGTGAGAGCTGATGAAGTCGGCCGCAACCCGACCTATTGAGTGAATTTAGCTGTGTTCATTAGACCGGATCGAAATTTAGATTCCGCCGGTCGGGGTCTGCATATTTTTCAGAAATCAGAGAAAATCCGTTTGTTGACTAAATTAAAAGTTAATTTTTTAATTTTGTTGTTTTTTTATTTTATTTTCAATCATTTTGTTAAGTTTGACTGGTTGAGTTCATTGACTTAGTTGAAAAGAAGGCTAAGCGAATGTCCTTTTCTCGTCTCGTCCTCGTCGGCTCTGTCTAATTTACTCGTGCTGCATACAAAATGCCAGTTGTTAAAAATGTCAAAAAACTTACGATAGCACAAAAATGTTAAATCCTTGAAAAAGTCCATAATGGTGTTGCTATTAAATCGATATGCAATGAACATAAAGTGCAAAAATCAATAATAACAAGGATTAAGCGTAACGAAACTGCGCTTAGAAAATTCGTCACAAATGCGGAAACCGAACCAAGAAAGCGAGTGAAAATAAGAGGAATAAGAGGTTTAATTGTAAAAAATTGCAGACCAAAATTTCCTAATTTTTCAAAAAATAAATTAAATAAAATGATATAGCTAATCTTTCTTAACACAGATTAAATTGTAATGTGCAGAAAAGGCATATTTAAAATATGATATTTTTGAACAAAAGAAAATGTTTGCTCGGTTTTTGCAACAACCTCAATTTTCGAAATTGGCCTAAATTTTATTCTTTGCGTGGAGCAAGTTAATAATGTATTTAGTTCTGCTACTTTCTACTAGACGCAATAAGCAACGATCGTTGAATGCATACATCATGCCGAACATATAATGTCATCTATTGGGTATAGCACAAAACGAAATATGATGCAAGTAATTTTTTTATAAGAGTTAAAATTAATCGGATCACACTCTTAACATGGAATAGAGAACCAATGCTGCCAATGCCGTGAAGTAGAGAACCAAGTGCGTACAAAACAAAACCAACACTAGCAAAAACAACGAAAAAAAAACAAAGAAAGCAGCAGGCACAGCATAAGCAGCTGATGATTGATTTTTTTATATAAACACATGCATTTTTCTTCTTAGATTTTACTATTTTGTGACTTTAATATAATAGTGACAAAATCCAAAGTTAGATATTCATTCACCGCAGGATATATCTGATATTTTAGTATATATATTATCTTTGAACGATGAGTATTAAAGGCTGTAGGTATACCCTAAAGTATTCGCCAAAAAAAGTTTAATTGCCTAGAAAAAAATCTGTTAAAACGACCTCATACAAACCGCGCTGTAAGACGTAATTCTACATCAAAATGGCCATTTCAACCCTGGAAAGGATTTTGACCGAGCTTCTTATGATCAATCGTGTCGCATGTTTTATGCCGACTCCAAACGGATAAAGTTTATATTCTTTTGAAGCTTTACAAAGCATTATTTAGTAGAGATGTAACGGATATTGATTTGACCAAATACTTAATACCTTATATCCGGTGAGCTGCTAAGCCGGATGGACAGATATCCGGCAGTCGAATAGTAGGTCCATTGGCTGGTTGTTAACAAACTACATATAGTTCTAATTCGACAGACTACAATCAAAGCACAATAATAAAGAAGCTCATATTAATATGGTAGTTTTACATGCACTTAGAATTCAGCTATACAGCTTTTTAGCAGTTTCTCAGCATTAACCCAATCAATGACACGACCAATAAATATCATCAATAAAAAATGTATTGTTATTTTAACCAGTCGCTCAAGCCAATTTAATGTGTGGAAAAAGAGTTTCTACAAGAAATAGTAACAGCGAAGCATTAAACAAATTATTTAGTTTGAGAAGGCATACTTTGGAATAATATTTTAAAACCTTACAAAGAAATATACGAAGAAATCTGTTTTAAATCCTCTTCTTATGATAATAAGGTGCATTTAGCAAGAACAACTTTTTTGCAACCGTGTAGCATGTACTTGCTTAATACAAAAAATTTAAACCTGCTGATCGCCAAAGTTTCTGATGAACTCAACATGTTGTGGAGCGGAGTCTGATTTACTGATCACTATATTTTTTTCGCTACATTCACTCAACGTGTTGCGTCTAACAATTTGACAGTTTAAAAAATTAAAACAAGAATCAACGCAGAATTTATTAATTTTATTGATTTTTTTTATTATTATTTTTGCTTTTAGTAGCGTTTTTGCAAGTATTTTTAATTTATAAATGAATTCAGGAATAAAGTATACCTGTATTAATTATTTTAAAACTAGTATAGAAGCCCGTCATACAACGGGTTGTATTCAAAATAATTACGTAACATACAATACGATATTTGTCATTCACCTCAAAAATGACTTTGGTACAGTCGCACACAGGGGCCGCCCCATATAAGTGGGTGCTCAAAATTCTGAAATACTTTTCTTTCCATCAAACTCGGTTAGTCTATACTTTTACTGCAATTTTAGACAACTTAACCCTTTGAGGACCATGTTTTAACCCATTTGTGACCAAATTTTTTTATACAGAGAAGTAGGCAAACTTAATTTATTACATTTGACTGTGCAAAATAAAAATAAGATTTAACCAATTAATGACCTTCACTTAACCTATTCGTGGCCATGATTTAGACTGTTAAAAAAAAATTTTGTATAAAAACTTAAACCAATCGATTTTGATTATATTATTCATACGAATTTTAAACGATTAACCAGTTGCTTTTAGCCTTGCTTTAGCCAACTAGCGACTAGGATAACATCTATATATAATTAAAATAAACGTTTAAAACTTTCACTTCAATGTGAAATTGAAAAATGAATTGTTTTAAATATTGTTTTGATCAGATTTATTACAATAATAAGTGAATTTAGGTTACAATATATTTATATTATTTTAATTTTAGTGAATAAGATTACTAGTCAGTTAAGTTACAATATATTTAAATTATTTTAATTTTAGTAGATAAGATTACTAGTCAGTTAAGTTTACAACAAAGGTAATTAATTTTACGTTTCAATACAGAAAAGGTTAAGTTTCAAATTAAAACAAGTAGTGTAATAAATCATAAGAACGAAAAGAAGTAATATAAAAAATACCAACACTTAAAATTCTTAAAGGTTCATCAAATAAGCCGTCGCTGTTTATCCAAGTATTTTCACGTATATAAAATCTTTCGAATTTTCTTTTACTAGATTCCAATTGATTGATGAATTGTGTTTTAAAATTTTTGAAAGCAGGACTTAAATATTTTTTTTAACAGATGTTTTTTGATTTTAAACTGAAGCAAATCTTCAAATTTATCATCAAGTTTTATTTCTTTGCTTTGACATATTACATGGCACATATCACGTCTCTTTACTGCTATTTTGCCTAAAGTTCTTGCAAAAAAGGACATTGCAAATACCCAGAGAGGTTTATCATGGTGGTTGGTTTTAATATTCTGCCATATCATTATGATTTTTTGTTAAATAAGATGCACTTTAAAGAACTTTTTATACAAAAAAAAAATTGTTTATATTAAAAAAATTGCTTTAAGTAATATATTCGGATTATAATACTTTTTGAACGTTTTTCTACAAGAAAAGCAACAAAAAGTTTTAGTATATTTGTTTTTATTATGATATAATACCCTATATATCTTACACATCCTACATTTGAACTCCTTTTTCGTGTATTACAAATGTACACTGTAATTATATTGATTGAACATAGCGTACAAAAAATTAAAAAAATCTTTATATTCATAACGCTTGAATGGGTAAGTGCTGAAAACAATGCACTTTTTGCGATTATTAAAAATACCAACATTATATCTTTATTCATTATTCACCTTTATAGAATGAAAATTCTCAGTTTGAAATGAAACAGAATTAATTTAACAAAAAAGATAAGTTTTTGTGTTTACTTTAAATAAAAGTGAAATTTTTAAAACAACTTTTTTTAAAAAAGCGCAAAGGGATTCTGGTTTTGAACTCGGATTCTCAATAAGGAAGAATCATATTTAATTAAAATACTGCCAGATTTAAAAGCATTTTGCGCCATTTTAAAAAAAATTACTTTAAAAATGACGTTGCAATAAACTAGAGGTTAGGTTAGTTTTTTTAAAACTGTAAACTTTTGAAAGCACATACTGTCAAAATAAATACAACGAAAAAATAAAGAAACTTCGTTTGAACTACGGCAAAAAACAAATTCAGGAAATCTTGTATCGTTTTCTTACAGTAAGGACTTCAACTGCTAATTCGAAATACAGAGTTTTGCAAATAAAAAAAAAAAAATGAAAATGTGTCATATTTGGGCACGCATATCTCCTAGCAGAAAAACGCTACAAAGCTGAAAAATGAGTTTCAGATGCATAATTTTATGGAGAATGTAACTGTATTTTTATTTTTTTAAAAAATGCATTATTTCAAAATTGAATTTTGAGCACACTTGGCCCCAGTGTGAGTCGTCGTCAATGTGTTCTTACACTGAGAAAAAAAAACACAATTTAAAATTAAACAAAAAATTTTAAAATAGAAATTTAGCGCCTTTGCGTTTCTGCAAAACAAAATTTAAAACAAATGCGTTTAATTTTCAACTACCTTTAAACTACTTTATTTTTTTAAATTTCTCCTATTAATTCTTTGAGAAAACAACCTAAAATTGGAATACAATGACAATTTTTCAATTTTTTGAATTGGTTTGACAGATATCAAACACATGATAAAATAAAAACTAATTAATTACACAGTTCGACACGAAAAAATAACCTAAAATGTTGCAATGGTTTCTAATAGTGCATGAGTCTCTCTCTTATTTGACCTAATACTCAGTTTTATCAGATTAGGTCAAATAAGAGAGAAATTCAAGGTCAAATTTAACCTTTAAATCACAAATGTTTTCTTATAACTCTTAAAATAAATTCAAATCCTGTGTAGTAACTGTATCTAAATATTTGCAATGGATGGTTTTTTACATTTTGAGACCAGTTTTTGCTCAAAAAGTTACGTAAGATGGTTAATTTCTTCATCGAAAACAGGGCTTTTTAAAAATAAAAAAAATTTTTAAAAATTCAGTTGCTCTGTATTTGTCTTCGCAAACAATCAGATTTTGCGGAATTTTACAAATTTCACCTTCAAGTCGCAATTTTTTCTTATAACTCTTTAACTAAATTAAAATCCTGTATAGTAACTGTATCTAAATATTTGCAATGAATTGTTCTTTACATTTTGAGACCAATTTTTGCTCAAAGAGTTACGTAAGAGGGTTAATTATTTCTTCGAAAACAGAGCTTTTTAAAAAAAACAAAATTTTCACTAATTCAGTTATTTTGTATTTGTCTTCAAAAACAATCAGATTTTGCTGAATTTTTGAACACACATTAAGTATAACAAAGTAACCCAACTCTGAAAAGATCACAACAATAACATATGCGCATCCATAGATATTCGGATTCAAAGATTACCAAAGATGGTAACTTCGTTAATGTAAGCCCTAGAGTAAAATCATTCTGATGAAAATTATAGATCCAATTATTTTCTTCAAAACTGTCCTTAACATTTTAACATCAAAAAGTAATTTTTTGTTCTTTTCTCGCAAATATCTCACATTCTATTTTTACTAAAACAGTTGTAATGTACTTCGATGTCAAGGTTTTGATCGAAATTCATTTGAAGTATGTTGTACCAAAAGCTCTTTGAAAATTTGCGTAGACTAAAACAGTCTTTGTTGAAAGCATTTTATAGAATATTTTTTATGGAACTTCAAAGGGCTGTATCGAAAATATTCAAAAATTCTTTGCAAGATTTGCATTGAGTACTGGTTAAGTTGAAGGTTACTCATTTTTTATACCTTAACAAAGTTCTTAAGCCTTAACAATAGAAGGAATTCAGATTCATATGCTTTTCATTAAAGACATAATTGATCAAGAGCATTAAACATTTTTGATGTTTACTTAGAATATGAAAAATTAAAGTTTGTATCTGCAAAGGATAATTCTAAAACAATAAAAGAAAACAAAACATGTCTTATGAATGGTGAAAGTTTTTTCCTTTGATGAAAAAATGTATGTATTTTTGAATAGTTTTGAGTTAATTTTGTGTATAATTGAATTAATTTTCAGTACATTAAGGCACTTTACTAAACACATAATTAGTTACAAATAACCACTAGTTCTCTGAAACTATAAGTAACAAATCAAAATGATGTGAATTTTTGTTTTTTCATAATATGTAAAACTTATAAAAATCTCTAGCAGTTATGTTTCAAGTTTGACAATGCTATTAATATATATTTGAAAATACTTATTATATTATCTAGTAGAAAACAATTGGAAATTTGAGCAGATTTTTATGGCAAGAAAATGTTTCTTTCAAGTTAAGCAGTAAATTTTTAATATTTTTGTAAGAAATCTAAAAAAGAACCTCTGTGCCGCAATTTGCCATGCTCTGTCAGGCACACACTAACGCACATAAACACAAACATAAACACAGCGACACATACACTGACACCCACTGCACTGACATAAAAGTCATGCATGCACAAACAACATAAATAAAATGTCACATGAACATAAATAAAGAATGATTTATTATGTGTTGGTTTTCAGCTTTATATATATACATATATATATATATATATAGCTAAATATTTAGTAGTTTTTTTTGTTGTTGTTGTTGTTGGTGCTAGCTAAAAATAATTTATTGTTGAATTATTTGCCGCCACATATGAGCAAAAAAAAAAAAAATATAAAAAATAAAAAAAAAATACCAAAAATATGAATGAAAATATAAAGAAAACTAAAAGAAGCGCTGCTCAGAACACATCATAAATAACGGTAATAAATAAAAAATATTTTTTTATTGTATAAACAAGCAAATTTGTATTGCTAAAACCTATATTGTACGCTTTTATTTTGCTTTAGAGTCACAAGCTGTCATCTCTTTCTTAATTTCGCTGCCATCACTTCGCACTAATGAGCGCAGCAACTTGTCAATATAATCAGATAAGCAGCAACACCATAAAATGACACAAATTGAAATTGAATTAGCTGTCATTAAGCGTATTTGGATGTGTGTCTGTGTGCCTGTGCGTGTATGTGTGTATAGGGTGTGTGTGTGTGTGTGTGGGAAAGTATCAATGTTTGTCGGAGCATTAATTTATATGGCCTGTGAGCGTGTGAATATTTGAGCTTTTGGCATGTGTATGAATGTAAGTGTATGAATGAAAGTGTGTCTGCGTAAGCGTGTTTCTGTTTGTGTTTGTGTATTATATGTGCCTGCTTGTTGCTCTGTCACACAAAAATAATTAACTGCGGTTTCCGGATTTATATCTGCTGAGATTTGGACGCATATCCTGAGGATATGCCCAACAACTGCCGACTTTCTGTCTTTTGCTAATGTTGAAATAAACAACATATACAACAAAAACAACAACAACAATAAATGCCTCTTCATATTTTTGGTGCTTATCTTTTTATTTTGCTTTGCACATACATACTTACATACTTATATTTCAGGCTAATGCTGAATGAAGACGAGAGTGTCAAGCAAAGCTTTCAATATGATTGTCTAATCCTTGTGAAAGCTTTTGTGCAATTGTAAGGAATTTAAGGATCATCCGGGATACATTTATTGCTATAGCTGCTAATGCTGTTTATGTGTACAGCTTATATTATTTATTTTTTTTCTTTTGTACTCTAGAGCAGTTAATAGTTAGAAATAAACATAATTATGGAATGGAATAGCAACAGGCAGTAGGAGCAGCTTAATAATAGCAGAAATAAGCAGTAGCTTTCATAAAAATTCTACAATTTGCCAGCCAATTTAAGACAGTATTGCATTTATTAACAATTAAAAGTTACTCATACGCCACCGCGTCTCAAGTTTAATCGTTCCGCTTCTGCACAGCGTTTATCAAGACTTGCCATTTTAATGCTTTATTAAATGCTTGTCTAAATGGTCAAGAACATGTTTATTAAAATCACTTTGAAGACAAATTAATTTTTCAGCTCAACGCTTTCAACATGCTAACAATTAAGCAACAAAAATATTATGAAAAAAGCAAAAATAAAAATATATAAAAAAGTGTCTGAAACAACTTGGAAAAGCATGAACTTTTACAGCGAAAAAATTATGTTGTTTTCATTGTCTTGTTTTTGCCTAGATGCTGTTGCTAATGTTTTTTTTTTTTCGTTGTTGTTTTTTTTTATTTTTGTAAATTACACTCATTTACACTAATTTGCATAATTTTATGCTTCATGAAGTCGTTCTCGTTATTCATTGAAAAAGCAACAACCAGCTAACAAAAACAATGAAACATAAACAAAAACAACAACAACAACAGCAACAACATGACAGCCCGAATTATAACAATAATAGAAATAACAAAAATTAACAAAAACAAAAAAAAAATCTGATTGTTTTTGTTTTGCTTCATAATAAGCATAAAAATAACAATGATGATAATAATAATAACACTCATAAAGGACCAAAGGATTCACTTTTGTAATGAATGTTAAACTGTTGTACAAATAATTTGTTGTGTTTTGTATGTATGTGTGCAAAGTTTTTGAAACATTCGTATTCGCTGATATGATGATGATGATGATGATGCTGATGATGATGATGAACTTTGAACTTTTTGAATTTATAATTTTTACGCTAAGTGGCAACACTTTTTTAAGTAAATCATCACAAAAGTTTGCCGTCATGCTGTTGAATAGCAAAAACAAAAAAAAAAACAACTTATAAATTTTGAATTTAATGAAGGCATCTGACAAAAGTTTGGTTAAATTTTCGCTATAGTAAATATGAATTATTCAAAATTTATCAAAAAACCTTTCTCTTACTTAAAATTGTTTTCTTTATTCAATAGCTTATTATCTTATCAAAGTTATGTTAAATCAAATTCAAAATTTCCATTAAAAGTAGATGGTTTTGAAATGCTTTTAATTTTAAAATTTTTCAACAGTATAACTTTTTCCCCGAATTGCTGCTTAAAATAGCATTTGCCATATGAAAAAACGTTAAAAAAATACATTTTTGGATTTAAATATTTTTTCAACATTATTTTTTTTATCAAAGTTTTTTGCTAAATAAAGAAATTCGTGAAGCTTTTTTTTGGAAAATTATAAAATTAAGAAGAAAAACGTAAATGAAAAAGATTGAAAAATGATTGGACGGACAATTAATCAAAACTTCAAACAAAAAATAAATTAATGGAATCCTTAATAATATGACCGAGTTATTCACTTTCAAAGCCAGAACTTTCATTTCTGATTGATTTTTTTCTATTTCATCAGAAAATAAAATTTGAAGTTACTAAAAACTTTGTGTATTTCAGATACGAAAATTTTTGTGGTGTCAATTCCTTGGAAATTTTAATCCTCTTGCCACTTGTTCTATAGAAAACGAAATTTGTCTAATAAAAGACAGCTAAAACAAGAATATTACATACCACAAAGGTATGCACCTACCAAATTGCAATAATATAACTTTGAAAATTTTTGCATGGTAGATTATTTACGTAAACATCTAAGGTGTTGGATGAATGTGAGGACTTTAGTATGTGTGGAGATGACAAAATGGTAAAATATTTGGAAAACATGCAGTTAGGATAAAACAGTATAAAACAAGTAGATACAAGCTTTGATACATTGTGTAGAAAATTTAATAAAATGCACAGCAAAATAGCTCATAAGAAACTCGGTTAATGTCTTTTCAAAGGCTGAAATGACCAAATTGTTTTGGATTTTTTATATAATCCAATTTAATTAATGTATGTAATTTATTGTACAATATTTTGGCAAGTTAACATCAAAAAGCTATAGTTGTTAACAAAGGTACTCATACGGTTGAATAGAGCAGTTAACATATAGTTCGTTCTACTGAATGGTAAATAAATGAAGTTGGCACTTATCTGGATTTAGAAAAATATTTTTTAGAATACCAATCGGCCTGAAGTTGGTTTAAATTGTCTTAAGCATTAATTGGACTATATATTTTCATATCATTGAGTTAACACTGCGGCAAGAATTCCATCAGGTTCAGCATTAAAATCCTCATCGCCTGATCCAATATACTTGAAAATATCCTCAGAAGTAAAGGATATAGCTTCCAAAGAAACTTTGGGTCCTGAATTGATATATTCAAAATACCCTCTATCAGGATTAAAAGAATCAGAACAAAATGACTCTTTGAAAAGATTGGCAAATAGACTACAATTTATAACGGGATCGTCACTTAAGCCATGAATTGTTTTGAATGACGAAGGGAATCCATCAGATATTTTACTTTGTATTTATGAATCCCTAAAATTTCTTTAGATCAGACAATATCCTCAGCTTAACCCTTTTGCACAAATTGAAACTCTACCCCTCATAAACAATTTGTGGATCAAAAAGACCCAATAGAAAATATAATTCAATAAATTATAAAATTAAAATTTATTTCATTTTTTTGTATTAATTATTCATGTACCTAATATTAAATGATAAAAAAATTATTTTTTCAACTTAAGCACACAATTGTCTTATTTGTATTTTTTTTTTTCCATATATATTTTTGCATTTTTCGCAATTTGTTGAATGCTAATTAGCGTTGGAAGTTTGTGGACAAAAGAAGCACCTTTGTCTCTTTCACGAGGAGCACCCAAGAACAGCGGTTTTAATTGTTTTAGATGGCCCTGAACTGTCTGAAGTCTTCTGTTGCTGGACCGTCTTCACTCTTTTTTTGCCGAAGGGCCATAAGGCATTATTTTGCGACACACAATGTGGGGCGTTATCAGCACGTTAGCCAAGTCGACTAAAAAAAAGTCTGCGTTTATCATTTTTGTTACTATTCCATTCTGGGTTTAACTCGGTTCATACAGCATAGCGTTATGAGCCGAATCATCCAACATGTTTGAAAATAAAGCAACTGGCCAGCGCTTTGTTTGGCGTTTGCAAATATACATTTCTACTAGCTGGTCCAGTGCATCAAGCCCTGCTTTGGTAGCATTGTAATGGTGTATAATTTCTGACTTTTTTCTGTCATCTCTGACTTCTCCTGAATTGTGTAGAGTACTCATAAAAACAACAAATTTGTATTTTTTTGGTAAATACGACGCTATAGTTACATTTGGGGTTAAAAAAAATTCTGAGTAAAATTCTGTTATTTTTTTACATCAACAGCTTTGAGTGGCAAAAACGTCTTATTTTTTCTCACTGTTCCAACCAAAGTTATTTAACATTGAAGTAGTTGAACAGATAAATTATAGGTAGTGAAAAAATTATCGCATGTAATAGTATGACCTCTTCCTAATTCACGTGACAAGTTGAAAACAACATTTTCACCTTAATTTAGAAGTATTGCGTTACTTTCATGTTAGTTTTATTATGCTTCAAATCTTACCTTGCGTGTTTCTTGTTCGAACTAAGTATACGTCCATATTCCAGACATACTTTGAAGTTGAGTCACAAAGGGCTCATATTTTAATACCATACTTGGCAGGTTTAGAGGGAATATATTGTATAAAACAACATCTACAGCGAAAAGGTACCAATTGTTCATCTATGGTGACGTTCCCAGAAGTTCGATCGTAAAACCCGTTATCAGTCGCAAAAACATAAGTCGCTTTGCTTACTTATGTTTTTAAGTAAGAACAAGCAATAGAACAAGCAAGAAAGAACACACATGTTTTCCTGTTAGTCAAATTGACCCACAAATTGTACACGTGTATGCAAAAATTTAACATAATTATAGAAAAAAATAGGAAAATCTATAATATTTTTCAATTATAAAAAAAGCACCAAAAAAACCTTACTGAGGAAATGGAAAAGTTTTATTATGGTGAGATAATTCTATATAACGTTTCTAGCAGGTTTTCCAATTTGATCCAATTTGTGCAGAAGGGTTAATATTATCTAAGTATTCATGATATAATGCAGCTGAGCTATTTTCAAATATTTCCAGGATATTTTATTTCAAGTTACTGACATTTCTTCCAAGCCCTATTCCTGTTGTTTCGAAGAATTTTTTAGGAATACGCAGAATGTTTCGCAATCTTGAGGCTGTATGTTACGTGTTGAGAAAACATAGCAAAGAGTTCTATTTAAAAAAAAAAAATAACGGCATATTATTTCCATTTCTGTACTCTAAAATTTTATAAAGCTTGCTTTGAAGTAAATGATTCAACTTTAAAAAGTCAGCTTTTTGTAGCTGAATGAATTTCTAAAGTAAATTTTGTGAATATGTATGGTTGGTTTCAGCTTGAAAGATGGTTTTCAACCCCATAAGTGGCGCTGTTGTCGATTTTTAGACAAATATTTTAATTATGTCAACGATTTTTTTTTTTTTTCATGTTTAATCAGACTTCACCACAAATATTCAATTTCTTTTTCTTTCATCCCACGCTTCAATGTTTTTAATGCAATTTGAAGTATTTGTATAGAAAAATAGGGTCGAAGTTGGGCCATTTTGCCGTATCGTATCTTATGACCAACACAAAAAAAGCAGCACCAGACTCGAGCTGCGTCGGGTATTATGCTATGTATTATGCTATCCGTCAGTATCAGCTAGTACTATTATATAAAATTCAAGTGCTAAGCATTGGAAAAAATATGTTCCAAAACTACTGGGTCAAATTTTATAAAAACATTTAAAAAAATTATATTTGTGCTATTGAAGGACTAAGCTCATGTCATATCCTAAGATGATCGGTCAAAATCCAATTGTGTTGTTTGTGTTATTAAATGTTTGCACACAATTGACCGAGAACTGGAGCAACATGTTTTATGCCGACTCCAAACGGTTTAAATTTATGTTCTCCGGAAGCTTTACATGGCATTATTTACTCTCTGAGTTTTGCCATTGTCTGCAGAGAGGTGGTGATCGATCAGAAAAATTTTTTTATAGAAAAAAATGTTCGCCGCGACGGGGATCGAGCTCGAGCTCCAAGCATGCTAAGCCACACACTTAACAGGCATGCCATAGTCATCACAATTTGCTTTGGAAGTGATAAGAATTTGGTAGCGATATTTGGAATAGTTTTCGGGTAATTCTGTCCACCGCTTTCAAATAGCATTTTGCGAGAAAAACATGTTTTAAGTTTAAGAAGTAATACATTTATTGACTTTTCATCGGACGTTTGTGCTTATAACAAAAACAATTTTAATTCAATTCACTTATGATTTTCTGAGCACATCGAAAAATGTAAAAAAAAAATAATATATATTTTTGATCGCCAAAAAACTTTAATGGTGGGACCTTCAGGAACCATTTATTTATTACATTGATGTTTTAGCTTTAGGCAATTCTATAACAAAAAATTTGTACGGATATTGTTGTCGTAAAATGTTAGGCCTTTTTTAAATTTAAATTCTACGTATCCGCCATTTTGTAACTAAATAATTGTTTTTAAAAAACTCTTAGTCTTTAGTCTCTCTTAGTCTCTTAGATAAAATAAAAGTCTAAAGTAACTGTTGTTTTTCCCAAAAAACAATAAGGCACAAAATAAAGGAAAAATAAAGGTTACTTTTGACTTTTATTTTATCGGTCAAAAATAGCAGTTATTTTGTGACTTTAATTTTTACGGTCAAAAATATCAAGCAATTTGTGTTTTCTTAAAGGCCGCTTGACAGATTGAACTTATGACACCATGTGTAAAATATCTCACCGATGATGTAAAAATAATAATATCAAAATTTTTTTATCGGTAAAATGACTTGAACAAATAAAAATGACCTGATATTTTTGACCGAAAAAATAAACGGCAGAAAAAACTGTTATTTTTGCACAAAAAAACTATAAGCCACAAAAAACCTGTTATTTTTGTCGGAAAAAATAAAAATTAAGAGATAAAAGTTAATATATGACACTTTCGATAAAAACCATAGCCGGTACGGTCCCTGGATGTAAATATTGAATCAAAAGATTATTATTCCATTTCGTATTGATTGAATTTCTTTCCAGATACTTTCTCTCTCTATTTCACACTAAGATCTCTCTTATTTCTTACTGTTCAAGAAGTTTCACATCTGCCACGTGTACGTTGCTACACGCGATTTTTTTTTTTTAAACAATTCAAGCTCCATATATTCTTACAATTTTTCAGAATTCAATACATGCATTATTTTTAATATCTCATCTATACAAATTTTAAGTGAATTTCTTTTTTTCTTTTCTTTGCAGGTAAGAATTGAGATGAAACATTATTGTCTAAGTAAGTTCATTAAATTACAACTATAGTTAGTAAATTACAAAATATATTTAATTAATATCTCGTACACGAATGACATATTATTAACCTTCTTCACCGTAGCAATATAAAAAAATAACAATGGAGTTCGTGAACCAAAACTATAATTTCAACCAAGTTGGACAACAAATATTGTTTTAAATAACATAATAATTTTTTCAGTGACACAAATTTTCGCAAACGTACTTTCTTTGCCAATAGATATCTCGAACTTGAGCCAAATCGGGCCTGAAATACTTCATTATAATAATAATATTACTTTTAATAATAGTAAATAATAAAACCTTATAACAAGTTATCGTAATTACTTGACTTCAGCACCATCTAGCGGGTATTTTTGTTCATTCACACCTTGTCCCTGCAACTATAAATAAAACAAAAAATGAACCCAATTGATTTCAAGTGATGCGGCAACATTTATGCGACAGTTGATTTTTTATCTATCGATAATTCGTTTGCCCTAAAAATAAGCAAGTTATGTAATAAAAATATCTACACTTTGTTAAAAATTTCACTTCTAACGTGCATGGCATTTTCTCAATCAGCTATTTATATTTGAACACTATTATGTAGGAGCAATATTAATTGTTCCCTTTAGTTGGAATATAAAGTATACTTCAAGCTCAATAATTGTGTCGTTAGCACGCAATATATCGCATAACATTAAGCAATACGCTGAAGGTAAACTGAATATAATTACGATAGAAACTGGTGCGTGAGGAAAATAGCTAAAATCTCATGTTCTTTCACAGCATCTTCTGGCTATTTTGGTCATTGTTATTCCTGTATAAAGGAGTCCAAAGCCTAACCTTTTCTTATTTATTGATCAAAACTATAACGATTTAAGTAAGTGGCTTGTTTTCACCTTATTTATCCTATAATTGAAACCACACACTGTTATGTATATAAAAAGTGCAAAAATATTAGAAAGGCTTGAGCTCTGTAAAAATATATATTTATTATTATAAGAGTATCAAATAATAAAAATAGCGCAATTTTCCCGTTTTCACAATATATAGGTATAAGAAAAAAGCAGAAAATATTTGAATCGTTATTTAAAAAAATATTTTATGATTGTATTCTTCTTGAACTATCTTTCAACTATGTATATGTAACTGTGACTAGGCCGTAAATTCCCTTAATCAAGAAATTAAATTTCTTTTAAGTTTTATCTGTAGAGCTAATTCATCTACAGCATTTTGTGTTAAGTTTTTTAGCGCACTAAATGTGCTATTTATTTTCTCATAGCTGTATATGTTTGATATGCATGCTGAACCTCGCATAATTCATAAGAATTAATTAATAAGTTTTAGTTCGCGTTCTTTATTTAGAAGATACAGTTCATATGCTTACCCTAAACTCAAACCCACTTATACATATGCACAATATTAAGCACACTTGCACACACTCATCCAGAAAATTGAGCGCACAACTCTATAAATATTTATTAAAAAACTGAAATTCGAAATAAATGCACAGTTAAGACCGACTGTTCTGCCCAAGTGTTGCTTCACACAAGCTACATCTTGAGTAGCGCTCTACACAGCTTTTGCGGCTTCTTTTGCTTCTTTTACTTTCGCCGAATTTGCCATGTGTTGAACACCCAGTTGAGGACTAAAGGCAGCTAGGTAGTCCCCAAAAGCGTGCCTTGAAAAATAATGCTTTATTTTTATTTTTTAGGTGTTGGTAACAAAAACAACAAACAACGGCTTGAAGCACGCATTGACGCGCTTGCAAAAGAAACGGAATGGGTGGCAACGCTTGTAAGTGTAAGAAAGACGTTCTAAGGCCTGAAAGCAAAAATCCAAAAATATATTCACACACATGTATACACATGTCGAGTGTGTGTATGTCTGTGTATATATGCAAAACCTTCTAATTCGTTGAAAAAAGCGCGATGAAACCGAACTGTAGCAATGGAATGAGTTGATGGTGGTAAAAAAGGGTTTTTTGGCGACTTTGAAATGTTTGTTTTGTCATGTTTTTGGAGCCTTATTTTGATATTTTCGCTGGGCTTGCTTCTATTTAAAAGGCGCATATTTCCTTGGAACCCTTGGTTTTTGTTAGCTGTCTGGTTGGTATATGCCAAGGGTAGATAAATGAACACTGAAAATGGGTGACGCAAGTGGAACGTGCAAAGCGCGCCTTAATAACGGATGCTCAATTTAAGTGTGTGTAAAAAAGTGCTTTTGTGCGTTTGTTGAAAGAAAATGTCAGACTTTGTTTGTTGTGTAGAAGTGGTTCGGCATAAATACACAAACAACGAGTTCCAAGTATATTAAAAAAACACCAAAGATTGAAGAACTAAAATAAACGAAGGCAGAAAATTTTCAAAGAGCGTGTTGAGAAGAAAAATCTAATAAAAAACAACAAGAGAAGAAGCAAAATTCTAGATGAAGAGCATTTAAGTGAATGAATATAAATAAGATAATGAAAAGTGGTTAAGAGCATATGGCGCATTCCACAGAAATGAGGAACGGAAACATGAATTCTAAAATGCATGTATTTGAAGTAATTTTTGGTTTTCGAATTGAAGTGGAATCTTAAGTTAGTCCTGCTGCAAAAATATTTTTAAATTAAATGCTTTTTTATATTATTTAGACAATTTAACTAAACAAACTTCGAGTTTAAAAAATTTTTTAAATATTTTGATTTAATTTAAACCTTGAAATCAGTCAACTTTTGATACAACTTTAAATAAAATAAGATCAGTAAAATTAAAAAAGATATTAATGTTGTGTTAGAATAGTTTGTAATAATGATTGGTTACTGCGTTTTCAAAGTACAAAATATTTAAACTGAGTGTTTTTTTCTGTGTCACACCCGTCCCAAAAAAGGCTATAGTTTTCCTAAGAAGCAACATGGGCTTATGATAAGAATGAAACTTTCCAAAAGTAAGGATGTTGATGTTTTACATAAATTTGTTAACTTTTTTCATTCAATAAATTATTTTTATTCTTCATTTTCGTTACAAGAAGTTGATCACACCAGGAACGATTTTCAAAATTTTTTTCTAATAATGAAATTTTTGCAAGTATATGAATAAATTCTTTGATTAAAACAAGTTTTCTGAATTCATGTATAGCGAAATCAATTGTATAGGTATTAATTTGATCAAAAATTCATGCGAAAAATTTTTTGCAAAAAAATATTTTATTTTAAATATATTAAAAACTTGAAATTATTTGTACAGGTATTAATTTAATGAAAAATTCATGCAAAAAATTGTTTGCAAAAAATTAAAAATTCATGCAAAAATTGTTTGCAAAAAAATAGTGTTTTGTTTAAATTAATACATTAATTAAAAATATATTTTTTGATTTAAGTGTCAAAAATATGTGAAAGTTATTATACCCATTAAGTTATTATATATAATTCTTAAATATATTCTCAATCGTTACATCCGGGACAATCTTATGTCACACCCGTCCCATTTAAAAGGTTAAAAAAGAATGGTTATCGCCATTTTTTCAAAATATTTTTCACTGGTATTCAACAGAAAATATATTAAATTTGAATATATGCAAGTCAAAAATGGTCTTATTGTGGCAGATGGACTGAATTTCATTGTTAAACTCAGAATTTTCGGTTTTTAAACTTGTGCTCGTCACACCCGTCCCAGATGTTTAAGCGAATGTAACTATTAAACTAGTATAAATAATTGCATTATGTTTTAGCATTTTGAAACCTTGGGGCATCTTCTAAAATGCCCTATAGTAAATTACTAAAATTTTCACCGGTTAATACCATTTTCAGCACGATAAAGTAGTCAAAACGTCACACTCGTCTGTATGGAATGAGCCATATATAAGTTGAAAGAAGAATTTTTTAAATTTTGAAATATTTGTAAACAAAAACTAAAACAGCAAACCGTGAATGTTAGTTTTCATTTTCTGCAAGATTTATAATTTTAAATTTTTAATTTTTAATTTTTAATTTTTAATTTTTAATTTTTAATTTTTAATTTTTAATTTTTAATTTTTAATTTTTAATTTTTAATTTTTAATTTTTAATTTTTAATTTTTAATTTTTAATTTTTAATTTTTAATTTTTAATTTTTAATTTTTAATTTTTAATTTTTAATTTTTAATTTTTAATTTTTAATTTTTAATTTTTAATTTTTAATTTTTAATGTTTAATTTTTAATTTTTAATTTTTAATTTTTAATTTTTAATTTTTAATTTTTAATTTTTAATTTTTAATTTTTAATTTTTAATTTTTAATTTTTAATTTTTAATTTTTAATTTTTAATTTTTAATTTTTAATTTTTAATTTTTAATTTTTAATTTTTAATTTTTAATTTTTAATTTTTAATTTTTAATTTTTAATTTTTAATTTTTAATTTTTAATTTTTAATTTTTAATTTTTAATTTTTAATTTTTCATTTTTAATTTTTAATTTTTAATTTTTAATTTTTAATTTTTAATTTTTAATTTTTAATTTCTAATTTTTAATTTTTAATTTTTAATTTTTAATTTTTAATTTTTAATTTTTAATTTTTAATTTTTAATTTTTAATTTTTAATTTTTAATTTTTAATTTTTAATTTTTAATTTTTAATTTTTAATTTTTAATTTTTAATTTTTAATTTTTAATTTTTAATTTTTAATTTTTAATTTTTAATTTTTAATTTTTAATTTTTAATTTTTAATTTTTAATTTTTAATTTTTAATTTTTAATTTTTAATTTTTAATTTTTAATTTTTAATTTTTAATTTTTAATTTTTAATTTTTAATTTTTAATTTTTAATTTTTAATTTTTAATTTTTAATTTTTAATTTTTAATTTTTAATTTTTAATTTTTAATTTTTAATTTTTAATTTTTAATTTTGTCGTTGTAATTTTTTATATTTTTTTAAAGTTAAAATTTTCAAACCTTTTAAGTCATTAAGGATCTGTTTATAATTTAAATATATTTTTTTAAAAATCTGTTAGTGTTAGTTAAAAACTTAAAGCCTTCAGCAAGTAGATATTTAGTTCAAATGTCGAAAGAGTCAAACATGACCTTTGTTTGAAGAAACAGTTTAAAAAAAGTATTATTTTTATTTTCAATTGAGCCATAGAAGAAAGTTTTTTATGAAATATTCAAAATTTATTTAACTTTATATAAGTAAAGGTATGTATAGGAATAAATTAATTTTTGTTTATTTTATGAAAATATGTCATGAATATTTTCTTTTCAAAAACTTTCAAGTTCTTAGATAAAACATGCTAAATTATTGCATTTATAAAACAACATATATGAAAAAAAACAGCAGCTTGGGGGCAGACTAAAAAAACAGCAGCAAAGGACAACAGTAACAACAGAACAAACAAGATGTTTGTTTGTCTTTAATTTCCATTGTTTCAATGCAGATGTTATTGTTGTTGTTGTAGTTGTGGTGATAGTGCTTGTTGCTGGCTCTGATGTTAAAATAAAAACCTAGTTTTTTACGAGCATTTTTTGTCTGTTGGTCAAATAGTTTTGTTCTAGTTGCAGTTGTTGTTGTTGTGTGTTCTCTTATGCTTTTAGCTGCATATCTAGTTTTTAAGCCTTATTTTTATTTTTTTTTGTCTTTATTTGTTAGAATTTTTCCGAAGGCAGACCATTGGGCTGCATTTATTTTTTCTTTTGTTGCTACAAAGTTACTGAATTTGTTTGTGACTCTAGTTTGGTGCATGTGTTTTGTTTTTTTTTTTATGTATGTGCATGTGCGTGTGCGTGGTAGCAAAAATTACTATATGCTGCACAAAAAATGAGAACAACAAAACATACTTATATCATAAAAATGCATTGAAACGTAAAACGTATGCGAGTTGGGGTCAAAATAACAAAAAAAAAATAAATTCAAAAACAACTCAATAACAATAAAAAACACTAGCAAGGCAAAAAAAGGTAGAATAGAAAAGCAAGCAGCAGCATTCGGTCAATTTTTACTTCGAAATATAGTTTTTGTTCTTTTTTTTTTTTGTATTTTCATTACATACCAATGCATGCCGCAATCATGCGGAAAGGAAGCAGCCAGCGTTGCCAGATGCTACCATTCCGCTCTCAGTATTGGCGCTGCAAGTCTATTTACTGCGTTACCATTTTTATTTTATATTTTAACGATTCACATCGCATGCGATTCACCGACTTAAAGCGATCGTTTGTTTTTATTGTTCATTGTGTGAGTGTGTCTATGGCTATATAAGGCTGGTTTTGAGTATGCTTGCTTGTGTGTGTTTGTCTGCGTGTTTGCAGCTATTTCTATGTGTCTGCCTGAGCTAGACTTTGAGTGTTTTTTATGCATTAAAAAATATTTTTTGTTGCTTATTATTTTTATTGTTGGAAGTACTTTTAGTAAAGCTTCTTTGAGCGCAATTTTTTTCAAATTTTAGTTTTTATTTCTTTTATATTCTATTTTCTAATTGTATTTTGTTTTTTTTTTTATATTTTTGCATTTATATTGCTTTAATATTTTATTTTATTTTAGATCGTTTTTTATGTGAACATATTATTTTAGTTTTTAAAAAAATGTGTCTTGCTTTTAACTTTAAACTTTTTTAACTTCTTACTTAAAAAGTTTTTAAAATTTTAATGAAAACTACACAAATGAAAGCTTGGACTTATCTGTTTTTGATTTAAAATTTACAGTGAACATCAATCATCTGCTTTTGATTGAAAAGGAAATTTTTTAATTAATTTTTCTCTAGAATTTTTTTCATTTTTATCAAAGAGGATTTTATGGATCGATATATTGTAACATTAGCTTTAAAATGGCATTTCTAACTAAAATTTGTTTTCCTGTGACTTATCTGGATATGAATGTAAACTCTCAATTAGTCTACAACAATAAAATTAGGCATGTATAATAGAGTGTATCGACTTGTATGGGTAAAATCTGACCCCCAATTCCGGTACCAAAATTCAATAGTAGATGAAAAATCCTGTCGATTGGTATACTTTTTTTTATTTGGACTAATTTTGGCGTCCCCCGAAATGAATTTTTGTGCATTTTTTATCAACTTTTGTACTGGAGACCCATTAATGGTTGATTTAAAAAAAATCAAGCTTATCAATTAATTCCTTTCATATAAAAACACAAATATGCAAATTTTCATCCCTGTTGACAAATGCTCTGACGAGATATAACAGTTCTTTTCAACGGTAATCTACTTGTTATTTAATATTTGACGCCAAAATTACTTCAAATAAAAAAAAAAGTATACCAATCGACAGGATTTTTCATGTACTATTGAATTTTGGTACCGGAATTGGGGGTCAGATTTTTGATACACTCTAATGTATATATTTTTTATCAAAACAAAAATGTCTTCGAACAATAGGTATCAACCACCCACCTACCATACAGCCCTAAATTAAAAACTCAATAAATAAGCTCATGTCTAAGCTACTGACATAAAATTTGAAAAGTATGTATTTTATATTAAAACAAAGATATCTTCGAAAAATCAATGTCATTTGCCTACGCCCACTGCCCACACAGCCCAAAAATATAAAACGTAATTACTAAGATTATGTTAAACGTACAGAGATAATCTGTATCTATTTTAAACCAAAACTAAGATGTGTTCGAAAATTGGGCGTAATCCATACACAAACACGGCCACCTCCCATACAACCCACAACAGCGAAAATACCATGAACACGGCTACTGTGGAGCTCTTTACCTTCTCCGCTTCGAACACGAATACGACCCGTTCTGCACGAACTGCCCTGAAAAGATGGAATATTCATGGCAGGTTTTATGCAGCTGTCTTTGCTTCTTTGCAGTAAGAGCTGAGATATCGGAAGCCTTTGGTGGGATCACATGGAATCACATGTGTGACACACCCCAGGAACGGAGAGCGTTTCAGGCAGCAGCTGCAAAAATCACAATTGAGCTTCACAGCATTGAACGGGAACGAATCAGCAAGTGCAGGTATTAACGCAACATGGTAAAAATCAACCGCAGGTCAACATAACAAATGACGGACAACTGAACATCTGGTGATCAACACTGACTATTGAACCGTAATGTTCTGACGGCCTACAGACGAAATTCGTCAGATGATGGATCCAACCGAGGTACCTAGAAAATCCAACCGTGTGACTAAAAAGATATTTAGCGTGTTGTAGTCTCAGACTGACTAATGCTAGCGATGCATTTAATCCCCGTTAAAAAAAACCTTCTTTAAAGTAGTTTTTGTAATATGTAATAACAGTTTTAACAGTTTTAACAGTTTTTATACCCTAAACCTGAAAGGTCAGGGTATATTAACTTTGTGCAAACGTTTGTAACGCATAGAACGAAGCGAGTCCGGTATAGAAAAGTATATATATTCTTGATCAGCGTCACCTCGTGAGTCGAGCTATTCATGTCCGTCCGTGCGTCTGTGTGTTGTCCGTATACACAGGATAAGAAGAAAGAGTAGAGATAATTGGATGAAACTTGGTACACATGGTCACATAGACCCAAGGATCTGCACTATTGAATATTTTTGGAATCCGCTCACGGACACGCCTACCTCCCATACAACGCAAAAATTTAAAACTGCATAACTCAGATCATAATGAGCCTACAACAATGAAATTTAGTGTGTATGTGTTTCATACCAACACACAGATGTAAAATGGACGTCATCCGCTCACAGACACGCCCACTTCCCATGCAACCCAAAAATTGAAAACGCAATAAATAAGCCTGTGTGTAACCTAAAGAGCTTAAATTTGGCACATATGTTTTTATGACAAGACAAAGATGGTTTTTGAAAATTTTTTTTGTTTTTGAATAGTGGGTTTAGGGTATTTCATAGTCGGCCAAGACCGACTTTAGACTTTCTTTACTTGTTTTTTTCCAATTTTGAGTTAAAAAAGAAATAAACAAAAAAAAAGAAAACAATTTCTAAAGATGCACATACTTAACTTAAATGTTCTGTGTTTTTGTTAAATCTTTCATTTCCGGCCTACCCAGAAAGCAAAGCAAGCAAAGAAGTATTAAATTGAATACAACTAAAGTAGTTATTTATATGCGTTTTCCGGAAGTTAAAGTTGAAAACTTAAAAAACTTCATGACTTCAGCAGCACTTAAGGCAGCAGCCTGTTATTTTTATTTTTATTTTTATATTTTAGTTAGTGGAAGTATGTTTGCGTGTTTGTTTGTTTGTTTGTTTGTGTCTGTGTTTGCTGCATCCCTGCAGTCTTCTCTGCAACTCACAATAGTCAGTCGTAAATGCATTTTGGAGTTACAAAAGTTTTGCAACTAACGGATTATTGTTGTTGTTGGTGTTTTATAATGTTTTGTTGATATTGGCTGAAGCGCGGGTGGCTGTTTGCTGCTGCAGCTGTTGTTGTTGTTTTTATTGTGCAAAAAGCATAAAAATATATGACTTGCAATTGTATTTCATGCTTTTTTCCATTATGAAAAACTTGTACGGCTTTTAAGTGTGTTTGCATTGTTTTTGTTGTTTTTTTTTTGCATTTTTTGCAGCAGTTCTTTTTAATCTAATGGATTTTCTGTTCTAATGTCGAACTGCACTCGACTGTATAAGTTGCAAGTGCTGTATAGATCTGTGTAATTGTGTGTGTGTGTATGTGTGTGTGTGAGTACTTCCGTTTCTATGCCGCTTGCCTTCCGCACATGCGGTAATTATTTATTTTACATGCTGTTATACTGTGTCATTTATGTGTGGGTAAGAGCGTGTTTGTGGGTGTGTCTGTGTGGGTATGATTCCCAACATGCCCTTGTACCGGAAGTTTATTATCTGACGTCGTGGGCTTACAACAACATTTGTAGCTGCTACTGCTGCTGTTGTTGTTGCTGTTGCTGCCCTCAACTAACGCTAAATGCATGCATTTAAGAATTATTGTATTTTACGATTATTTTTTTTTCTGTTGTCATGTTGCTGTTGTTGCTGTTGCATATGTTGTGGCACCTCAACCAACACTAATGCCACAAGCAAGCAACGAACAAGAGACTTAGCTTGTGTGTTGGTGTGTACTATATATGTGTGCGTGTGTGTGTGTGTGTGTTTGCTTGCGTTTGTGGGCTTGTTTGGTTGTATTGAGTTAAGAAGTAAAACATGCTTGTAAGCTGCTTGCTGTAGTGTTGTTGTTGTTGCTGCTGCTCCTGCTGCTTCTTGCTATATCTTACTTAGTATGCAACAATAAGGAAATTGTTTGTTGTTGTAGTGGCTTAAATGTTTTTGCTATTATTATTGCTGTTGTTGTAAGTACTGAAAATTTATTATTATGCCTAGAACAGCAAAGTTTTTCATACTTAGTTCATTGTTGCTGTTGTTTTTGTTGTTGTTTTTCTTCTTTTTGCCTACTCAGCCTACAACAATATGAAGTATAACAATAACGAAAGTTTCAGTGGTCTTGTTGTGAACTGTGATTGTTGTTATTGTTGTTACAGTTTTTGTTATTGCTGTTTTTGTTGTTGTAATTACATTAAACTGTTTGCTGTTATGTCTGTTGTATGCTCTTAAATTTTGGATTCTATTTTTGGCACAGTATTAATGAAATTATTTGAAGATCATGTTTTTATTTTATTATTTTGTACTGTATTATTTAGTTATGCTTTTGCAGGCAGGAATTTCATAAACAATATGAAAATATGTTTAAAAAAATAACCATGATTTTATACTGAAAAATTTTTTTATTCATGTTCAGTTAGACGTGTTTTTTTAAGATTTAAAAAGTGATAACTTTTAGCGGTACTAGTAAATTTGGCATTTCTGAATTCAGACTGTATTGGAAGTAAGCATACTTAAAGCATTTATTTTGAGTTTTTTAATAGTTTGATCAAAATTGAGGTTAACGTTTTTTGACCTGTAAAATAAGTTCAAAAAAGAGTCTAGCTGAAAAATAATGTTTGCATATTTCAAGTTTCTCTCAATCTACCCAAATGTAAACAAAAATCGGCCAGAACCTGTGACACAGACATTTGTATAGTTTTTTCATTAAAGAACCGCAATTATTTATTTCGATTAACATATCTTCGTTATTTTATCTTTGAAGACCGATATTAATTTTATTAAAAACTAGCGGACCCGGAGAACTTCATCTCGCCCCAATTTAACGCCTTCAGATAAACTTCAGAGTGATTATAAAACACAGACAGTTAAAATTTCAATGTGATGTATTTGAATGGAATCGAAATCAGTAGAGAGTGATATGAGAAACAATGTTTTTCGGTACAAAAACAAACAACGAAAACGGTTTGCCAACACGCGAACAGGATACGTACAGCTGACCGCGTGAAAAACAGGGAAATTCAAAATTAATCCCACAGACATCCAACTATTGGCCTTGCGATTTATTGATTGTCATCACAAAAACCAATAGGATGGGGAACTGAATCCGCTTGAATTGGAATGGAAAATCAGTTGGAATAATTGGAACTCGAGGGATATGGACTTCATTTTCTTTGAATTTATCCATGATGATCAATGAATATCCGACGATTCCACTGATTCTGTTAGTCACCAACGGAGGGGGAAAACGCTTTATGCAATTTCCGTTTTCCATGCACGGTGAGCCTGGGTTGAAGACTCCGCAAGGACCATGAGTCATGTTCGTTATCACAACGTAGTGCAGCTCCGGATCAGTTTCTGGATCTGGTAATTCGGCAGAAATTATCGAATCAATATGATCTGGTCGGATCTTGTCGAACCTTCAAAGCAGAATGTGTGAATTTGTTAAACCACGATTCTGCCATTGAACCGAGTACATCCAACAATGGAGTATGCTAAAAGTCTTCTCAACGAATTTTCCACCTTTACATCGTTCAAAAACATATAATCATGCTTTAAAATGCCAAATTTCATCGATAAAATTAAAATTTTTCGAGCTTTTTCGGAAGTTTTCGAATTTTCTATTTTTCCATTGAAAAGCTTTTCCGGAACAATTCCATATGAAAAATAAATTTAGATTTTTTCAATTTCCTGACTTTTTGGAGGGTTTTCTCGGACCTTTCCTGGCAATTGCGAGCAACTGAAAAAAAAATTGAGCCAAACCGGCCTAGCCTAAGTAAACTAATATTAGTTCAGATATATCCTGCGCTGAATGAATATCTAATTTTGGATTTTGTCACTATTATATTATAAGTCACAAAAAAGTAAAATATAAGAAAAAAATGCATGTGTTTATATAAGAAAATCAATTATCAGCTGCTTATGCTGTGCCTGCTGCTATCTTTGTTTTTGTTTCATTGTTTTTGCTTGTGTTGGTTTTGATTTGTACGAACTCAGTGGAAGGATTATAGACCATGGCACTGGCAACATTGGTTCTCTACTCCACGTTAAGAGGGTGATTCGATTAGATTTAACTCTAATGAAAAAAATGATTTGCATCGTATTTCGTTTTGTGGTATTACCCATGTCGCAATCTGTTCAGCTGACATGAGGTATGCATCTAACGATCTAAGTAACAGAACTAAATATGTGAACTGAAGAATTTTTTTTATAACGTAAGAAATGAACCAGGTTTCGTTCTGGATAAATTGTTTATTTTGTTTTCAATGCAAATTAATTTGTATGATCATATATTTTTAATCCCTCTACTCATTTAAGTGTAGCTCGCAAACTATACTTCGGACAGAGACTAAAGTGCCACCGGTAGGAAGGCCATTACCTCAACTTGAGGTATAGCCACCACCCGATTTCTTGCAAAATCATGGCATTCACTATATTTAAAATTAAACTGAATTGAAATTGAGTGTAGCTCAAAAACTGTACATCAGACAGAGACGAAAGTGACACCAATGAAAAGGACATTCGCTTAGCCTTCTTTTCAACTAAGTCAATGAACGCAACCTGTCAAACTTAACAAGGTGATTGAAACAATTTGACATTTTGCTTGCTCTATTTATCATGCTTACTTTGAACTTTTTCTGCGTTCTGGTCTCGATAAAAAGTCCATCACTTGAGTGTTATTTATTTATTTATAAAATTTTCGGAAGTTACGTAAAAAAAATGTGAATAATAGACAACACAATCGGACTAAAGAGGCAAAGCAGAAAAGGTTAATATTTTACGTCTACACTTGTAATAATATCGCAACTGTTTCTTTTTTTTTGTTATTTTATGTTTCCTCAACAAAATAATTCCAAAATTTGAGATCAAGAAAAAACTTTTAAATTAAGATGAAATAACTAAGTGTGCAACAATTTTTTTCACCTGCCTTAAGAATCCAGTCTGGTTAGACATGCCGAAAAAGATAACTTTCATGCGTGTTTTTTAGAAAAAATTATTTATGACTCATCCATACAGACGAGTGTGACGTTTTGACTACTTTATCGTGCTGAAAATGGTATTAACCAAAGCATTAACCAATGCCCCAAGGTTTCAAAATGCTAAAACATAATGCAATTATTTATACTAGTTTAATAGTTACATTCGCTTAAACACCTAGGACGGGTGTGACGAGCACAAGTTTAAAAACCAAAAATTCTGAGTTTAACATTGAAATTCAGTCCATCTGCCACAATGAGACCATTTTTGACTTGCATATATTCAAATTTAATATATTTTCTGTTGAATACCAGTGAAAAATATTTTGAAAAAATAGCGATAACCATTCTTTTTTAAACTTTTAAATGGGATGGGTGTGACATAAGATTGTCCCGGGTGTGACGAGTGCGAATGATGTGGGAATTATATATAAGAACTTAATGGGTATAATAACCATCACATATTGTTGACACTAAAATAAAAAAAAAAAATTGAATGAATTTTTTATAAAATAAATACCTGCACAAATAATTTCGATTATTTAATATATATAAAAAAAAAATCTTTTTTTGCAAAAAATATTTCGCATGAATTTTTGATTAAATTAATACCTATACAAATGATTTCGCTATACATGAATTTACAAAACATGTTTTAATCAAAGAATTTATTCATATACTTGCAAAAATTTCATTATTAGAAAAAAATTTTGAAAACCGTTCCGGGTGTGACCAACTTCTTGTAACAGAAATTAAGAATAAAATAATTTATTGAATGCAAAAAGTTAACAAATTTATGTAAAACATCAACATACTTTCTTTAGGAAAGTTTCATTCTTATCATAAGCTCATGTTGCTTCTAAGGAAAACTAAAGCATTTTTCTGGCACGGGTGTGACACTGAAAAAAACACTCAGTTTAAATAGTTTTTCTTTGTTAACGCAGTAACCAATCCTTTTTATAAACTTGGATAACATTGTTATCTTTTATAACATTGCTAGCCTAATTGTTTTGAATGTACATAAAGAGATGGCTGTTTTCAACGTTTTAAATCTAAACAAAATATTTTAAGTTTTTCTCAACTCGGAGTTGGTTTAGTTAAATTGTCAAAAAAACATAAAAAAGCCTTAAAACTAGAAATAATTTTGCAACAAGAGTACTTTAAGTGTGGTAACCGTGGCGTGCAGGTTAAGTGTGTGGCTTAGCACGCTCGGAGCCCGAGTTCGATCCCCAGTCGCGGCGAAAAGTTTTTTCAATAAAAAAATTTTTCTGATCGGTCACCACCTCTCTGCAGACAATGGCAAACCTCAGAGAGTAAATAATGCCATGCAAAGCTTCTTGAGAACATGAACTTTAGCCGTTCGGAGCCGGCATAAAACATGTAGGTCCAGTTCTCGGTTAATTGTGTGCAAAAATTTAATAACACACACAACACAATTGATCATAAAAGCTGGGTCAAAGTCCTTTCAAAGGCTGAAATGGCCAATTTGTTTTGTTTTTTGTTTTTGTTTTTTTGTACTTTAAATTTTCTTACTATTCTGTTGATAGAACTGCAAGTAATTTCGATTTCTGTGACCCAACTAAAAGATTTAGAAATTAAAATTTTATTCCCAAAGATTTTTTTCGGAACTGTGGATAGTTACAATGGAGGTCTGCTTAACCCATTTTGGTCAGGTACCCGAACGCGTTGGAATTTTCTAATGAAATTTTCAGGCTTTGTTGTTTTTGATCAAATTAAGAAAATTCCAGAGTTTCAGAATTTTCCCATTTTCCGTTTTCCGGCTACAAGGTGGTCGAAAAATCGACCAATGGCCCAATATGTATACAAAAATTTAAAAATTTTGAATAAATTATTTTAGCTTTAAATTCAGCATAATATGCCTTGAGAGTGTTCCTGTGAAGTTTGGTACCGATAGAACATAGGGGCGTGGCACCTTCCATCTTCCACAGTGTTCTTGTAAAGTTTGGTACCGGTAGAACATGGGGGCGTGGCACCTTCCATGCAACTCTTATTTTCGATATCGAATAGCTTTGGACTTACATGTTTTACAGCCACAAAATTCGGTATTCATGCTCAATTTACACGTATTGTTTCAATGGCAATATTTTATAGGCGTTAGACTTTTTAAACATTCAAACTTTTCGGTAAAAATTATAAAATATAAAATTTGTTATACAATTCAAATGTTTAACATCGAATAGCATAGTACAAATGTCGGATAACATTGAAACTCAGTATAAAGTTAATTATGGGTCATATCTTTTACCAGAAAATTGACACGGGCATTAGAAAATAGGATGTGAAGGAGTAGAAATGTGCGTAGGGTATCGCTTGTATGAAATAAATAAGTTATTATTTACATTTATTTATTTATTGGACAAACTTTTTATGACTTTGATATTTATATTATGATATTGTCCAAAACATTTTGTGTGCAAATGTAAATTGAATTTTTTGTATATAAGTATATCTAAATGGTATGCTTGTGGCATATAACACATCTCCGAGGCTTATTCTGTAGTTGATATCAATGACGTGCTCAAGTTTGTTAACTTGAGACAAACCGGCCGGTATTTCCTATGCATCTATATCTGAATCCACTTTTGGATCCGCCACTTATAAGTTTCTTTCGATCTAAACTGTAATTGTGATATTGGCTTGTGTTTGTTTATTTTAGCCACAAGACATTGCAATTTCCATGCATTCACTTTCGAATTGCTGATAGCGTTTACCCACAATGACCACACCATTTCCTACTGCGAATGTCAACGCGATAATTTGCGACCCCATTGAAGTGTAAATCGACTCCACCCATATTGATATTCTAGTTATATTCGTTTGAGTTATGATGACGTACTTCTTTCTCATACGATTATATCGGAGAGCAGACTTTATTGGCACAATGGAATCGTAGTTACCAGCAATTTTTACTTGGGTGGTGTTGTAACAACGCACGAAGTTGAGTTCATTTCTTTTGTCAAAAATGTTATTCACTTCCCCACGTTTTGCTGGGTTTGTCAACGCAGCGCCTTATACCCGATTTGAACGTTGCCGATTGCAACCAAACGTTTGTACCAGTTGCATAAAATGTTCTCTCATTTAGCAAACAGAGCAATTGGTAAGAAGTAAAAAAGTTGTAGAAGAAAACAGTGTATCTTTCTGGATGATCAACGTTGTGAAGAAGTCTCAAAACAACATATGCGCCAAGTCCAATGCCCATGTTGTAAGCTTCAACTGTACCAGTCTACGGTACAAAGAAAAACATGTACCCATCGCTTGAGCACCAGTATTTGAATCTAAAATGGATTGATTTTTCTATAACATTTTACATGAATGTTTCCCAAAGTTGGGTACCATTTGTTAGTCAATTGACAATGCGGGCTTAAAAAATTCCATTAAATTTATAACATATGAAAATGTTTAAATAAAGTATACATATTAGGCCAGTGGTCGAAAAATCGACCACCAATATTCCAACAAAAGTAGAACGTAGGTAAATTAACCTGAGATGTCCAAAACCGACTTATTCTCATAATTTAGTCTTATGGCTGTCTGCTTATGTAAATAGTTTTATTATTCATTACATTTATTAGATTTTTTTTATTTTTTCTAAAATGGTCCAAAAAAGGTGTTTTTTTTAAACGCTTACCTGAGTAGGTAAAATAGAAAATTTTTAAATTGTTATTTTTTTCTGAATTTCCATTTAACCAAATTGTGTTTATGCGGAAAGAATTCGAAAAAATTTTGAATAATTTTTCCAGAAATAAATTTTAAAGTTAGTGGTCGAAAAATCGACCAGCTGACCAAAATGGGTTAAACGCATTTAAACAGTTTTTTATTTTTTTCGTTCTTAAAAAAAACAAGATATTCACAACTCAAAAGCTAACTACCTTGACATAATATTGAATGAAATAAACTTTGAACTTAAACTTGAATTTAAAAAAATTGTCTTTGATATTTTTTTTTTATGAATTTTTACAACACCCGGAATAAATTCTTGATAAAAAAAATGGCCAATGAAAAAGAAAATCAAAATTGGAGACATTTTAAAAACAAATTTTTTCGACACTTTCTACATTAAATCTCAATTTTATGCATGCACATTTGTTTTTCATTTTTTTTTTCAAAATCAAAACCTGACCTTTTTAGAAACTTGAGCCCTCAATTGTCATGTACGTTTAACTTTGTTTGATTAAAATTGCTTTTGTTTCGACTAAAATTGAAATTGATAATTGATGTATATAAAAACAACGACAGCGGAAAATTTTTAAACAATTTATTTGAAACAATATTTCTCACCAGCAAAAGTTTTTCAAGCGTTTGTGTAAACATAATATTAGGCATTTTATTACAGTTCAGATTAGAACTTATAGAAAAATAGACCAAAAATTACAAAAACAAAATCGATTATGTTATTTAAAAAAAATTCTTACATTCCTTTTTATAATTAAGTAAGACAACTTCTTTGCTGGTAATTTAAATGTATACAACATATTTGTTATAACTGTAAATTTATAAAGTAATTCCTTATTTCAGGTAGTATATTTACATAAACGTTTTTCGGGTTTTAAATTTTTTTGTTATGTAGGTAGGTAGTTTTCATATAATTTTTGCATTTAAAATTTCACTGATTATTTAACTTTTTTCATAACATGCGTTTGGGGGAAGTGTACTAATAATACGCAAAAAATAAACCCAACAAAAAATCCCACAAAATAATACAAAAAAGTACAGCGTAAAAACTGTATTTTTCTTGCTAAAATACCTCCCATATATTGTAAGCTGCCAATAGCTTAATGAAATCCAAAATCAATGTCCCATTTGCTTAACTCACGGACGACATCACGATTGTGTGGTCGACATAATCATCCGCCGGAGCAAGCTAATCATCTAGTAGTTATTAATAAGCTTTGCAAACAATGCAACAGCAATACATTTAAAGCCGATTGCGCAGAAAATCTATGATAAAGCTCCTTATAGACTGCTTTTGAGGATTTAAGCTCACGACTGCTGTTGGGTTGACCGCTCTTAAAAGTTATTGTTGAAATTTACAACCAAAGTTGAAGGCAACAGATTTTCTTATAGTTTTTCTAAAATTGAAAGCATCTATCAATGGATACTAGAAGAAGAAAAGAAAAGTTACAAATATATCGGAATTTTGAGAGATATCGTCTGAGAGTCTGAGAAATATTTAATATTGCAATTTTGTTTTTATTAATTTATACTTTAAAATTAGCTTTCGAAAAAGCTTTGAAATTTTCAAATCCCAAGTCAAATTTGCAGCATCTTCTGCATATTTTAAAAAAAATAAGAAACATTCTACTTGTAGTGTAATTTTCAAACCGGAGTACTGATTAAAAAAAAATACTCCTCGAATTAATAAATTTGTTTTGAAAAATTAATTAATGAAAAACTACAGTCGGGGGACTTACTAAAGAGTAAGAAAGTATAGATGAAGGTCAAGACACATTTTTCTATCGAAATCTGCAGATTTTCAGGAATTATTGTTATTAAGAATTCTTTAAATCTCATTCTTTGCTTGATTGAAAGTAACCCATAAAAACCATGATTTTTGATGATCAGCAAATAAGCAAAAAAGTTTCGAAATTTCTGTATTATTTTTATTTTTCAAAAACCCGTAGAGTTTTTTTGGCATATTAGAAAATTTATTTAAACTTGAAGATTTTACCCTGTAATCAGTGATGCACAGAATATCTTAGTAATCATTTACAACAAATTTGGTTAAGACTAACTTATTACAAAAAGGATAATTGAAATGTTGGGAAATTTGCTTAATACTATGACTCAAACGATTAAGTCAATATTAGATGCAAAAAATTATATAATTTTCTATAAATAAACGGTTGACAACCCAACTTATAATTCAACTTCAAACAAGTTCCATTTTCGAGATTCTTAGAGGTTTCAAACTCTTTAGCTTTCGAACATTTTGTATTTGACTTGTGAGAATGAGGCTGTTTATGTGAGACAGGATCCTCATTATGGAGCTTTTTAAGGGTATGAACTAATCTAAAATGCCAAAAATACTGTGATTTAATAATTTTTTTGTTTTTGTTTTTCATATGAGGACGTTAACGAACACCTTCAGTCATACGACGCACTATGGAGTATTTCTTCGATTTAGGTGGACAATATTCAATTTTGTCAAACACCGATTTAAAAAAAAATGTATGCATTTTAAGTTTGTTGAATAGTGTAAGAATAACGGACAATGGGTATTTTTTTACATTGCCTTGCTCAAACATTTTTATTTTGCTCTCTGAACATTTTAGTTGAACTTTTCCTTGGGTTGCTAGGTGTTTAGAGGATTGCATACACTGAGAAAAAAACATACTTTAAAATTAAATAAAAAATATTGAAATAGAAATTTCATGCCTTTGCGTTTCTACAAAACAAAATTTAAAACAAGTGTGTTTAATTTTCACCTACCTATAAACTCTTTTCTTTTTTTATTTTTCTCTTATTATTTCTTTGAAAAAACAAACAGAAATTTGAAATCAATGACAATTTCTGAATTTTTTAAATTCGTTTGACAAATATCGAACGTATGATAAAATAAAAACTAATTAATTAAATATTATAATATTTCAAATGCAAACTTCATCTAATGGAGTTAACATTTGGTATTCGGAAGGTCCCGGCGGTAGCTGGTTGTGAATCTGGTGCTAAAAACTCGGAAAAGTTAAAAAAATGGTATAAAAAAATATGCTTAAAAACATGTGTTTTTTATTTTAAAATTTTTGTTTTAAATTTGTTTTTCATATCAAAAACATTGTTTTAAAAACGAAAACTTTTGTTTTAAATACAGTTGTGTTTAATTTTTATGAATTTGTTTCAAGCTCTATTTCAAAAACAAATTCGTTAGATATGAACACAATTTCATTTAATTTTAACACATTTTTCTCTCAGTGTGCTTAAAAATTCATATTTTTTCCCCCGATTTATTTAATAGAAATGGATTGTACTGAAACAGGTATGTAAAAATAAATGTAAAGTAGTTTGGATGATATTGTATTTGAATAAAAGTAGTAATTGCATTTTTAAAAATGGGTAATTTTTGAGGATTTTTTTTTTAAATTTGTGGATATCCAAAGGATTTTGTTATATGCGGCTGTCCGGGGCTGTACATTTTTCTTCATTAACTTAATTCTACAGGTGTTAATATCGTAAAAAATGTAAACTCGTTGTCCGCTTTGTTCAGGAATTGTTTTAAAAACCGTTTAGCCCAAAAAAACTGGTAAACCTAAAGTTTTAATGATATTCCCATGAAACTTGGTACATAAGTTTATCTATTCTATTTTCAGGTCAGGTTTAAAAATAAATGGTTTAAAAAAAATCGGATAGCAACAGCGCTTACCTCCCATATAAAGGTAAAACATTTATAAATCCCATAGTTTTTAAGATATCGACTTGAAACTTGATGCATACATTTTTTTCTGTAAAGTCTGAAACAACCTTTCTTACTTCCCATATAAATGACGCGCTTTGACTTGTGCTCCTAGTTTTCTACAAACTGTAGAAACCCAAAATTAGAAAAAATATTCTTATCATATGCTGTGTTTTCTTGTTAGTCGTATTCTTCGTATTCTAAAAACAGTAATTCAGAATAAGTTCTGAATTAAAATTAGATTGATTGTAGATGTATCTAAGGCCGAGTTTGGTACTCCAATGAAGGAAATACAAGCCGCAGATTTTTCGTGCACCCGAATTTAGCAGCAAACATTTTTTTAATAATAATAATTGTAGTAATGATACTTTTTTTAAGTCAAGTTTAATAGGAATTATAATTTTAAATAAAAAATATAGACTCACATAGTATTTTTTTGACAAAAATTACTTTAAACTCACCACAAAAAAATTATATTTTTCACTAAAATTTCTACTAGTGATGTATATCTTTGGAAAGTCCAATAAAATATATTTTAAAAATGTCTTTGAAGAATGTTTTGCATCAAAGCTTTCGTTGCTAGAGCATTTTTAGTGAAACAATCTACTATATCCTACAAATTAACCCATAGCTGCCCAGGGGGTCAATAAAGTCCCAAACTTGCAGTACATTTTTTTTGCTTGGATGTATGGATGGATACTCTACTGCAGTCATGAGCAGGAAAATAAATTGAGTGAGCCAAGGTTTTTGTTTTTTAAAACAAACACAAAATTATCGTCATATTTGCTTTTGCTCATCGTTACAAAACAAAAATTAACCAGCAAAACAAAAACAAATCATGTGCGTTTTGTGCTACACATGTACAAACATTTCAAGCGCAGCGCAATCGAGTAAGGCTTGCTTGGCTTTGCATGCATTTGTTGTTACTAGAATTTTGGTGAACGTCGGTTTTGTTGCTATTCTTTGTACGTGTTGTTGTTATTTTTTGCACACGTTGTTGTTTTTACAAATGTGCAAACACAAAGTTGAAAAAAACAAAACAAATTTGTAGCTGAGCCAACTGAGCTAATTGAGCTACTGGAAGCTCATGTCTGCTCTACTGGATCCACTGGATGGACGGATACTCCACTGTGCGACGGTTATATATTGACTCCTAAGGGGGTGTGAAAGCCAAGAGTTCAGCCACGAAACTTTAATAAACGTCATCTGAAAACTGCTGGGAAGCTCCAAGTTTTTTTACTTTCTATTGCATAACACATCATTCATGTGAAATATGCAAAAAAAAAAAATTTATAAAAATTTGTTCATATAAAAAAACAAAAAACCAAAAACAGTGGAACTTCACAAAAAGACAATATTAAAAATTAATTTTATAACACGGCAAAGCAATTTTATACAAAAATTTTAGTTAAAATTAAACAAAATAAAACTAATATTTGCAACCATTTAAGTAAACAATAAAAGATAATAATAAGCAATACAAACAGTTTGTGCAATGAATCAACAAAGCCAACAAAGCAAGGAGCTGCTGCATAAATGATGTTTACTGCTGGTCAACAAGCGAAGAAGTTATAAGAAGAAAACTACATAAAATAGAATAAAAATCAACATTGTGGTTGTATGTTGTTAAATGAAGTAGAAGAAACATTGTCTGCGTTGGCTGTATAAATAAGTGTGTGTGTGTGTTTATGGTTGTTACAAAATAAGTTGCAAAAAATGGTAAATAATGCGATACTTCCTTAACAAAATATTATCCATTTATGCTTAGGAAGAAAAATTATATAAAGTTCATTGAATGATCTTCAGAAAAATACAATGACTTATATTAACATTCAGAAACTAAGTTTAGTTTCAGCTTATCAGATTATTATATTAAGTCATTGAGTACATTAATGTTTATGAAAACTCATCTTGATGGCTTCGTGAAAGCCTTTTGCTTTCATTAAAATTATTTCCAATCGAATCTTGTCGTGTACTCTCAGTTTACAATACATTGAATCTCTTGTTTATAGCTAAGCAATAAAAGTTGCACGTTATGTTGTTATTGAAGCTCCAGCTGTTTTTGTGTATGCTTACAATTATGCTAGTGTAGGAGTATTAGTGCACATATAAAGCAAGTTTTGACTCGAATTGACCTGACTCTTGTTTTTGTTTATTTTGCTTATACAGCTGCTACAATTTCTTGCCTAGGGCAATTTTTCACTTTTATGTGCAAGAGCTGCTGCAGTTGTACGTGTTGTAATGGTAGTGGTTGTGTTTTTTTGTTTTTGTTTTTTTTTACTGATGAAGTTACAATAATACAACCGCCCAAATGTTGTCATTTCAACTTGCTGCCATTATTTTCAATGCTGCTGTTTAACTTATTGGCAGCTGCCTTAAGCTTTATCATGATTCTCTTTCTTAAAATGTGCAAGTATGTGTCTGTTTCTGTATGTGTTTGTTGCCAGCTTGTTTGTTTTTGCGGTTTCACTCCTTATAAATTCTGATTTCGAAGTGTTTTCAAGCATAGCTGAGCTGTAGTTCAGCTCTTTGCTTGCTGTAGTCGTTTCACTGTTCTTGCCTGCAACTTAAGTGAACTTTAAACACTTTTTATTAATGGCACATAATGTAATAGTAGATGAACTTATGCTTGTGTGCATGTTTGCAGCATGCAATGCATGTTCTAAGCTTCTATACTAATAAGTATGGGCGTATGTGTCACTTAATATTTGTTCTTGGCTAGTCCTCAGCTCAGTTTGTTTTTCTTTGGAAATGTTTTAATTAAAGTGAAATTTAGAAAATATTTTTTTGCCGCTGCAAATTTCAGACTTTTTCATGTTATCAGGATTTAATACTTTTTTACTTTAGAACAAATTTTAATAAAGATGTTTCAAAATTCCTCTATCACTGATATAGAAAAATGGTGGAATTTTATAAGAACTGTAAATTCGTACAGTTTCATCGGACTCTTAAATCTGATGGTGGTCTGATTTTTCAGCTTTTGTTACCATTTACCTTTAATAGAAAAATTTTCCAAAATTAAGTAACCAAAAACTGTTAACATATCCGTGTTTACTGATGAACATCTATAGTTGTGCTAATTGTTGGTATATGTTAATATTTAATAAATGCAAGTGAACTTCTCATAGGTAAGTCACAGCTGCATAAATCTCATCAACTTTACACCAATTTTAATAACTTAATAATATAAATTATTGTATATTTAGTCAATACATAAATATCTTATTATTATTTTGTTTGATTTCATTTATAAAATTACACTTCGAATTGAATATTTTCGTCTTTAGTGCCAAATTGTTCCAAAAAATATTTGAATCGAAGTGGTTTTTTTTTTATTTAACGTTGATTATTAGCTCAGTTTAAGAAGTACAAAATCATTTTAGGCACGAGAAACAGTGAGACAGAGATAACACGTTTTCAGCAAAGTTTATTGAATAAAACCGGTTTTTTTTTTATTTGATAAGACTCCGAATGAATCCCGTGGAACCGCATTAAGGCATAACTTCGCGGGATGAGGAATTAGTTCTAAGCTGAAACCAGAAGGACTTATTTTGTCTGTCGGGAGACTGTTAAGTTAAGAGCTTAAATTTTCTCCTTAACCGTAAACTTTTTATATGGTTTCCTATATCACAGTGACTTATTTTGCCAACTCTCGACTCTTCAAAGTTTGTCGATTATGCGTTTGGAAAAGAGCTTACCACTGACCAGTTCGTTTTGCTTCTCAACATGAGGTTTACCAAGTTTTTGGCGTTACCACTACGCCGAGGCGGATCGGAGTATCAGTTCTTGTTTCGCTAAACCTAGGGCACTCGAAAAGGACGTGTACAGTATGTTCTACTGTGCTATCAGAGCAATTAGTGCAATATTTGGGTGAGGTAGAAGTTCACTGAACCGTGATTTCTACCACACTACACGGAAAGATTAGAGATGAGGTGATGGGTCCAGCGTCCCTTACCCGATCTATCCCAATGTGCCTGACACTGGAATATACTTCTCTCTCAAGTCAGTTTTTACGAGAGGATGCGCTCTCGCTATCAACTCCTGGTAAGGCCTCTTCCACCAAGAGGTCAATGGGGATCGAGCTAGCGAGCACAAGAGCTGCATCCTCAGACACTGATAGGTAGGACTTTACCTTAATCGCTGCGGCCCAGACCGTTGATGCCTTCATTAAAATCAAATGCACGACGTCAAGAAGAAGAGTCCTGCAAGTTTGCTTTGGTAGCAAGTTTGGTTTGGCGCAGCTATCGGTCGAATATTTCAGCACTCTCTCATCAAAATGATTTGCAATAACTTTCGTGAGGTAGCTTGGTAATCTAAGCTCACTAAGAGCTTTCAAAATTTTACTCCAGTTAGCTGAGTTGAACGCATTGCGTACATCAAACGTTGCTACAATGCAATATTGTTTTGCACCTTTCTTCCATCGAGTGCCTGCGATAGCTTCCTATTCATTAGTGGTGACATGGTTTATGGCATTTGTCGTTGAGTGCAGTTTCCGAAACTCAAACTGTCGATTGGATAGAGGATTTGAATCTCCTCTTCAATTCGGTTGCACAACAGTCTCGCTCAAAGATCTTCCCTAGTGTGTCAAGCCGACAAATTGGTCTCTAGCTTGAGGGATCATCCGTGGAGGCACTGCCTTTTGGTATGAACACTAGACTCTGGGTCTTCCACTGAGCTGAGCTCCCTTAGACAAGCGTTGAAGAGCTGAATAAATGCGCGAGGTTGCTCTAGAATGGCGAGTTTTAACGCACAGTTAGGAATACCATCTGGCTATGCTGCCTTTTCGTTCTTCATGGATTTGATAACAGTCACCACTTTATCAGTGGTAACCATCCTTATTTGATGGAGACCTTTGTGTACATGGTGGGGAAAAATTGCTGATTGTGGCGGGTAGAGAGTTATTACTACGATGCCAAGCAGGTATTGGTGTGTAGGAGTGGATTGTCCCAACCGCTATACCTTTTTTGTTACAAGATTGTAGACAGTGGTAACCGTGATGGCATGCAGGTTAAGTGTGTTGCTTAGCATGCTTGGAGCTCGAGATTGATACCCAGTCGTGGCAAAAGTTTTTTCAATGAAAAAAAAATTTTCTGATCAGTCACCACCTCTCTGCAGACAATGGCAAACCTGAGAGAGTAAAAAATGCCATGTAAAGCTTCTTGAGAACATGAACTTTGGAGTCGTTGCCGTTTGGTGTTGGCATAAAAACATGTAGGTCCAATTCTCGATCAATTGTGTGCAAACATTTTATAACACACACAACACAATTGATCATAAGAAGCTCGGTCAAAGTCCATTCAAGGGCTGATATGGAAAATTTGTTTTTTTTTTTTTGTAGCTTTTTTGTAGCTTGTAGGTGGTTCCCCAAGAATAATACCTGTTAAGACATAAGTATGATATAAGTATGATATGAGTAAAAATGTAGAAAGCCATTCTCAGCAATGAGGGGACTCTTGTTTTATTGTGCTGTCAAAGTGATCGGACGTTTAGAAGGGCTTGGCTGGATTTGTGGTGAATGTAACCGTGTAGAGTGAGAGCTCTCTTGTCGATTTGTGTAGATCGATGAAAAGTTTTCTTCCCCAATAAATACCACATTAAGGTTATTATGAGGTTCCACATAAAGATTATTATTGAAGATAATTGATTTACTAAGAAACAATGTCTGAACATAAGCGAAAAAGTCTCCTATTATTATAAATTTTCTTCAACGAATGCTGAACACCTGCCAGTACACCCCAACTGTGAATTGCGGTAAACAAAAGTTTTTTACCCGATGAAAATTCAAAGTTAGAAAAAGTGGTTTTTCCTTAAGTAAGATAATTTTGCTTGATGTTAAGATTGCTAAGATTGCAAAATTTGAAATGAGTACATTATTATTTGTACAAATTTAAAATTAACATTAAATTTTAATCTTGTGTATATTTCGCACGTGAGTTGAAGCCACAACTGAAAAGTAAAGTCGTATGAAGTGGAAAACAGGAAGCGAGAAGCCTATAAGAAGAAATCTCAAGCAAGCATCCATATCTTAAAAAGGCTGGAAATAAGCCTTTAACTAACTGACTGCAGCGCACCAATAATTATGTCTTACATTTGTCATGCAGATTGGATCTTAGAGCAATGGAGCTCAGCTATTTTCTCTTAGTCTCTGAAGAGTAAGCTTTTTATGGGACTTCTTCAGCTCAGTTGATGGTTGATGGCAAAATAAAGTTGTCATACAAAATGTCGGTCAGCAAGTAGCAATCATATGTATTTTTCAATGTGATTCTAAAGAAGCAATCACGGTTAGCAGCAGTGACTGCAAAGTATCAGTTTTGCCCATAAAATTAATCCATTGTATTAAAATCGGTGCGAAGCTCTCCTCATAGTCTGAGGAGTGCAATATTAACAAAGCCTTTACACGAAAACACTAAATTTTCAATTGAACGGTTATGTTGAAAAAAGTTTTTAAATTGGAAAATATCCGTTTGATTTAAAAATTTCAATTTTTTTTTAAAAACTGAAAAGTATACCTCAAATATGATATTGATATTGTATACGATTAAAAATATCTTATCTTTCACTGAACAACTCATAATGGCATTAAAATCTGTACACCATGACGTATGAGTAACATTATTTCGCATACCACAAACTAAAACTATTTCAACTAGCTTCTATAGCATGTATTTCCTAAAATTATAATTTAAATTTGAAAAATCAGTTCCATCCATTTAAACATAATACCAAATAATTGAATATAAATAGAAAATAAAGATTTTATATAAATAATTGAAGGCAAACGCCATGAGTAACAACAAACTGTATGTTTAGCTAACATTGTAGACAAAACTAAATGCGGCGTGCATTACATGTTTTTGCACTCAATGATATTTTTAAGTAAATACACACATACACACATACATTAAGCAGAATATAAACATAAACACGCACACATGCATACATTCTGTCAGCTTAATGTGGTAGGCAAAGTAATTCAAACGTAATTAAATCAACATTTATTTAATTATTAAGTGAATTATTTGCACACAAACTATAAAATAATTTATGAAAGCATTTAAAAAACATGCTTGTAAGCTGTAAAAATAACTACATTATTTTGCAATTAGACAAAATACAAAAGCAGCAGCAACAGAAACAAAAAAAAAAAAAAACATTATATATAAAATAAACTCCAACAGCTGTTATAAATTAAATAAAACAATGTTTGGCAAATAGTTGCGCTTAACATGTAGCATGTGTATTACACAGTCTATGTCAGCTATAGTATTGAAAACTGTTGAAAACTTTTAATGTTATTTATGTTAAAATTCCACATGGACACGTAAATTTAAAGAGCTCTGTTTATAAGCAAAGGCCAGCGGCAAAGGTTAGGCAAATTTGCTGGATTGTTATCGGAAATCCTTAAAAAACACCTTTGGCAGACAACTTTTTGGTGTTGCTTATGTTGTTGCTTATGTTTTTATTGTTGTTGCTGTTGTTAAAGTCTCTTTAGTTGACCCAAATCACTTACAACTGCGGTAGCTGCAAATAAAATCTGCTTGTTATCTTTGTTTTTGTTTTTGTTTTATTTTTGTGTTCTACCTTTTTCTCACTCATGCTCTACGCTATTGTATATTCTTGTTTACTAGAACAATGGTCAGGCTATATAAACATAAAACAACTCATGCAAAAAGCTGACACTTTATAAGGACTCTACATTTTTTTTACTTGTCACCTAGAAGCAGCTTTTAGAATTTATGAGTTCCTGGTGGATTTCGATTGCCATAAAAGTAAACATAGCATATTTAAAGCTATGGCTACAATAAGTTATAAAGAATATCATTTGAAAATAATTTTATTTATTGAAGCAGAAAGAAAACGCTTTAAATTTTGTTTAAATATTTACTTTTTACTTATTAAATCAAATGTCAAATGCTTAACTTTGTCATATAAGTTTGCCAAAAAAATGCAAGTTAGTTAATACAAAGTTCGAAAAAACAGTTCAACTGACAATAATGCGTATGTATTGTTGTTGTTTGTTTAATAAAATATTACACAAATTTCATAAATAAATCAGTTTTAACAATTTATTGCTGCATGTCAATCAATCATTTTAAATTTTTAGCAAAGTTATATCAAAACGATGGCTAGATATTTCTGTTGACTACTAGTTGATGACTTAAATGAGTGTTTGCTGTCAGTTTGTGGATCTAATGTACATTGATGTGGGTTGAAGTGAGTTCAGAATTTTAGTTTATTGAACAAAACTAGCTATGTTTACCCCATAAAAGCGTGCATGTGTACGTTTATTAAACATGAAATTTTTATTTATCAGCCAGAATTGCAGCTGGCCCTTTTTAAAATGAGGACAAAACAAAATCCTTAAAAGAAGAATTAAATTGTTCAAATATATAACGAAAATATGCCTTGTAAAACTTCACTTTTCGTCACTTTGGAAATTATTTCTTCCTTACTTACTTCTATGTTGAAAAATAGTTTTATTTCTTTAACTTTCTGTAAGAAATAGTTCTTCTGGGAAGTGTTCTTTATGCATCAATGCATAATATTCGATACTCTTTTTTTAACATAAAATTTCCAACTTTCTCTTTAGAAAATATGTCTTGTTTAAAGTGTCTTATATAGAAATTTAACAAGGAACATTATCATATCTTATATATTAATACGTGAACATTAAAGTTTGTCGTACGCTTTTTTGGTATTAATTAAAACTCAAAATAAATTAAACTTATATCATTCGAAAGGTTTTGTTGCTCAGATGTGCAGAATGTTTATATAAATGATATATCTGATAGAGAGGAGTTCCCAACCTTTTAAGAAAGAAATTAAATTTTTGAGAAAAATTCCGCTCTTTGATTAATATAAAATTTAGTTGGGGGAGAGTTTTTGAGTTGGTCGAATTTGAATTTTTTTTAAAAGTAACAATTTCTTAAAAAAATGTAGTTTTATGCATTCGTCAATTGTAGAATTTGTAAAAAAATGTGTTTTGAATTCAAAAGTTAGACTTTCCATCTGAATATTTTGGTCGGATTTTAACGGTTTCTCAATTTTTCTAATTTTTTCTAAAAGTTTGTTAAATTTTCTTTCAAATGTAATAAAAATTACAACAAAGTTCTAACCAAAAGTATTTTTAATGAATTTTCTTAATATTGTCGTTAGTTATTTAGCGTGTGTTTCAACCAAGAGTGAGGAAAACTGTCTCAAATTGAATGTTCTAAATTGGGAAGCCAATATCTCCGCCATCTGTGAGCAAATTTTATTTAATTCTTTTTTTGTATTTAAGTCTTATCAGTAGACTTAAGAACACTTTTAAAAATAATACCGTTTTTTGTTTGTTTATATTTAAATTATTCCTTTTAAAAAAAGACCATAAAATTTGATTTATTCTTAAAATATGGAGTAAAAATGATTTTTGTTGTAAAAAAACAAAAACTCAAAATTGCATTTTTGATTTTCTTTCAAAGTCTATACCGAATTTTAGGTGAATTTATTTTGTCTTGACACTAAATTAATAAACTGTCCGTGCCATCAAAAAATCAAGGCTACTCCCTATGGTTTCTTTGACAAAATTAAATTTTTTTAAAATGTTGTTTTTCTGTTTTTGAACAAGATAATATATAAAAAAATTAGTTTTTTGAAGAAAATAGCTTAATATCTCCAATCAATTAAGAGTTATAGCCTCGAACTTATTTTGATCATCTCGCATATATTTATAAATAGTCAATCAATAAATTGGTCGAATTTTGACCCCAGGCGATACAAGTAATATTTACACTCTCTAAAATTAATACTAAAAACTTTTGTTGAGGTTTGAGAACCTTTCGTTCATGTTTGGTAAGTAGATGCAAGTTTTCACTGTAGCTAGTGTTCAGATAAATTTCTTTCTTTTATTTTAAACTTTTGTATAAAAACAATAAAATTGTTCACCCATATCTCGGTGCAATAATTTCTGAAGTTAATAACATTAACTACAAGTATCTATTGAATGAAATCAATCAAATTAAAAATATCATAACCATAGAAAAATGCTTCTGTTTGCATTTCTGTTTTTTTTTTTTTTGTTTGTTTCTTTCATAACCAGAACAAATAGAAAGAATCTCATTTGTAAAATTAAAAAATCTCTCCTTTTTTCTTTTGTGAAATTACAGATATTGATTTGAGCAAATATTTGTTTAATATTTGAGCAAATATTTGTTTAATATTTGAGCAAGAAATAGCTTAAGTGAAAATGTCAATATTTAGTTAAAAAAGCAAAGAGAAGTCAGCAAAAAGAACAACAACAACAAGAACAGTGTTTAAATAGCTAAATAACAGTGACCACCAGCGCACAAATAAATTAAAATTGATGCAAAAAACTGATGAAATAGCAAATTGAGCCAAGACATGAATGAACACGTGGTATAAAAAAGGTAATGCTCAAAAGACATGAGTTGGAAAATCAATCTCACAAAAAATGTGAAAATCTTTTTAAAAAAGACACAAAAAGATGCAAGCTGACAAGTACTACAAAAAAATAAATGATGCATAGACGAACGTAAAGCAAACAGAAAAACTGCATTTAAAGGATACGAATGCAGTTGGTATTTATATAAATATATGTGATAAGCCAAAAAGCAAAATAAGCTGGACTATAAAACAGAATATGTGAAAAGAGGATGTAAGCAAAAGAACAAGAAATGAGACCGCATCAAAGGCAAACAGAAAATTAAATCAAAACAAAGAGAAAGTAAGAGTTAAAAAATAACAAAATGTATAAAAAAGAGCTTTTTAATAATGAAAAATTAAAGGGAGACTAAGAAAGCTGGTAAGAAAAAAAGAAGGTATCCGGTGTAGGACTGCATGTTTATAAAGAATTAATAGGTTAGGTAGATTTGAGAAAAAAATCTTACAGGAAGGTCTATTTTTGCACCTTTTGACTGCTAGGTATTTTGACAAGTGAAACTGCTATTTCATGACTTTGACTAACGTTATCGTTTCTGGTAGCAAAAGTCGCTTAAAGAGAACTAATTTGTACTTATGTTAAGGAAAAATTTGAAAGTTAATGAAATGGCTTTTCTAACGGTGTATCAACGAATCTAATTAACGAATCCATTCTCGAGCTGTGCAAGGTAAAAGATGAAATTATTCAATTGAAACCACTAAATTTCTTCATTAAGCTCAATTTTCTTTGGATTTTGCGTGGTACATAAACATGTTTAAGTCAGCAAATTTATTTTTTAATTCTTTTACTTTCCAATAACATCAATATAAAAAGTATATCTCTAAAATTAAAAATATTGGTAGTACTTAAAAATTGACCATTTATGCAAAACACAACTTTGCACTCTGGAACAAGCAAGTTATACAAGCAACCGAGGGCGTAGCCAAGGTAGTATAGGGGGCAACTGCCTCTAAATCTGAAACTTTTTATGTTATCGCTGTATCTGTAGTATCTGTATAAAATTCTAGAAACTAAAGCTGGAAAAGTCAGTGAAGAAAATCAATATTTTTTTAACGAAATTGTATAATTTTGATGATAATTATTTATTTATATGTTTACATGGAGTAAAATTATAGCATTTTTGAAGCACAGCTTTTTTAATGCCGATTGCTTTAAGGTTTGAGTATCGGTAGCAACTGAATAAATCAGGGAATTGCTAATATCGAACAGCTTCAAAATATTTTTCACTTCCGTGTTTTTAGGACTTTACACAAAAAAAAGTAACAAATGTAAAATACCCAAAACAAAACAAAACAAGAAAAATGTCAATCGTGGCAAACTTTCCATTAGAAACTACGGCCAGAGTGGTTAGCAGTCAGCGCCATCTATCTGTGAGCAAACAAAAAAAAAAAAAAATAAAAATTTAACACCGCTACCGGATGAATACGCTTAAGACATGATTTTTTTCTAATAAAAATATAAAACTATTATTCGATGTTTGGAAGTGTTTGATTTGTATACCCTAAATCTGAAAGGTCAGGGTATATTAATTTTGTGCAAACGTTTGTAACGCATAGAAATAAGCGAATCCAGTAAAAAAAGTGTATATATTCTTGATCAGCACCACCTCGTGAGTCGAGCTGTTCATGTCCGTCCGTCCGTCTGTCCGTTTGTCCGTTCGTCCGTCTGTGAGTTGTCCGTAAGCACAGGATAAGAAGAAGGAGTTGAGATAATTAAATGAAACTCGGTACACATGGTCAGATGGACACAAGAATTTGCAGTATTAACTATTTTTGGAATCCGCCCACGGACACATCTACCTCCCATACAACGCAAAAATTAAAAACTGCATAAAAAAGCTCATAGTTTCTCTACAACAATAAAATTTAGTATATACGTTTTTCATAGCAAAACAAAAATATTTTCGAAAAATGGGTGTCATCCGCTTACGGACACGCCCATCTTCCATATAACCCAAAAACTGAAAACTCACAAAAAATAAGCTTATGGTTTATCTACAGACTAAAAATTTGGTAAATGTGTACTTTATGTTAAAACAAAGCTGTTTTCGAAAAATGGGTGTCATTCACTCACGAACACGCCCACCTCCCATACAACCCAAAAATGGAAAACTCAATAAAAAAGCTAATGTTTAACATTCAAAGATGTTTTACATTCAAAGATAAAATTTGATACGAAGGTTTTTTATAACAAAACAAAGATGTTTATGAAAAATGGACGTCATCCGACCACGAACACGCCCACCTCCCATACAACTCAAAAATATAAAACTCCATAAATAAGCTTATGTTTGTGTTAAAGAGATACAATTTGGTTTGTATATATTTTACACCAAAACTACGATGTTTTTAATAATTGGGTGAAATCCGTCCGCCTACCTCCATGCAACCCACATGCAACCCACATGTGAGCTACAGGAATAAAACTTGGTATGTAAAAATTTTTTATCAAAATTGGAATGCATATAAAATATGGGCTTCATCCGAACACGGACACGTTCATTTGTAATACTGTTATTGTATTTTGGAAAAGTAGGTTTAGGGTATTTCATTGTCGGGCTAGACCAACTTTAGATTTTCTTTACTTAGTATTATTCTCATTTTGCACAAGATCCATAATGTTATCCAAATGCGATTTATAAAGTTTAATTGCACTATTCGGCGGAATATATAAGACACACACATATATCTTTTCAAATAATCCATGCATAGCAACACACAGTTCATGCAACAGAGGGTCTGTGTTTTTTAAGTAAAAATATAATGATTGAAAAGAAAAATTAACAGCAACTAGTATGCCACCCCTACGTCTACATTTAGTTTAATCAAAATCTTTATCTTTCCGAACGAAGTGGAAAAGATTTAGATCGAAAAATTCTTCATCAGAAAAGTTTGAGTTCAGCCAAGTTTCAGTTACATATACCAAATACATCGTATTCCATTTGGACAGTAGCTAAATATATTGAATTAGATTAGATTAGATCGCATACCTGAAACATTTTGGTAATATATTTTTAGATTTTTATTGTTGTACCTTTTTATCGGTTTTGGTGTTGAAACCTTGCTTTTTGAAAACAGTTTTTTTTTTAAATAGCTTACTTTGACATCAGCAGGCTACTGCGACGGATTAAAAACTCCGTTATAGTGCGAGCTAAAAACTCAATTTAAAGCTTACTTTATTAATAGCATCTATCGTAGCTGTTTTTTTTACAAATTTAAAACAGAGCAAACTCTATCTAGAATTATTTGAATATTTAACAACATAATTCAAAATATTCTCTTCGGACACCGATGGCAAAAAAGATCAAACATATAGCCATCGCATGCTATCAGGAACATCAAGCTCGGTGGTCAAACATAGATCAACAATTGTATTTTGATTATTTATTGTCTAATTAACCGAAGCGTTTCTTTTATTAGAATGCGAGAGTTGTGGAATCAGAGGAGCAGCAACTCAGAGAAGTCATCGCAGTTGCACCAACCCAACCAACATCAACTTTTATCATCGATAAAAATAAATATAGTTTTATCTACACGGTTAAAAATTTTGGACTAGTTTTTAATCCAAACTTTGGTTTAAAGGAATTTTTAATCCAAAAAGTACTATTTTTTATTCCATACTTAAGTTTAATTTGTTTTTAATCCAAAAAAGTTTAAGTTTAAGACTATTTTTGGACTACAAATTTACATTAAGGTAGTATTTTCAGGAAAAATTATTTATGTTACCTAAGATTGAAAACTACTACTGCTACGAAATTTACGCTAAACTTTCAACTTTCAGAATACGTATTAACAGCTGATTGCTGGTTTGTGATATATCTGGTTTGTGTAAACGGTTCTCCATACATTTCATTTATAAGGCTGATAAACTTATACGGTTTATATCATTTATAAAGGCATTGCCCATTTGCATGAATACCCTTAATGTATATATAGTGAAGTTTATGGCAATATAATAATATGTTCACATAAAGGCCTTTTGGCTGAAAAACCAATGAAAAGAAGCTCTTTATTTGACAGTTCTTCTACACGGTTAAAAATCTTGGGCTAAATTTAAATCTTTTTTGGATTACATATAGGACACGACCAAAAAAAGATTACTTTTTAATCCAATGAAAAGTTTTAAATTTTCCAATCCAAAAAGGACTTATTTTTAATCCGCAAAAAGTTTAAAATTTTTTAATCCAAAAAGGAATAATTTTTAATCCGCAGAAAGTATAAAATATTATAATCCAAAAAGGATTAGACTTTCGTCCAAAAAAGTTAAAAATATAAAAGGATTACTTTTTAATCCACAAAGGTGAGAACTCGTGAGAAAAAAAGGTAAGAGATAATTCTCATATTTCATAAGCCTACGAAGAAAAGTTATCCTTTGACCTCCATAAGCATATAAAAAAAAAAAAAAAACAAATTGGCCATTTCAGCCCTTGAAAGGACTTTGACCGAGCTTCTTATGATCAATTGTGTTGTGTGTGTTATTAAATGTTTGCACACAATTGACCGAGAACTGGACCTACATTTTTTATGCCGACTCCGAACGGCTAAAGTTTATGTTCTCAAGAAGCTTTGCATGGCATTGTTTACTCTCTGAGGTTTGCCATTGTCTGCAGAGAGGTGGTGACCGATCAGAAAAATTTTTTATTGAAAAAAACTTTTCGCCGCGGCTGGGGATCGAACCCGGGCTCCGAGCATGCCAGGCCACACACTTAACCTGCATGCCACGGTCACCACTCCATAAGCATATATATATACTAAAAAAAGTTCTCAAACTTAATTTATGCTAAATTTTGCATATTTCTATACGAGCTAAAAAAAACTTATTTTTTTGTCGCGTACTTTGAACTAATTTGTACTAAATCTTGCCAATATTTTTATAAAATGTAGCACTCTTTAATCGCGTTAGAACACTTAAAATACATATCGGTTCTTTTTGTTTCTTTCTTGTTTTTCGAGTAATTAAAACCGTGCGAATGTCGCGTCCGTGCCAATGGCTTTTCAGCTGAAAAGCTACATAATATACACCTTTTCGCCATAGAAGAACTGTCAAATAAAGAGCTGCTTTTCTTTGGCTTTTCAGCCAAAAGGCCTTCGTGTGAACATATTATTATATTGCCATAAACTTCACTATATATACATTAAGGGTATTCATGCAAATGGGCAATGCCCTTATAAATGATATAAACCGTATAAGTTTATCAGCCTTATAAATGAAATGTATGGAGAACCGTTTACACAAACCAGATATATCACAAACCAGCAATCAGCTGTTTATACGTATGCTGAAAGTTGACTGTTAACAAGTTAACAGCTGACATATCTCTCCAAATGCACAATCGACTGATAAAAATAACTAATTGCCCAAAATACAAGCTTGCCGCTTTGCATGAATACCCTTATTATGTATTATGAAACACTGCTCAATGTAATAATGAATATAATAATATTTTGGTTCAGATTTTAAGAAACAATTTGTTTCATTTAATTAAAAAATAAACTTCGGATGCTTTAACAACATTAACTATTATATTTAGCGTAAATTTCATAGCAGTAGTAGTTTTCAATCTTAGGTAACATAAATAATTTTTCCTAAAAATACTACCTTAATGTAAATTTGTAGTCCAAAAATAGTCTTAAACTTAAACTTTTTTGGATTAAAAACAAATTAAACTAAAGTATGGAATAAAAAATAGTACTTTTTGGATTAAAAATTCCTTTAAACCAAAGTTTGGATTAAAAACTAGTCCAAAATTTTTAACCGTGTATGGCGAAAAGCTGAATATTATGTAGCTTTTCAGCTGAAAAGCCATTTGCACGGACGCGACATTCGCATGGTTTTAATTACTCAAAAAACAAGAAAGAAACAAAAAGAACCGATATGTATTTTAAGTGTTCTAACGCGATGAAAGAGTGCTACGTTTTATAAAAATATTGGCAAGATTTAGTACAAATTAGTTCAAAGTACGCGACAAAAAAAAATCAAGTTTTTTTTAGCTCGTATAGAAATATGCAAAATTTAGCTTAAATTAAGTTTGAGAACTTTTTTTAATATATATATACATGCTTATGGAGGTCAAAGGATAACTCTTCTTCGTAGATTTATGAAATATGAGAATTATCTCTTACCTTTTTTTCTCACGAGTTCTCACCTTTGTGGATTAAAAAGTAATCCTTTTATATTTTTAACTTTTTTGGACTAAAATCTAATCCTTTTTGGATTATAATATTTTATACTTTCTGCGGATTAAAAATTATTCCTTTTTGGATTAAAAAATTTTAAACTTTTTGCGGATTAAAAATAAGTCCTTTTTGGATTGGAAAATTTAAAACTTTTCATTGGATTAAAAAGTAATCTTTTTTTGGTCGTGTCATATATGTAATCCAAAAAAGATTAAAATTAAGCCCAAGATTTTTAACCGTGTATTACTCCCAATAAAACACAATAGCTTTTTCAAGTTTTGAACGATATTTTCGCAATTACTTCTTCTGTGACTGGAATGGGTAACTAACCGGATAACAGCTAGTATTTTAAAATTTTTAAATATTGCATGAGATCCACATCAGTGATCGTGTGATATCTTTTGGGTATAACATCAACAATCAATACTAAAACATGAAAGTTTTCTGGAGCTGCCTTCAAGATACTCATTTACGGGATTTACCTCATTCCTTGCATTGAAATCCTTACACATAGTAACAACATCACACCAACAAAAAAATAACTTAAAAGTTTGATCACCCAAAAGATATATTAACGTCAAACCCTTTCATGACTAGCTTTCAATTGCAAGTAATTTTTTGTTTTTAATTTTTTGCTCAGTTAACTTAAAATACTAACAACGGTATTAAAAAAAAAAAATTAATATAATATTTTGTAGGCAATAAATGCCCTATTGGATTATTAGCTAAACCACTTTAAAAGTGTAGCTAAATAGGTGTATGTGCGTGGCGTGCAAGCCAACGAATCTCGGTAGACCCGGGTTGAAATCACTATCTGACAAAGAAATTTTTTTTAATAGAAATACATTTTTGATGATCGGCCGTCATTTCTTTGCAAACTATAAAAAACCTCAGAGAAAAAGAAACAGTTTCGATAGTATTGTAAGTGTAGACGTAAAATTCCGTTTAAGTTGTAACCTCTTGTACTTTGTCTCTTTGGTCCGATTGTTTTGTTCATTTTGCACGTATTTTTATTGATCTTCCAAAAATTAACAAATAAATGAATAACACTCAATTATGGACTACTTATCGATGACAAAACAAAGAAAAAGTTAAATAGTAAGTATGATTAAATGAGCAAGCAAAAAGAAACAAGCAAAATTTCAAATTTTTTCGATCATTTCGTTAAGTTTGATATTTTGAGTTCATTGACTTAGCTGAAAAGAAGGCGAAGCAAATGCACTTTCCATTGGTGCCACTTTCGTCTCTGCCCGATATATAGTTTGCGAGCTACAGTCAGTTAAACTACTAATTTCAAATTAAAATTAAGACCCCGATTTTTAAAAAATCATATTGTTACTATATTTCACGCTGAGCACATGTCCTTTTCTCTTGTCTCTGTCTGATATTTAGTTTGCTAGGTACACTTTCTGTTCGATGTATAGTTTGCAAACTACACTCGCTAGTGCTAGTGGGATGTGGAATCCAAATTAATTTGCATTAAAAACAAAAATGTGGTGACCGTGGCATGCAGGTTAAGTGTGGGGCTTAGCATGCTCGAAGCCCGGGTTCGATCCCCAGCCGTGGCGATAAGTTTTTTCAATAAAAAATTTTTCTGATCGGTCACCACCTCTCTGCAGACAATGGCAAACCTCAGAGTGTAAATAATGCCATGTAAAGCTTCTTGAGAACATGAACTTAAGCCGTTTGGAGTCGGCATAAAACATGTAGGTCCAGTTCTCGGTCAATTGTGTGCAAACATTTAATAACACACACAACACAATTGATCAAAAGAAGCTCGGTCAAAGTCCTTTCAAGGGCTGAAATGGCCAAGTTGTTTTTTTTGTTTTTTTTTAACAAACAAAAATTAAAATTTTACGCCATCTGTTGGGTAAAAGCATAAAAAGAAATATAATCCAACTCGTTTTTTTTATAAGAGTTTAATCTAACCGGATCACAGACCCATTTCGTTAAATTTGACAGATTGAGTTCATTGACTGAGTTGAAAAGGGGTTCATGAGCTCTGGTTTCAAAATAGTATACTAGAACAGTAGTGCATACATAAACCCAATGCGAACTAATGCTTACAGTGCTGCCAAAGCGAACCAATCAGTTCGTGCAAAACCAAAGCATACAAGCATAAACAACGAAAGAAAAACAAAGAAAGCAGCAGGCACATAAGCAGCTGATGATTGATATTCTTATATAAAAACATGCATTTTTTTTCTTATTTTTTACTATTTTGTGACTTTAATATAAAGGTGACAAAATTAAAAATTAGATAGTCATTCAGCGCAGGATATATTTGATGTTTAAGTATATATAGTATCTTTAAATGATAAGTAATAAAGGCTGTAGGTATACCCTAAAGTATTCGTCAAAAAAGTTTCATGACCTGGAAAAAATCTGATAAAACGACCCCATACAAACCGCGCTGTAAGACGTAATTCTACGTCAAAACCATCAAAAACGTCCTGAGAAAATTAACATTAGCCGTTTGGAGTCGGCATAAAACAAGTACAGGTGCGATCAAAATAATAGTAGTGCCCACAACGTTTCTACAAAAATTTTAAATAAAACTAGCACGTTCTTGGACATAATAATTTTTTTTAGAATAAGTATTCTTAACATCTTATAATTTATTTTAAAAGAACTTTGAGCTAAAACAAGCTAGCTAGTAGCTCAAAATAATTTTAAATATATTGCAAGAAATTAATTTTGTTTGTCAAAATAGGCAGTGATTTTTAAATTGCAGCAACCGAAAAATTTGTTTTTTTCAATTGAAAACTTCGTTTGCAGGAAAAAAAATTAATTTGTTATGAGCAAATAGTTCTCAACTGACAAAAAAAGTTGCGCGCTTTCGTTGATGACAAATGTTAAATATTTGCCATAAACGAAAAAACAAGAATGTGATTCATTTTAAGCACAGCCACACAAATGGCACCTCGCTTGTACAATTGCACTTTTTCTAATAATATATGTTGTTATAATAATAGTTCTAATGGTTATCGATTGCCATTAACGTAAGTTGTTTTTAAATTTCGGTTACCGAAAAATTTGTTTTGTTCAACTGAAAACTTTATTTGTAGAAAAAAGTTTAATTTCTTATGACACACAATGTAAAAAAATTCATTCTACACAATATCTCACAATAGCTCAATGGAAGCATGCTAGACTGTCACGCGGAAGACGTGGGTTCGAATCTTGGCTGTTTAAGTATCAACAATTTTAATTTAGTTATTGAAATTCTAATTCAGTTTCACTAACTGCTTAGTCCAAAAAAACCGTCAAAATAAGTTTTTCTTAAAACACATTGATTAAAAAAAAAAAATTATTTGGTGTTCCTGTTAGGGATTGAACCCAGATCAATCGAGTTCCTAGACTCGAACACCAGCACGCTCGGCTAAACTTGAACTTCCAAAGCAATGATAAAATTTTATAAAGTTCGATATTATTTCGTTTCAAGCAAGAATATTTTTTAGTTGATGTCAACTGAATATTCGTTTGCGGCAAATACAGTTCGCAAACGAAGTATAGTTGGTGAATTTTTCAGTTGTGGTAAACGAAAAATTTCTTTGCGTGTAGGTATGGAGTACTAATTCGCTCAACCTCTTCCCAAAGCTGATGTTTGTTTGAAGGCTTAGAGTAAGCAATGCCCTTCTTAACATCACACCACAAAATTTTCAATCGGATTTGGATCCGGTGAATGAGCCGGCTATTTCAAAAGCGCGATCAATCGGTCCAAGAACTACTTACTCGCAAGTTTGCTCTTATGTTTCATTTTGTTATCATTTTGATAAATATATATTAGCTGCAACTCCTCTTGGACATACGAAAGGATAGTTTCCTGCAGCATTTTGACGTGAAAATGTTTATCTATTAATGCTTCTATACAAAAAATTGGACCAACACCATAGAAAGAAAATCATGTCCAAGGCATCATTTTGCAACCACCGTGCTTAATGGTTTTTGTGGTATACTTCGGGTTGAACTGAATTTGTTTTGGGAAGTAGAACATATTGATGAAACCCTTTACCATCGTACCACCGCAATTTTAGACTCGTCCGACCATCAAATTTTCCTTCATTCTTCATTTGGCTACGAATCCTTTTTAAAACATACTTTTTAAAGTTAAAAGTGGTACTTTACGAGGACCATGCGTACTCAAATATCATTCCTTAAAAAGTCTACGAAAAGTACGAATACTTGCGCTACATTAAGCTCTTCTTATATTTGTACTGCAGAAGCAAATGAATTGGCCTTATAGTACCGTACTACTCGTTTAATCAATTTCACCGTCATAACTTTCTTGCGTTCACATGTCTCTGGTTTTTTTATTATAGTTTATGGCATTGAAAATCGTGGTTGGTGCACATTTGCGCAGATTTTCAACCTCTTTGTATGTTTTTCTCTCATAAATTAATTTTTTTATCAATTTCCGCTTTTCAACAGAACAATGTTTTTCTCGTTCCATTTCTGGAAAAATACGGCACAACTTAATTTTGTTTTTATATAAACTGAGGGGAAAATAGCTCAATATTTACTCTTTTGTGTATTTATAAAATAATTTATCGAAATTTTCCAATGTTTTCAACTATTTTTTGACCGCACAAATTTGCAGTAATTCTCAAATAAAATTGAATTTACAAAAACAAGAAAAAGGTGTTGTTTACAAAATCAGGTTACCAGATTGTATTCTCATCACATAACGGTATAAAACAGCCGTGGAGAGAAAAAAGGCTTGTTTACAAAATAATGTGCTTGATCACTTTTCATATTTGGCACTACTATTATTTTGACCGCAACTGTAGGTCCAGTTCTCTATCAGTTCAAATTTAGCAACACACACAACGCAATTTGATATCAAGAAGCTTAATCAAAGTCCTTTCAAGTACTGAAATGGCCCTTTGTTTGGATAAAAGAAAACCTTTGAAATGATACCAAAATTTTCCATTTTTGCGAGAAAAGTTTTTTCGAATTGTTTCCACTAGTCATCGCACTGTGCCGCTGTCTAGAACATACAAATGTGTTTAACGTAGACACCTGCCATGAAGGCTCAATTCTACGATGCTCTTAACACTGGACCAACACAATGCGTCGGCCGGTGCCCCTTTGAGAGTTCAAAGGTACCAAATTAGCTAAATGTTGTGATGACATGTCGCAACGCTTGGTTTGAGTGGAGGCCTATCTAAATCCTCTACTGTACTATGGAGTACAGCATCCGAGTTGAGAATGCAACTACACACATCGAGCAACGGAGCTCTACCCGCGATATGGGTGATAAACCACAGCCACCACTAAGCTCCCCGAAGGGCCAGCCCAACAAGTCAGCCTGGCAGATAGCCAGGGGCCGCTGACTTCCCGTGGTACCAGTTTTAAAGTCTTTGGTCATACTTCATACCAAAGCTACTACCAGTTTTAGCCCATCACAGCTCTGGACTGGTTACCAGTATGCCGCTGTCTAGAGTAAGAAATCGACTGTAATTGTTGTGCTTGGTTGTCGCTAACTGAAAATGCGTAAATTATTTGTTTACAAAGGATTTTTTTCTTCGCCCAATATTCATGTATTAGATTGGCCTTGCATTTATAAGAAAATCATGTAAATAACTTGGGATGAAAACGAGGTCTTTCATCACCACAACGACTTGCGTAACCAAAACATTTCACATAAAAAACATTAGACCTAAGCTATGGCTAGTGTATTTATTTCAGTTTGATATAGTTTAGGTAAGAGTGACTACTTTTAAAAGCATAAACATTGTTGTTTTAATCTTAATAATTTTAGCAATACTTTAAGTCTGAAAATTTTGCACTGAATCGAAAAAAAATCAAACTATTTATAACAGGTGTATTATTGAACTTTGCGTCAAAAAAATGAAAAAAAAAACCTTGAAATAAATGTAAGATAGTTAAAAGCTGGACAGCACATATACAAAATGCTTAAAAATTTATACAATTTTTCAACTTTCCACATACATATACATATGTATATTTAAAGTATTAAAATACTTTTCACGGTTACTGCTCTTTCGATCGATTGCAGCAGCTGGCGAATGTTTATGGCTGGAATACAACCCCAACAACAAACTATAACTAGCTTCAATTCGATAACATACCAATTGTTATGTATTTATATTGTTATATATAGTATATATGCAAGCCTTTTTTCACATAAATATTCCTGTTTTTCACCTAGATTTTATTGTAACAAGAAAATTATTATACAAAATATTTGGAAAAAGAAAAAAATCAGCACATTGGCAATGCTAAAAGCTATAAAAAGGACTTAAATAAGCGTAGTTTTTTTGAGGTTTTCCTGCATGTACGCACAAAATACCGTAACAGCATTCATTGTCAACTTGTTGTTGTTGTTGTAAATTTTATTTGCAAATTTATTCAATTTCAACAAATTTTACAATAAATTGTTATCTCTTTTATTTATTTTACTGTTTGTTTTTATTTTTTTGCAATGCATATTTTTTGAAGTTTTTTCTACGCTGGCTGAATTTATTGATTAATATATTTTATTTTTTAAGTTGAATTGTGTGTTTTTTTTTATTTTAACCTTTATAACTTTTTAATAATATTCATTTTTATTGAGTTTTTTAACATTAGTTATGTTTTTTTTTTTTTTGTTTTACATGGCTGTGCTGCTGTTGTGCTGCTTTTATGAGTAAATTACATCTTTTGTGTGCTAAATGATTTTATTTAAAATATTTTTAAATCGTTGATTCATTCAGTTACAAAATATTTTGAGAAAGTGAAAGTTTTATTTATAACTGAAAATTAGTTCTGTTGTTAGTCAGAAACTCTACTCTTTCTTAGAAATTATTCATTGAAATAATTCCATTTTTTTTTAATTTTAAACAACAAAAATGTTTGAGCTAAATAGCGTTTCTGGAAACAGTAAAAATTATTTTAAAAATAATATTAAAAAAAAAAAAATTATGAAGACCTATTTAATAGGGTTCATTTGATGATAAAACTTTTATATACTGAAAAAAAAAACCTGTTTTTGAGATATGTGTACCACAAGGTGGTGACCGTGGCATGCAGGTTAAGTGTGTGTCCTAGCATGCTCGGAGCCCGAGTTCGATCCCCAGCCGCGACGAAAAGTTTTTTTTCAATAAAAAATTTTTCTGATCGGTCACCACCTCTCTGCAGACAATGGCAAACCTCAGAGAGTAAACAATGCCATGTAAAGCTTCTTGAGAACATAACCTTTAGCCGTTCGGAGTCGGCATAAAACATGTAGGTCCAGTTCTCGGTCAATTGTGTGCAAACATTTAATTACACACACAACACAATTGATCATAAGAAGCTCGGTCAAAGTCCTTTCAAGGGCTGAAATGGCCAATTTGTTTGTTTTTTGTACCACAAGGCCAAAAGGCTCTTTGCAATTCATTTATGTCAAAAATTCAATAACAGGGTGCTGTACAGATCTATCTTTACAAGATCTATACAAGCACCCGTGATAGAGCCGCTTTTCAGAATTATTCATACATTGTTTCTTGTTTGTCTGTTGCTAGAAGGTTGCATGGACTGCGTTCAAAAATATTCATTTTTATTCGGAGATATAGTCCCATTGTTTCGATTGCTTTAACGTGTTGAAAAATTATGAATATAGGTTATTAACGGTATTAGGTTTTTCATGATCGAAATAAAGCAAAAATTGCATGTTTTTCTCTGTTTTATATTTCGTATTAATTTCGTACAAAATCTTTCAAAGGTATTTCTAAGTAATGAAAGAAGTTTTTCTCAGATTAGCAATGTTCTAAAGCAGCTGCAGTCAAAATATACGTATTCATAATATTTTACAAGGAGTTTTAAACAAAAATCAAAATCGGCTCTTTTAAGTGGTCATTACAAAAAAAATTTTGTAAGTTTTATATCTTGCGTGGCAGTTTTTTTATAACTTGTATTAAGATTTTTTTAAAAATTCCTTTTAAGGAAGGACATGACATTGGCAGGTTTTTTAAATCGACTTTTTTTATAATTTTGTATTAAAGTAAATATTCTAAGATTCTAAGAAAAAATTTCATGGAAAAATTCAAACGAGTTCAAAAGTTACAGCCAGATTAGGGAGGGCGCATTTTTAATTTTCGAATTTTTTTCTTTCTTCACCAACTTTGAACGAATTTATCTAGCATGACACTAGCGGGTTCATTTTTTGACGAAATTTTTTTCTTGTATTTTTTTAAAAATTGATTCGCTATCGTATGACACGAGCTTTTTGTTTAATTTTTTTTTAGATTTTTTATGAATTTTTAAAGTAAATATTTTTTTCGAAGAACACACTTTCGAATTTGGAACATCACCAAAAATTGAAAAAATTTTTTTAAAAAATGCTCCTGTCATACATACGACAACAAATTTTGTTAAGTTTTAAGTTAAAAGTCATTTTTTTCCAGATCGGACAATTTTTGCGACTCCCAGCGTTGCAACCACGAGGCCGTTTTTTTCTCTGCTGCCAGTTTGGAGCTCTATAAAACCATATTGGAGTGAAAAATATTTTTTTTTTAATATTTTTTCTTGTAAGTTGTTCAATTCTCTACAATAATAAAAACAAATTTTGGAAAAATGTTTGTTTTTGACTAAGTTATGTATTTTTAAAAAAGGTCTGTTTTCTCTGCCGCGAATATTATGTCCCACCTTCAGGAAAATTCGGGCTAAGTCCAAATCTCCCATTTTCTTTACAAGAGGCCCATTAACGCTCAGTAGGTTATCTTACCACCTCAGGGTAAAACTAATGCTACACCTAGGGCTGAATAAATGTTATCAAGATCACCGATCGCTAATAATTCCGAATAATGTATCTTTACCAAATGATAACAGTATTAAAATACACTCAACCGTACCGACAGCTTACTATGAATAATTCACTAGTTTTTTTTTAGATTATAGTAAAAAATATAATTATAATGATAAATATAATCATCTAAAACTATGTCATAATATCTGAAGGGTTATGGATCTATCAAGAAACCCAGAAGCTGATGTTCTTATTTCAGCCTGTGGCAAAACCAAGCCACTTTTTGAATATATTTTTCATAATTTTATAAAAAGCTGTTTGGAATTATTAATGATAAACCAGTTAAAAATATATTCCCGAATTTCTCTCTTAATTCTTACATCTTAGTTCCTTAATTGTTTAAAGTTAAACCTTTTCATACTTGATCAAAATATGATAAACTACAATCGCGATTTGAGTTATTATGAGCAAATTTAATTCACGGAGTGAAATTTGAGCTGAAAATTTCGGACATATCTTAGTTCTGATATAAAATACATAGCTACATACCAAATATTATCTTTGTGGGTCAAATATAAGCTTATTTATGGAGTTTTTTATTTAATGGGTTGTATGGAAGGTAGGCATGTCCGTGGGTGGATGACGCCAATTTTTCAAAAACGTATTTGTTTTATTAAACAATACATGCGTACCAAGTTTTATCTCTGCAAGAGAAACACAAGCTTATTTATGCAGTTTTAAATTTTTGCGTTGTATCGGAGGTTGGCGTGTCCGTGAGCAGATGACGTCCATTTAAAAAAAAACATCTTTGGATTAATAAAAAAAACATACGTATCAAATTTTATCTCCGTAGGCTTAACAGAAGCTTGTTTATTGATTTTTCAATTGTAGGGTTATATTGGAGGTGGGCGTGTCCGTGGGCAGATGACATCCATTTTTCGGAAACATCTTTGTTTGAATATGAAATACATATGTACTAAGTTTTATTGTTGTAGGTTAATTATAAGCTGATTTATTTAGTTTTATTTTGTGCGTTGAATGGGAGGTAGGCGTGTCCGTAGGCGGATGACGTCCACTTTAAAAAAAACATCTTTGTTTTGTTATTGAAAACATACGTACCAAATTTGATCTTTGTAGGATTAACAAGAGCTTATTTGTTGAGTTTTCGATTTTGGTGTAGTATGGGAGCTGGGCGTATGCGTTGGAGGATTCCAAAAATATTCAACTGTGCAAATTTTTGGGTTCATGTGATCATGTGTACCGAGTTTAATGCAATTATATCAACTCCTTCTTTTTTTTCTGTGTTTACGGACAACACACAGACGGACAGACTTTTATATACCGGAATCGCTTATTTCTTTGCGTTACAAAAGTTTGCACAAAGTAAATATACCCAGACCTTTCAGGTTAAGGGTAAAAAAAGCACTCATTTGCCCATAACGTCATTAGAAACACTTCAATTTGAAGTGGGAACAGTGTCAAAAATGGTTTGTGAATATGATAAAATCAATAATTGTTGGTTTGTTTGTCACAATTTTATTAATACTTTGACATTCAAACCGTCAAAAAATTTTGTTATTTATGTTTTGCTCTGAAAAAATGTCCACTCAATAGGTCTGTTTCCGTACTCACTTCAAGTAACTTGAAGTTACTCGAAGATACATTCTTTACACATTTTTCCAGCATGAGAGAGTAGAAGAACAAGCAATGCCACTTTTTGCAACCACAATGCGTCATTGCAGCAATGTTGCTGTCGTCGATTTAGAACTTTTTCTATTTTGACGTGTGACAAGAGTAAGAACATCGGTATTTGTTAATGTTTTGGTTTAATTTCGTGCTACTTTTGTGTTTTTTATTGTTCATTCTCTTGTGTTTGTGTTAAATGTTTGTTTTCTAATGATAATTCGATATTTAATAATAATAATATATGAAAATACGGCTTATTGTGCTGCATCCAAATTAATCAAGTCGTAGACAACATTTTATTATAAAGGTTTCAACAACAACTTTCATTACGACCCCTAAAACGTACCGTCAAATGAACTGCATCCTAGAGAACACCGTAAAAAAGTTAAGAAAATATTGAATACAAAGACAAATCTTTTAAATCTCGAGATAGTCAAAATTTTTAAATATTATAATTTGCAAAAATGTATTCTTATAATGACTTATAATTCTGTATTGGTTTTGTAAAATTTTGTTGTAAGTAGCTAATAATCAAAATAGTTTCGACCGTGCTCATGAGTACTAAATGTATAGGGCGCGAGCTAATGAATAACGAGCTCAAATTTCATCTTCTGCAAAAGCATTGTTCAATAAAAATTTTTTCTGTACCGCCGTCACCTCTTTACAGACTATGGCAAACCTCAGTTTTACAAACAATCTATATAATTAATAGGCTAAGGTTTTTTTTGTGACTTCAACTCCTCCCAGATCAATGGAATGATTCTATTGATTTAGATGTCATTAAATCAGGTTTAAGCTGTAGATGTGCAAACCACTTTTAAAAATTGTGATTTCACTTCAGGGGGTTCCCAACCTTTTAAAACAGAAATAAAATTTTTGTACAAAAATCCGTTATTTTATCGATTTGAAATTTAGTTTGAGAAGAGCTTATGAATTGATCGAATTTGAGTTTTTTTTCAAACTACAAATTTTTAACCAAAATTATCTTTTATGCATTCCTCAAATGTCAATTGTCCGAAAAATGCAGTTCCAAAATCAAAAATTACACTTTCCGAGCAAACTTTCCGAGGTTTTCAAAAAAAAATTTTTTTTTGGGTTTTTTGGTGTTTTTTCATTTAAATGTGTCATAAATCGATGTTGTAGGTGTTCTGTAAGTTCCTTTTATTAATTTTTGAAATATATCTTAGTATTATTTCTTAAATCTATTTTTATGATTATCTATTTTATCTATATACATTAATTATGTTTTATAGCTGGAATAGTTAAGCTACGATGTTTTCGAATAGTTATAATGTTTTTCTCAGTAGTTATGTATATTAGTGTAAGTGTTTCTAACACTTAATTTTTATTGAATTGCTCGATTTCGGGCAACAGGTTTACTAGTACCATGTTAAGCTTCTTGAGAACATAAACATTAGTCATGCGCAGTCGGCATCCAATATGTAAGACCAGTTTTCGGCCAATTGCGTACAAAAATTGTACAACACACAGTTAAAAAAATTCTTTAGAAGACTGAAATGAAGACTGCAAGACTACAACCAGTCTGGTTTCTTTGCGTTGTTTTTTTTTTTCATAAAAAATAAATTTTGAGATCAAATTTGGCAAAATAAAAATAAATATTTTCAAGAATTATTGAGTGCTCATAATAAAAATAAAGATTCTTTGGTTTTAAAATACTTTTTGTCTGATCAAGGACTTATGCATTCATCAATTTGATGAGTTTATTACAAATTTTATTATACCTCTAAACAGTTACTTTAATGTTAAATGGCTTAGAAGTCGTAAAATAAATCGTACCTGCTTATATTTATATAAGAAAAACTTTTGGCTATTTGTTCTAAAACCAATTTCTTACAATTTTGTTTTTTATTACTTTATTTTCTAGCACTGTGCTGCTTAATACTTTGCTGTATACTTCAACACAGCAGCAATGTTGCAGCCGATGAATCGCTAGACACACGCGAAGGTGTTGATTTAGTGCTGAAATGTCGCTTTACCGAACACTATGATTCCAAGGATTTCACCTTTTATTGGGCACGCTGGACTTGCTGTCCCACACAATTCGAGAATGTGGCCATTGGCGATGTGCAGCTCAATACGAACTACAGGTGAGTTCATAAATTTTGTCAAAACGGAGTTTGAAGTGGTAGCTGGTGAAAATAAATATTTCATATGCAGTGGCATGTAAATCAGTTGCCATATTTTATGCTATAATTTTTGCTGCTGTGGTCGTTTCAATGGGCTGCCACATAAATTTCAGGCAGCTCAAGTGTTAAGAAGTGAGACAGAGAGCAAAAATAATTTATTTTGAAAAGTTAATAAAAGGCATACTTGGTGGCTTAATGTTTTGACTACAAAGTTTATGTGTGAATTATAGAGCGTTGAAAGGTGAACATTTCCTGGCTCGATTTGAACTAATATTTAAATGTTAATGATAAACAGCATTCACATGATTCAAGCATTATTGTCTTCAGTTTGTTTTTTTTTTTTTTTTTTTGTACTTATATTAGAATTTGTGGCATAAATTTTATTATTGATAGCCTTTTTATTTCTTGTTTTTCTCGGTATCCTCACTTTGTTAAGTTTTTTTAACAATAAAGTGAGGAATAAGCCACTTTAACATAAATAACAGCAAGTAATAACAACAACAACAAAATAACAACACATCAACCCAGCCCAACTGTTGATAACAAGCAAAGGCTGCTGCCGTTTTTATATATTTTATTCGATTTTATTTTTTAGTGTTTTTTTTTTCTTTTGCTATAGATAAAAATAAAAGTTATTGTTATTGTTGATGTAACAGCCGCAGCAGCACTCAATACAACAACAACAACAACAAGCAATAAATGAGGCGCATAATTTCAATATGGCCGCGTTGTAAATTGTTACTTTATTGTTATATTGTTGGTATTGTTGTTGTTATTATTGTTCTGGTCACACGAGGCTTTATTTTATACATTTTGTTTTTTTATTTCCTTGCTATTTTTTTTTTCAAAAAGAAAACGCTCAAATTTGCTTACAACAATAACAATATGCTGCCCATTGATGTTGTTGTTGTTTTTGTTGTGTTGCTTTTTTTTATTATACTTGCTGCTCTTTCATTTTACCCATTATGGCCATTATCGTTGTTAATAATTTTTGAATTTATGCGAATTTTTCATATTTTCACCATCAAACACTTATACGCCCCTCCAGAAGCAGTCATGTGAACGCACTCAAGTTTCAACTTACTATTTATGTTGTTTTTTTTTTTATTTTATTTTATTTTGCCAATGCTTTTGCGCGCAAATCGTGCATGAAATTTACGCAATAATGTAGCGGAAAATATTATAAATTTATTAATCGCACGTTAAGCATAATTTGGCAGCGCATAAACAAATATTCACACACACACATGCATAAACCCAAAATTTCCACTCGTATTTGTGAATTCAATAGAGACCTTTACAAAAATTCTCTAGTGTTCGAACTACAGCAACTCATTAAATGTTGGCTTTATTTTGCAGCTGTTGCAGTTTTTAGGCACACAACTGTTGTAATAATTGTGGATAACACAATTACTTATGTACATTGTTCCTTAATATTCACATCGAAATGCCTTTTGAAAGTTTGAAAATATTAAAATTTTCATTATTTTTTTTACTTCGCAACAACTTTGGATTTTTTTTTTCAAAATAGCTATGTTACAATTATTATGACAAAAGATGACATTTTTATTTTTTCTTAATCGATTTTAATACCGCATAGGTGAAAACTAAATTTGCTGTAGATGTGGAATGCAATTTTTACAAGATAAATAATTTTAAACGAGGGATGGTTCCAAAATATGGAAATGATTAGATATTCACGGTCTTATTCACAAAAATATCTTTTACCCTTGTTCGGCCGACGAGTCACTTGGGTGACTTTTTCACTTTTCTGACGCAAAAAAGGATATTTTGAACCAATTCTGTTTATTCATGTTCTGTGACATCTTAAACAAATGAATTTTGAGTACAAAAAACGCTTAATGAAGCATTTATAGTACATGTTAAAAGTTTTATGTCAGATTTCGGCCGACGAGTCACCCGAATGACTATTTAAAAATGTATGAAGCATATATGAAAATCTTATTCTATTAAACAAGCAATATTTGTATATATATTTGCAATTGCGTTCTCGAAAACGGCTCTAACGATTTCGATGAAATTTACAATATAGATGAAGAGGGGGCTGAAAAATCGATCCAGTTAGGGAAAAGCTGTTTTCCGGGTTTTCACGCATTTAATAAATATCTTAATTTTCCTGCCGAATATGTTATGTTAAGTTTGTTTAAATTTATATAGCATCGATAGCTCAGCAAATAGAGCTTCTGTCTAAGAATATCAAGGTTGTGAGTTTGAATCCCGACGTGAACCTTAATTTTTTTGTTTTTATTTTTAAGCTTCACCAAACAGAGATTTGGTGAATTTGTTATATATCTCATTTATTTTCTTTTTTTAAAGAAACGTTTTTAGTACAGTTTTGACGAACCAACTTTTCATATAAAAAGAAATCCTACAAATAGAGGAATTTACACTTAATCTTAAAAAAATTTAAAAAATAAAATATTTTTGTAAGAGTTTCCTATGCTAGAGTTTCCCACATTTGAAAATAAATCTAAAACAAGCACTTCTTTTTTGTATTTTTAAGAAATAAATTAAGTTTCCACCAAAATAAAATTATAATGGCCGAATGATATGCTTTTCGTAATCTCAATTTTTTCTGATATAAATTTCACTTAATCGTTCATAACTTCTAAGCCGTTTGAGATATTGTTTTAAAATCTGGAGCAAAAATGTTTTTCTTATTAGGTCAAATAATTATTTTGTATATAATAAAGGAAAACCATAAAACTGTAAAAAGCTGGAACAAAATTTTTAGTTCCTTCTTTTTTATTTGCAGTAAGCTTACAAAATTTTAAATGGCTTATAAAAATTCGAAATAAATTAAGATCAAATTTACTCCAGAATTTTTTTAATCGGTCTTAAAACAAAACAGTTTTAACATTTTGCAATGGGCCGTCTGGGAAGGATGACAAATTCGCATTTTGTCTTTTATCTTAAAGTGTGAACTAAGTGTGAATAGACCACAATAGTATAACCACTACACGGTTAAAAATCTTAGAGTAATTTTTAAACAATACATTGGACTAATACGTATTTTAATCCTTTTTTTTAGAATTGATTAAATTTTTAGCTATACGTAAATTTAATAAATTGGGAATTCAATTTGAATTATGGTAACTTAGGTTAAACATTGAGTACAAAATAACTAAAAGAGTAATAAAAGCTGTATTTTGTTCATGCTATCGCAAGCAACAGAATGTGACAAAAAATAAAAATATTGCACTATGCAATTGTTACATGAAATAATTAATAAAATAAGATTATAATAATATAAAATTAAAAAAACAAATTACTGAATAATCAGGCTGAGGATCGAACCAGGCTTCTTTGATTCGAAATATCATCCCTACACTGAGAAAAAAACACATACCTTGCTCCGGTAAAAAATTTCTCTATTTTCGATATAGAAATTTTCTCTTTTTCAAATAAAATATTCTTAAATTAGAATAAATTTTCACATTTTCGAAGAAATATTTCTTTACTTCTAGGAAATGGAAATATTTCAATGTCTCTAATAATGATAAGTATATTTCTCGCACAAAAATTTCTCATTTATAGAGAAAAATTTATTGAAAATGAAAAACTTTTCTTATATTTTGATAAAAAATTCACTAAGAGAAGTATTTTCTTCAATAAAAACAAATCTTTTCTCAAAAATAAAAAGTTTTTTCTCAAAAAACGATATATTTTTCTTTTTCATGGAAACTTTTTACCATTTTTAGAGAATTTTTAGTATCGAAATTAGAGAATAGCATTCTCTGGAGCAAAGTCTATACCATTTTTCTCTAAATATGATGCCTTTTTTATCATATTCCGATAAGCTTTTTTCTGAGTGTACAACAGCTTAATCGACTGATCATATTAAGTGAATAAAAAGCGACATCTATTGGGTAATAGCATACAACGAAAAATAATGCCAATAGTTTTTTTCAAAAGTTTTTTTCATCTAATCGGAACACCCTCTTAACTTGGAACACCCTCTTAACGTGGAGTAGAGCACCAATGCTGCGAATCAGTTCGTTTAAACAAAACCAACACAAGCTAAAACAACAAAACAAAAACAAAGAACGCAGCAGACACAACATGCAAGCAGCCCCAGCTAGCATTTGGAAGACTGTTTTGCTGACAATCGCCTAAACGAGTCTTTTTCGAGTCCACTTGACGATCAAAAACTGACTGCATTTTTTCAAGGCAACAAATTGGATATTGAACAAAGCGAGTGTAGAAGCATATTTTGATCGGCAAGGCGATAGAAAAGTAACCATTTTTTGTTAACTAACGGGAAATTGGACAAATTCAAACAATCATATTTTTCACGCCATATCGCTCAGTTTCGACGGAGTCATCTCGGAGTAAAGTCAACCTTGCTGTGTGTGATATTTTTTAACAAATTCAATTAGTTTTTGGTTCTATTAACTTCAAAATACATACAACATCTCTCAATATTAAACATCACTTGTCCCAGCCAGATTTTTATGAAATTTCTGAATATATGAGAGTCGTTTTCGATTTTCCTCTATTGTGCGATGATTTTCTGATCAAAAAAGACTCTTTGTTCGGGAGCAATTGGTACCCTACACGCGACTCTTCCTGAAAAGTAATTTTCGAGTCGTGTTTTAAGTCTTTTTTTGGTATTTTTCAGATAAAAAAAGACTCAAAAATGACTCGAAAATGACTCTTCAGGAAGAGTCGCTTGTAGGGTTATTTTAATCATTTTTTGATCACATTCAAGATTAAGAAACGACTCGAAAAAGACTAGTATTTTATTTATATTAACAGCCCTATGCTGCGTTTTCTTGACAAGCAATTTATCAATAAAATTTATAAAGATTTTTATCAAGTGAAAGCTTTATTAATATTCTGCAACAGGCTTGATAAATTGAAAGCTTTCAAAATTCACCAGAGAGTTGAATTTGTTTTGACAGCTAATTTTTCATAAAATAAAATTTATTTGAAAAAATTTTACAAATATGGATACCAGTTAAGGAAATATATTTATTTATTTGATTATTTCGAAAATTGAATAATATAATAGCTTAAATATAAAGGAAACCCAAGTATGATCGTGTTACAGTGAAGCAGCTAGAATTTTATTTAGCTTTTTGTCGTGAGCGACCACAACTTCAGAGCGGAAAAATGTCGAAAGTCGCTGCGGCAAATGCAGGAGGTCTAGAACGACCTGGGGGATGGTTTGATTGCCTTACCAGGCCCAATACGGACAGCAGCAAAGTAGAAACAGGTTAGTGCTGTTCCTGTTTTTTTTTTTGTGGCCAGAGAAGGCAAAAAATGCAACAAACAATATAGCATGTTACTCGTATTGTGCATTGAGAATGTTTTTTTTTCGCAGATTTCAGGAGTTTGGAAAAGCAAGCTGCGCACACGAGCAAGACGCCTTAAAATGAGCCAGCGAATTACTTGTGGTGGTCCATGAGCTAAGCTGATGACCGAATTTGAAAGCTGGCCTTAAGCACGTTTGGTTTGGCAGCAATCGAAGGTGCAAAAAGTGCAGGAAGTTCTAGCCTGTCTCCGTCACCACCTGTTCATCTTGAATCCGTTGTGGATAAACCTGGGGATGGTGCCAAGCCATGGTGATGCATTACCACGACCTGCGGCGTCATTGCTTTGAGCTTCATCGCCAAGTCTTGGTGCGAATAGCATCGGAGAAAAAGGCAAGGATGTGCTTTGAACATTATGAGGCTGCATATCTGCGATTAGCTGACGGCAAAGAAGTCGAGTCAAGCGAAAATTTTCTGTGAATACTTCTTCCGAAAGGGTAAAAGGATCACCGCAGTCTGCGCAATTCACATCTTCGCAATCTTAAGCTTTTGACCAGTCTCTGTCACCATTTTTTTAAAAAATTGTATAAATAAGCGTCCACAATTGTACAAATTTGAAAAATAATAAAGCAAAACAGTTTGTCAATGGCCCAAAATACACTGTAGTGCTCAGTCTGCGTGAGCAGTCAGTCATTCAAAACTGCTTCAGTCTACGTGAAACCAGTTTTTTTTTTTTGTATACATGAACATTGTTTGATTGTATTAGTTTTGTAAATTTTTTCAACTGTGAGAGTTTTAAAAAAATAAAATCAAACAATTTTTTTATATTAAAAAAAAAAAAATTTCAAATATTTTGGAAAATAATGGACGGAAACGATATGTTACTATTTGCTGCTGCTAACTCAGCAGCTTGGAATATAATTGCGGAAGCAGAGTCTCTGCGAAAAAATAAAAAAAAAAAATAAGAGAAATGGTGAACGGTCTTGTTGGGTGAAGCCTTGGAGACAAGAAAGGGCCTCATGTGGAAATATCCAATTCCTCCTTAAGGGCTTTGAAGAGCTTCAAGTCATATCTGTGGATGGATGAATATTGGGCGCCTCACCTCCCTTGCCTAAGAAAACCGGTTTCTAACAGACTAAGCACTACAGTGTATTTTGGGCCAATAGCAAATAATATGTTGACAGTTTTGTCAATGAAAAAGCTTTTTTTTTGTAACAGAATGTAAAATCATGATAAATACTCAATTATTGATAAATATTCAATATGTTGAATTTATCAAGTACACAGAATTGGGCTGTAAAAATCGCTTTTTCATTTACAAAAATAGGGGTAACAAATGACAGAGATATGATTTATTGAAAATGACTCCATTTTCAAGATTTTTACTATGATCAAAAATTGCTATCTCCATAACTTTAGAAAAAATTGCGACATAAAAAATAACTTGAGGAAAAGGAGCCTGACGTAAATTTTGGTGAAAAAAAATTAGCTTGGGCTTGGAATGGCCGGTACTATGAATAAGTAGAGTCAGAGTTAAGTTTCGTTTAGCATAAGTAAATTATCGAAATAATTTAGTATTTCGTTTAGTTGAAAAACAAAGTTATCATAAAATAAAAATGCATTTCAAGTTTATTGAAAAATATGATCTTATATGTTGTCTTTAAGATAAAGTTGGCATTTTCGATACATTAAAAACCGTACAACATTTGAATATACGGTAGGAATGTAAGCGGAGCTCGGTCGCCCAGGTACTTTTAATTAAACTAAGCAAATTTAGCTCGAGTTCCACTGTTTACTATTCACATGATGGCAAACATGACACTTGCAGGCAAACATGACAAAATAACTGACCAGCGATCTGAAAACTGGTACCATGGAAAGTCTTTTAGACATAGATTTTGTGGTAGTCAGGGTTCACTTCCCGTACCAAGGGCAAAGCTATCTTGATTGTTATGTGAGTTCCGTTCTTAGCTCGGGTACTGTTCTCCACAATATGGAAGCGGTAGATCCAAATGGCTAGACCTAAGCCAAGAGTTGCGTCATGTCCTCACAACATGAATTTAATTTGGTACCTTTTAATCCCAAAAGGGGAATGCAGTGTTTTGGTCCCATGATAGAAAGCTCTGTAGAACTCATAGCATGGGAAGATGTTGGGCGTAGTCTTCGTATCTAGTAAAATATTGTAAATTCCATTATTCTGTGACTTTTACTTCCATAAATATTCTTTATTGAAGATTTGGCCAGATTTATCGATTTTCTACAGCCCTTGCCAATTTTTCAGTAGGCACAGTAGGCACGATATTATGACACGCTCAATTGGTACTGGATTTCATAGTTGTGCGACATGTTGTTCCAAAGCTTTCGATATCAAAAATTTGAATTCGATGGGTGGTGCCAAGCCCCCTTTGTCTAAAGTTAGCGCAATTTATTCAGTGGAAGGATATAGCAAGTTAGTTTGAAGCAAATTTTACTGATGTGTGACATCAAGTTTGAAAGTATACTGAAAATTTGGGATGTATACAAAGTCCCATGCCCCTCTTAAAGCGCCCATTAAATATTGCCAATGGAACATTACTTGTAAATTAAGTTCGAATACCGAATTCCGAGGCAGAGCGACCGAAAGCTTTTTAGAGTTAAAATTTTATTATTCATTAAAATGTTGTCTCAGTTATTTTATTAAAATAGGAATACTTCAAATTTGAAGTGGCAACAGTGTCAATAATGGTTTAAGAATTTAATAAATTCAATAATTTTCCCTACAAGAAGACTATCGGTTATTTTACTTAAAAAACCGGTTTCTTTAAACTGAAATTCCGGTTACCTCTTCATACAAAGTTTTGGTTAAGCTGGGAAGAGTCTCGGGAAGAAAATAACCAAAACTCACAGGTTGTTTTTTAAATCGATTTCCAATACCATCAAAATTGTAGCCTTCTCGCTCACTCTAGATAGGAATAACATAAATACAGGTTATAGGTAACCAAATCTCATCAGATAGATCTAACCGAAAACTAAGTTACATTTAACCGTTAGATAAAACGTAAATATCAGTTTTATCTAAAGTTCTACTTTTAAAATAAGAATGCATACAATTCGATTATTATTTTATTTTCTCTTATTATTTCTTTGAACAAAAATCTGAATACAAGAGATTTTTAGTTTCTGAATTTTTTGAATTGGTTGTTTAAAAAACAACCTATAAAAATAAATATCAAAATATTTCAAATCCAAACTTCATCGAATGAAGCTAACATTTGGTATTCGGAGGATCCCGGGGTAGCTGATTATGAATTTGATGCTAAAAACTCAGAAAAGCAAAAAAAAAAATGGCATTGAAAATATTTGCTTTATAATATTGAATTTAAATTTTAAAATTTTTGTTTTTAAATTTGTTTTTCTGACAAAAACATTGTTTCAAAAACAAAAACCTTTGTTTTGAATTTAACTTTATCTTTAAGAGTTGTGTTTAATTTTAATTAATTTGCTTCAAGCTCTATTTCAAAAACATATTCGTTGGATATGAACACAATTTCATTTACTTTAAAACATATCTCCCTCAGTGTAAAGACTTTATAAGAGGCTCATAAATTTTAATGAATACAGCCTTATAATTGTTAGAAAATCATAAAATTATGGCAAAAAAAATTAAACATGACTTACAGAAGCTATACGATAATAAGGTGCTGGGGTGTCATAAATAAGTCACACACTGCGTGTGTTGTGAAAGCCTTTATATTGTGGGTACAAAACTTTCATTGATTATTTCTTTATTTTTTTGCTTTTATCACTTAAACTGTAAGTATTTCTTGCTTTCATACTTTTAATTATATAATCCGAGAAAATGTTTAGCCTTACAGTCAAATCTGACAATCAGTATAAATAAAACCTATTTTTTGCCTTTGATTATTGAATGCGTTATTGTTAGCTGACACAGCAATGTATTTTAATAAATCAAAACAAGATTTAAAGAATAATTGCTTATCAAACATTGCGCCTTAACTTATTTTTCATAAAAAATGTTCAAATTACAAAATTTAAGTAAAAATATGCTTTAATGTTTTAACTTATAAATATTATAAATTGGACGCGCTGGCGTATGAGTAACTTTTAATATAATTCAAGTGCGAGGTTAGTCTTGAAAAAGCCCACAAAATAGCCTTAACTTTAAGCTCTTGCAATTGAAAGCTAAATTAACTTAAATCGAAATAACGATTTATTTAGACAAATACACTTACATAGCCGCATGCACAGGCACACGCACAAACAAGCAAAAATGCCAGTCAAAGTGAAAAATTATATTTTAAATCTGTATTCAATAAAATATAGTCTACTTCATAACAACAAAAAAATACAACAACAACAACAACAATAACAACGAAAAACAACATAAATCAAAACCAAACAAACAACGAAATTTTTCACAGGTTGTAAAGATGCTGAGACTGAAAAAGCAAGGCAAAAAAAAAAAAAAAAACACTCAAAAATAGTACAGAAGAGAAGTCCTTCTTGCGTCCTTTTATTTGCATTTAATTTACATGAAAAACTGGCGCGAGGTTGTGCCATAATATATGTGCATATATTATTTAAGTGTTGCCATTTATTTTTTTGTAATGCTGTTGTTGTTACTGTTTTTGATGTTGTTTTTGTGTTACAGACAAGTTTAAGGTTAAGTATTGCTGTGGAATAAGCAAGCGACGGCCGTAAAATTTAAATAAATAAAAAATTATATGATGCAAATCAATCAAAAGTTTATTTATTTCTTGTTGTTGTTGTTGTTGTTGTTGTTGCTTTTGTTACTTGTGGTGCTAAGATAAATTTTATAACGAACTTGCTGGAGCTTTAAAAGCTATTTATGAAATTTGTATCTATTTTAAGCCAATTGCACAGAAATTTATTTAAAAATATAATACAAAGAAATTGATTGATTTTATTTATTTCATCTTTCTCTTTTTTTTGCATTTGGCAGTTATATATTGAAAGTTGTTTTATTTCTCTACTGCTGCTAACAAGCACTAAGCCGCTTCTTGACTAGCTATTGTTAGTGTAATAATTTATTTTTTTGCCACACAATAGCAAATGCAAAGTCTGCAACAAATAATAAATGAAAGCAATAAGAAAAAAAATTTATATTGAAGCAAATAAAATTGGTTTGCTTGAGTTATTGCTGGAACTTGTTAGGTAGCCAGCAGAGCTTTTGTTTGAAAATATAAAAAAATAAGTTAAAAAAAAAAAAACTGCTATTTTAATGTACGACTGAGCGCGCATTTTGAATGATGTCTCTATCGTTCGAGATGATTGTTTGACTGCATAAATAAATTAACGATAAATTTATATTTAGTATTTATTTTCAATGACCTATTGTAATTGTTATAAAGCAGACATAAATTCTGTTTACATGGTATGGAAATTCATTGAACTCAAACGTTGCAGCAGCTCCGCGACATAACAGCAAAACATTATGAGAGAAAAGTCTAAGAAAAACATTATTAATTTATAATAATGAGTTATTATTAGGAATTATAATAACTGCAGACACTTCAATTTTTTTGTTTTTTTCAATAAAATTTTCAAAAATATTAAATATGTTATCTTTAAGATACTTACTAAATGTTTGTATAACGAAATTTCGTTGATCTATTGCTTTCGCTTCACTAGAGTTAACATGCATGCATGAGTTCTGGTGTTAAATATTCAATTATTCAATAACGTTAGCAATACAGTTACTTTCACACTTTTATTTTATCTGCTGCCCATTTACTTAACAAAATCAAGAAGCTCTTCGTGTCTTGTTACCACACATATATATAATTTAACCCTCTTTAAACCTCTTCTATGGAAGCAACAACATAAATGTTTCTACAGCTATGCTGTGTATGTATGTGTCTGTAAGTGTGCGCTCTCTAATATCATATTCCATCTTCTTGTGCATATTTATTAGCTTTCTTACAACATGTACTTCTTTATTTTCAGTGTAATTGCTGTAATTTGCATAACAAACCGAGATTTCTATTTTATATCTACAACATGAGAAAACTTTTATAAAAGAGCTGAAAGAAATATGTGCTGAACAGCACAATCACACCAACACACACACATGCACACACATCCGCATACTTTCACACACATCTTTGCATGTATGAGCACATCCATTCCGGTTCCTTACAAGCGCGAGCTTTTGAGCTTTCAAGATCACACACACACACATACAGAAACGACATACGAAACAGGCAATTATTTGCCTCACTTGAAATGCTGGTTAATGTAAGCGTGCCAATGTGTGTTTTTCTTACTGTGTGTATGTGTATGTGTGTGCGTTGGTATGATGTATAATATATATATGTTCAGATTGTGTGAACATGCAAAGGAATTTATAAATTCATATAAAAAGCGACAACGACATATAAGCAAAATACAGCGTATCTACGTATTTTATATTATTTTTTTTTTCGTTTTATTCGCTACATTCTACTAATAATGCAGTAAAAATTGCATTTCTGCCACTTTATTAAACATAGTTTCTTCATAGCTGCATTTCGATTACTTTGTCTGCCTCTGGCTTGCTTAACTGCTTCTTTATTACTTGCTACTTTAACTGCTTTATCATAGTTATTAATTCAGTTGAGCGGCATTTCTGTGGCGCCAGAAAATGCAGCGAACAATGAAAGAAACCTCGATACGAGATGATATTGCAATCTATGTTAAAATATATTTGCTGCTAACACAAACAGAGCAACAGAAAAAGGAAAAAAAGCCTCTATAGCGTATATTTATATTTTATGGTATAACGTGCGTTATCGCACTACTGTGTATGCTGAAAACCAATTCAATCTGCATCGATTACATTCTTCAAAATTTCTGTAGTTCTTGTTGCTTCTGGCAATTTTGATTAGAATTATGCATTAGTTTTGACAATAAATTTTGAGTTTCAAGTAACAGCAGTTTTGGCAAAGTTTTTGATTTTAAAATATTAGTGAAGAGCCGAAAAATGGTTTAGATAATTATCTTATATATTAATACGTGAACATTAAAGTTTATCGTACGCTTTTTTGGTATTAATTAAAACTCAAAATAAATGAAACTTATATCATTCGAAAGGTTATATTGGCCTGATATGCAGAATGTATATATAAATGATATATCTGAAGGAGGGGGTTCCCAACCTTCTAAGAGAGAAATAAAATTTTTTAGAAAAAACCCGTTATTTGATTAATATGAAATTTAGTTGGGGGAGAGTTTTTGAGTTGGTCGCATTTGAGTTCTTTTTAAAAGTAACAATTTCTTAAAAAAATTTAGTTTTATCCATTAGTCAATTGTAAAATTTGTAAAAACTGTGCCTTGAATTCAAAAATTAGACTTTCCATGTGAATATTTTGGTCGGATTTTAACGGTTTTTCAATTTTTTTAATTTTTTCTAAAAGTTTGTTAAATTTTCTTTCAAATGTGATAAAAATTACAACAAAGTTCTAACCAAAAGTATTTTTAATGAATTTTTTTATTATTGTCGTTAGTTATTTAGCGTGTGTTTCAACCAAATGCCAAGAGAGAGAAAAAAACTATCTCAAATTGAATGTTCTGAATTCTCCGCCATCTGTGAATAGATTTTATTTATTTCTTTTTTGTATTTAAGTTTTATCAGTTAACTTAAAAAAACTTTTAAAAATAATACCGTTTTTTGTTTGCTTATATTTAAATTATTTCTTTTAAAAAAATACCATACAATTTGATTTATTCTTAAAATATGAGGCAAAAATGTTTTTTGTTGCAAAAAAAAAACAAAAACTCAAAATTGCATTTTTGATTTTCTTTCAAAGTCTGTACCGAATTTTAGGTGAATTTATTTTGTCTTGACACTAAATTAATAAACTGTCCGTGCCATCAAAAAAATCAAGGCTACCCCCTATGATTTCTTTGACAAAATTAAGCAACATGTTAAAAAATTATTTTTATCAAGGCTGAATAAGACTAAAAACTTTCGTTAGAGACTTTCTAAATAAGAACATTTCAAAATTTCTACACTGAGAAAAAAACATATGTTAAACCACAGAAAATGCACTTTGCCGCAAAAACTTTATTTGTTTAGTTTGTGCTCAAAGACAAAACTTCTTTCTGACAAGGTCGTTTGTAATGCTAAATTTTCAAAGCATGTTATATTTATAATCAAAGATTTATAATCTTTGTGACAAATACATCATTGAATTTGTTTTGATATTAAAATAAAGTTTTATATTTAGTTTTTTTATAAAATTCAAATTTCTGAACAACCAGCTAGTGAAATAATATAATTAGAATAAGATTTTCAATTGTTAATTTTAAAAAGTTTTGAAACTTACACAGCCAGGATTTGAACCAACGCAGTGGCGTTCCTAGTCTTGGTGACACCCGAGGCGGATACTCCTGATGTCACCCCTATAAGAAAGTTATAAATGCAATAAGAAATCAATTCGGTGAGATTTAGTTTTTTTAGTATTATCATGATGTTTTCCACAAAAGAAAAAAAAAAAACAACAGTTGACAAAAAATAAAAATTTCTTAAAAAACGAAACAAAAATTTTACATTTCAGGTACATATTTAGATGTGTAGGTATGAGGTTAACCAAAAGAAACTATAAATGGCGCTGCTGAGTGCATTCATCCCATCGGAAATTGGTACAAAAATAGGAGAGCTACTGTGATAATGCAATTTTGTATGCTTGGTTAGTTTAAGCTAATTGAAAATTTGCAAAAATATTGCAATCGGTTAGTTCCTAGGGGTACCTTCCTTGGATCTACATACATTAATTTTTAACATTATTTTGCTATGGCGATGCATACAAAAATTGTCCGGTTATAAAACAATTTGTTCAGAAGGCTAAGCTATTAGAGAAATAAAAAAAAATGGTCTAATTGATAAAACCTTAGGCGTACCTCCCTTGGACCCATATTAAATTTTTATATGAATTCAAATGGAAGATACATACAAAAGTAAGCCAATCCTAACGAAAGTCAGTGAGAATGCTAAAAAAGAGTAACAGATATATAATCATGTTATAGGAATAAATAACACCATTAAGGTACCTCTCTAACACTAATATTGATTTAAAAAATTTTGTTAACATTTATATTAACATCCAATCCAATTTAAGACTTATTTTTTTTATTTTGAATCGAAAAATTAAACTGGTAACTTTTTTCTTTTAACAAACTATGAAATAAAGAAGTAAAGAAAGTCTAAAGTCATTCTAGCCCGATTATGCAATACCCTAAACTTACTTCTCCAAAAAACAATAAAAGTATTGAAAATGGGCGTGTCTGTGGGCGAATGAAGCCCATATTTCATATGACTTTAAAAATTGATGAAAAATAACACATACCAAGTTTTATTCCTGTAGCTCACAGATAAAGCGTTTATTATGCTTTCGCTATTGTGGGTAGTATGGGAGGTGGCCGCGTTCACTTCATAAATAAGCATATAATTAATCTACAACAATAAAATTAGGTATGTATAAAATTTATATCAAAACAAAAATGTCTTCAAAAAATGGGAAGCATCCGCTCACGCACACGCCCACCTCCCATACAACCAAAAATTAAAAACTCAACAAATAAGCTTATGTTTAATCTTCAAAGATAAAATTTAGTTCGTGTGTATTTTATATCAAAGTAAAAACGTTTTCCAAACATTGGTGTCATCCGCTTACGAACACGCCCAACTCCCATTAAAAAATTAAAAACTCAACAAATAAGCTTATGTTTCACGTAACGACATAAAATTGCGTACGTATGTTTTCTATAGCAGACACAAAGCCGTTCTTGAAAAATGGACGTCATCTACCCACGGACACGCCTACCTCCCATACAAACAAAAAATTTAAAATTAAATATATAAGATTATGTTTGTCATACAGAGATGAAATTTGATACGTATGAATTTTATAACAAATCTACCTCGTCTACCTCCGATGTAAGCCAAATATGTTTAACCAACCGTGGTGATTATGGCATGCAGGTTTTTCAATAAAAATTTTTCTGTTCGGTCACCACCTCTCTGCAGACAATGGGAAAACCTCAGAGAGTAAATAATGCCATGTAAAGCTTCTTGAGAACATGAACTTTAGCCGTTCGGAGTCAGCATAACACATGTAGGTCCAGTTCTTTAAAACACACACAACAGAATTGATCATAAGCAGCTCAGTCAAAGTCCTTTTAAGGGCTAAAATGGCAAATTTGTTTTGTTTTTTTAACCTACCGAGATAAAATTTGGTACGTTTGTTTTTTATACCAAAACAAAGATGTGTACAAAACTTAAAAAATAAAGGCATTAACATGTGAGCTACAGAAATAGAACTTAGTTTGTATAAAATTCTTCAAATTCAAATTCATTCAAAATTTAAATGTATTGTAACTAGTAAGGTATATCTTCGTCTTGGCCGAAGTTGTTTTAACTTCGAATTTAAGAATCTTAAATTCGAGAGCTTATTTTATGAGATTTTGAGAGATTTTATAATTTGTATGAGTCAAAAATATATATCAAATTGTTTTCCTGCAGCTTAAATATAAGCCAGTGGGCAAAAGCAGGGCTTTGAAGCGCTACTAGCAGGCCATCATATCGATTTTGTAGATCTTTCACACTCATGTCCATGCCCATAAACTTTTTTATATGAAACGAGCAAATTTTCTAAGCCTTCCTCTATCACGACGATAGAAGCACTACTTAAGAATGGCTAAAAGAAGGGGTAAACTAAAAGTATAGAAAAAATATTTTTTTTCTTTTAAACTTTTTTGGTTTATTATATATGTGTCGACAAGGAATAACAGCTAAACTCATTTACAAAATTTTAGAGGAGTATATTTAAGATTAAAATCGCTGCCTAATATCATGGTACTCCGACTTTCGTTGTTTTAATTTGATGGCCTCAAACATTTAATTTTCAAGTTACAACCATAAAAATTTGCGAAAAAACGCAATGAAAGTAATTATCTCATTTTGTTCTAACTCGACTTTAGCGGTTATTCCTTCGACACAGATATATATTCTATGATTCTATCTTCTCTTCTATGTTTTCTCAGAAGTCAGATTAATTTAAATCTTTACTCTTTGATAGTAGTAAGCAGGGCCATTATTGTATCATATTTTTAAGCTGATATACATTCTAACTTTAATCGAAAAAGTTGCCCTGAAATATATGAAAAGTCAGTTTTTGAAGGGAAAAATTTTTTTCTCAAAATTTTCTTAAAATTTTTTTCTAAGAATCTTAAGAATACTAATTAAAATACAAAATTATAAAAAATTTATTTTTATAATTTAACGATTTAAAAAAACGGCCAATGTCATGTCCTAACTTAAGTGTCCTCGATTGCAATTCACACACTCCTCGGCGCTTTTTATGACATTTTTCAACACTTTTCGAAGTGTAAACGGTATAATTTGCGCAAATTATGCTCAAATATGATCTTTCAACTCCCGTAAAGTCAGTGGTTTGTTAATGTGGACATTCTGCTTCAGACAGACCCACAGAAAAATTTTGGAGCTGTCAAATCAGGCGTTCTAAGCAGCCTTCTCAAGTCACCGTTTCTTGTGATACCGGTATTGGCTGTAGCACCATCTTGCTGAAACCAAATGCTCCCATCGGTTATGGTTGCTCGCAAAAATGGAAAGGGGAAGTCCTCAAACATTGTTCTGTACAAACTCCGTTGACCGTTATACTTTCAACTGTTGCTTTTTCAAAGTTATATATAAAGTTATATTGGGTTAAGTTATTAATTTATATTAAGTTATATTGGGTGTAATGAACGTTGGTGGAGATTTTTTAAGGTTTATTTATGTCTACCCCATAATCTGCAGTTGGGGTAAAATGTAAGTACATTTTAGTCCACTCTGCAATGGTGTATCGAGATTCATATTGAAGTTTCCAAAGTTTAATACTAACAAAGGTACTGTCCAATGTGTAGTTTTCCTTCCCCGATGTTTTTCAATCGAAGCATTTTTTTTGGTGCCTGAGTGGTTTGTCGACACAGTTACAGAGATTTTAAAAAACTATGATTTTATAGTGGAGCCTTGAAAAGAGGACCGATACAAACTTGGATGTTTTGGATCAAGTCAACAGTAATAATTTCCACTTAGACGTTACTTTGAATTTGAGTAGCTTTGAATTATTTTCGCAAAATTTTTGCTTAATATCCCAACTTAGGGCCACACAAATTTTTCTGTTTTATAAATTTTGCTAAAACTTACCATCACATATTTTCGTTTATAAACAATTGTGTCGGTTTCAAGACTGAGTTTTAATTAAAGTTGCAATTTTCGCTTAAACGAAACCTGTTTCAAATGCTTTTAAACCTGTTTAACCTGTCTTAATTGCGTTTAATTTTACAACGAGCTAGCTTGTAAATAGTTGCTTTCATATATTAATTTTGAAAAAAATCTAACTTAAGTGGAAGAAAGATACTTGGTTGTTATCTTTTTCAACCACTCTGCGCTAAACTTAGATGATTTTCTTGTTATATAACTCAATGCTCTGCATTTATAGTTAAGAAACAGTTATATGCTGTCGTAAGAAAACAAAATTTTATACTCTCGTTTAACTGTGAGTGTATGTGTGTTTGTTAAGAAAATAACTTCCTCTTACTTTTGCATACTAAAGCAGAAAATAACTTCCTGTTAACTATTATGATAACTAAGTGAAAAAAGCTTTATAGGGGAGAAGAACTTTGATGCACTTTTTTTCTAAATATAAGCTCTTTATAATTGAAAAGCACAAACTTAAGAAACATTGTAAACGTGGATTTAAAAAAATAAAAAAACGCAAAAAACAAAAAATCATAGAAAAAGAAAGCATTTCTGCTTTGCTATTTTTAATGAAGTTGCGAGAACAATTTAGCTGTAAGCTTAGAAAAACTTATTTTTAACAAGTGCGTTTTAAAAGAAAAACTTAATAAAAACATCTAAGTAGTGCGATGATAGCGATGATTTTTATTTTCGTTTCAGCATTTTGATGGTTAAAGTCTAAAGCAGCGAGGGCTGTTTGATAAGTTAGAACTTTGAATGCTCAAATTTTGCTTCTAGTTGAATGACTTAAAACTCAACTGATAGGCTAGAATTTTAGAGATTTTAACAGAGTTTTCTGTTTAAATTTTTGTTCTCTGTCTCTTTCCATCCCATTTTCATTTTACACAAAAAAACAAAAATTGAATCCTTCGAAAAAAAAAGAAACAAAAACAAGCTTCCAGGCATCATAACGTTGGCATAAAGCAAGTGTTCACTTACATTCAAGATGGTCATAAATAAGTCATTGTGACACATTTTCTCAATGTATCCTGTATTTCAACTTTCTCTGTTGTTGCTCAGTCAAAAGCAACGGATTCAACTATCTGCTTATAAAATTTTTACATATTTATCATTTTTGCAACAATTTCAAAGGAGCTGAGCTGGAGACAAAAAAAAAATAGCAAAACAAAAACCAAAACAAGAACTTTCCGGCAGAACACACAAACGAGCAGCAACAATATAGACAAGGACACGCTTGACAACAAGCAACAGGGAAAGTAAAGGCGCTATATTTGCTTTAAGCATGATCAACGCTGCAGCCAAGTTTTGCCGCACATCACGTTGTGTCGCTTTAGCTAAACCGTTTTGGTTGGTTCTTTTGTTTTTTTTTTTGGTATTTTTGTTACTTGTCTTGACTCAAACGAATTTTTCTGTGCTTGCTTTTCGTCCTTGCAATTATAAATGCATTTTTTTTTTTTCAACTTGTTTTACTCACGCTTATGCCACGCCACGTATACTGATGCGCCATCTGTGTCACGGTATTGCATGCTAAGCAGCTTTCGTCACTTTTTGTTATCAGCCAAATGGCGTGCATTTCTTGCAGCAGGATGTGCTGCAGATTTTGTTACCCTTTTTTTTTTGTTTGTTTTGTTTTTAACTTTTTGAACAATTTTCGTCGCATGAAATGCTGACTGGCATTATGTGTGTGTGCGTGTGTGTGTGTTTGTGGGTTTTTTTTGCATATCGCTAGATGGCGCTAATTTCACTTTAATTGTACGACTTCTTGTCACGATTTGTTGATAAATTTTTGAGCTTTAAATTGTTTTAGCCGACTTAAGTTGACCGTTTAACTATTTTTAAGTTTTTTTTTTTTCTTTTCTGTGTTGTTAACATAAAAACTCAACTTTAGTGACTTTGCTCTTAACGATATCAAAAAGTGAAAACCTTTTCTTACTCACCTTTATTTCTATGTCCTTGAATGCAATTATTTTGCCTGACTTAATTGTTAACGTCATGCAACATGACTGCGCTTCCGGTGTAACATTGACATGTTAATGAGGTATTTATTATGCAGTGTAAAAACGACGTATTGCTTACGTATTATGCAAGATTGTATCTCAAGCAGGTGGCTGATTGGCTTTTGCTTTTATTTTTCATAGAACTGCTGCTCTAAATATAAACACAAGTGAATTCTTTGCTATTGCTTTGAAGATTTTACGATATCAAATAGAATTTTTTATTAAAAAAAAAACTTTTTATTTCTGAACTACATGCTATTAAGTTTGCTGACAAAAGAGTAAGACTAAAGGCTGACAAGTTCATAACTTGTTTCAAAAGACAGTTTTTAAAATAACTTATTTCCTAGAATTATCCATAGTAAATCTAACTTCAATTAATGAACTTGAAATATACAAAGAAATTCATAGAATTTGCAGCAAAAGTTGTTGTTTAGTACAAACATTTATACTGGAAACAAGTTAAATGGCCATGAAAGCTATTCTGGGAATTCAGTGTTTGTTCAAAAGTTGCAGGATAAATAAATGAAAACGACATAACATAATCAAAGAAAACTGTGTGGGTGCACCAACAAACAGCTGCGTATTTTATTTGCAGGAAAGAGTTTGAAAATTGTTGATTTAATACTTAACCATTTCATTTTCTAAGTGAAACTTCTCAAGATTTGAGGCTAAGTATAGGTGGTAGTTGACCTAGTTAGACCAGATGTTTGGTCCATTGTGCTAAGGAGTTTGTTTTGACAAAAATTTTGTCATTTGTTGTAGCTTGAACACAAGCCCTTCCATAGTGGTTTAACAATCATTGCGGAAAATCGAATGCCTGAGCTTCATTGCTTACTCTGAAAAGAAAAGTAGCTACTCAGAATAAGTTAAAAGCTGAAATACTCGAAAAGACACATGTAGCCACAAAAAATGTGGTACCATCAGAAAAAGAAACGTTTGAAATTTGCACTCAAAAGAATTTGAGTGAATTCCAAAAAAATTGCAGCTAATTCAAAATTAAAAACGTTCAGAAAAAACTTAAAAAAACGCATAAATTCAAACATGCGTCACTGTCTTAAGAATATAAAATTAAAAAAAAAAAGAAACAGTTTCGATTGTATCGTAATTGTAGACGTAAAATTCCGTTTAAGTTGTAACCTCTTCTACTTTGTCTCTTTGGTCCGATTGTTTTGTTCATTTTGCACGTATTTTTATTGATCTTCCAAAAATTAACATATAAATGAATAACACTCAATTATGGACTACATATCGATGCCAAAACAAAGAAAAAGTTAAATAGTAAGTATGATTAAATGAGCAAGCAAAAAGAAACAAGCAAAATTTCAAATTTTTTCTATCATTTCGTTAAGTTTGATATTTTGAGTTCATTGACTTAGTTGAAAAGAAGGCGAAGCAAATGCACTTTCCATTGGTGCCACTTTCGTCTCTGCCCGATATATAGTTTGCGAGCTACAGTCAGTTAAACTACTAATTTCAAATTAAAATTAAGACCCCGATTTTTAAAAAATCATATTGTTACTATATTTCACGCTGAGTACATGTCCTTTCCTCTCGTCTCTGTCTGATATTTAGTTTGCTAGCTACACTTACTGTTCGATGTATAGTTTGCAAACAACACTCGCTAGTGCTAGTGGGATTAGTGGGATGTGGAATCCAAATTAATTTGATTTCACATTCCACATAATTTCAAAACAAAAATTAAAATTTTACGCCATCTATTGGGTAAAAGCATAAAAAGAAATATGATCCAACTAGTTTTTTTCATAAGAGTTAAATCTAACCGGATCACAGACCCATTTCGTTAAATTTGATAGATTGAGTTCATTGACTGAGTTGAAAAGAGGTTCATGACCTCTGGTTTCAAAAAAGTATACTAGACCAGAAGTGCATACATAAACCCAATGCGAACTAATGCTTACAATGCTGCCAAAGCGAACCAATCAGTTCGTGCAAAACCAAAGCATGCATGCATAAACAACGAAAGAAAAGCAAAGAAAGCAGCAGGTACATAAGCAGCTGATGATTGATTTTCTTATATAAAAACATGCATTTTTCTTTTTATGTTTTATTATTTTGTGACTTTAATATAATAGTGAAAAATCCAAAGTTAGATATTCATTCAGCGCAGGATATATCTGATATTTTAATATATATATTATCTTTGAACGAAGAGTATTAAAGGCTGTAGGTATACCCTAAAGTATTCGCCAAAAACGTTGCCTAATGACCTTGAAAAAATGTGTTAAAATAACCCCATACAAACCGCGCTGTAAGACGTAATTCTGCGTCAAAACAAGTAAAATAAGTCTAAAGTCGGTCTAGGCCAACAATGAAATACCCTAAGCCCACTTTTCAAAAAACAAAAAAATTTTAGTAAATATTTTTGTAAATGGGCGTGTCCTTGGGCGGATGAAGCCTATATTTTGTATGTTATGAAATGTTGATGAACAATTTACACATATCTACCAAGTTTTATTCCTGTAGCTCACAGTTAATGCCTTTATTGTGCTTTCGCTATGGGAGGTGGGCGAGTTCACAGATGGATTACTCCCAAGTTTTGAACACACATTAGTTTTGGTATAAAATACATACATACCAAATTTAATTTCTCTATGACAAACAGAACCTTATTTATTGAGTTTTAAACTTTTTGGGTTGTATGGGAGGTAGGCGTGTCCGCAGGCGGATTACGTCCATTTTTCAAAACCATCTTTGTCTTGTCATAAAAAACATATGTGTCAAATTTTAGCTCTGTAGGTTAAACACAGGCTTATTTATTGCGTTTTCAATTTTTGGGTTGTATGGGAGGTGGGCGTGTCCGTGAGCAGATAACGTCCATTTTTCGAAGATATCTTTGTGTTAGTATAAAACACATTTATATCGAATTTTATTGTTGTAGGCTAACTATGAGCTGAGTTATGCAGTTTTCACTTTTCGCGTTGTATGGGAGGTAGGCGTGTCCGTGGGCGGACGATGTAAATTTTTCAAAATCATCTTTGTTTTGTTATAAAACACATATGCGCCAAATTTAAGCTCTTTAAGTTAAACACAGGCTTATTTATTGCGTTTTCAATTTTTGGGTTGTATGGGAGGTGGGCGTGTCCGTTAGCGGATGACGTCTATTTTTTAAAAACATCTTTGTGTTGGTATAAAACACATACATACCAAATTTTATTGTTGTAGGCTTATTATGAGATGAGTTATGCAGTTTTAAATTTTTGGGTTGTATGGGAGGTGGGCGTGTCCATAAGCGGATTCCAAAAATATTCAAAAGTGCAGATCCTTGGTTGCATGTGAGCATGTGTATCAAGTTTCATTCAATTATCTGAACTCCTTCTTCTTATCCTGTGTATACGGACAACACACAGATGGACGGACGGACGGACGGACCTGAATAGCTCGACTCACGAGGTAACGCTGATCAAGAATATATATACTTTTCTATACCGGACTCGCTTCGTTCTATGCGTTACAAACGTTTGCACAAAGTTAATATACCCTGACCTTTCAGGTTTAGGGTATAAAAACAAGTAAAGAAAGTCTTAAGTCGGTCTCTCGACTATGATATATCCTAAACCTACTTCTTCAAAATACTATTATAGTATGGAAAATTGGCGTTTCCGTTAGCAGATGCAGCCCATATATTATATACATTTATATTTTGATACAAAATTTTAAAAAAAATTAAAATATCAAGTTTTGTCCTGTAGCTCACATGTAAATGATTTTATTGTATTATACATTGGTACCAAATTTTATCTGTGTCGCTTATTTTTTGTCCTGCAAGCGCCTGTTGTACAGCCGTTTTAAGGCTTTTTGCTTAAAAAAGTTTCTTATTTGCCTGTTGTTCTCATGTTGTACAGCTTTGGCTAAAAAAATTTAATTTTTACTCGGGCGTAAAGGCGGATGGACGGACGGACGGACATGAATAGCTGGACTCACGGGATGATGAAAAACGTACATATTTTTCTATACCGGACTCGCTTATTTCTTTGCGTTATAAATGTTAAGTTAATATATTAACTGACCTTTCAGGTTAAGGATATAAAAAATATACACCTTCCGCTGTTAAATGATTTTTATTAAGTAAAGTTTTATTAAATATGTTTATAATTAAATATAACATAGTCATTTTTACTTAGTTCTGTCATATATATAAACATTTCTTCTTAAAAGTCATCTTCGGATGACCTTAGAGACAGTAGCGTAGCAAGGGGGGGGCGGGGGGGGCGGTCCGCCCCGGGTACACACCAAAATGGGGTGTAAAATTTGGCAAAAGAACTTTTTACCACATAATTTTTGATTTTTTTTACTAAAAAGAACACACCTCAATGACTTCGGTTTTATATTTGAATATCAAGAGGGTGCAAAAGTGAATGAAAATATTTTTTACCATCACCAGGACTTGGTTTTTATTGAAACAAACTTTAACTTTATATTAAACTTTGTTCAATATTAACGCTCACACTTAAACCCAAGTCAATTCCATATGTACTTTTCGTTAGTTAGGGGTGCAATTAACAAACAAATTATATTTAAATTTTCATAATATTAAGATAGAGTACAAAAGTAAAAATTTAAAAACATTTTTTTATATTCCATTAAGTTTTATAAAAAAGCACTTTTTTACATCTTGTATTCTGGTTAAGAAGTGTTCAAACTTGCTAGCATAGTACACATTTCTAAAACCATTAAGTTTCGAAAACCTGCATGATTTTCAGAGTATGATGAATGGAGACGTCAGTTGTTTTGTAAGCAATACATTTCTCCAGAACTTTTCAGAAAAACATGTTCATGTCATAAATGTGAAAAATAAAAATATACTTTATGATTTTGTGATTACTAAGTTCTGAGACTATATATCATGAAACAAACCTCATTTACAGCTTTTAACCTGCTAGAACGTAATTTTGAATAGTAATATGTTTTGGGTGCACTGTTACATAAAACTACTAGTTTAAAAATCATTACTAAACTTTTTACTTGCTTAAAAATTTCTAAAAAATTAAATTGATTTAAATTCATTACATTTTTTATTTAAATTAAATAAATGGCGTTCTATGACAATTTATTGCGTTCTGACTTTTTTTTTATTTTATTTTGCAGATGTCTATTAAATATTTTAAGATGGTTTTCTGAATCCTTTATTTTACTAAAATAATTATTATTACGTTCGAACCATCCAACAAAAACTATCAAAAATACAGTTTTAAGAGAAGATAAGATGCACAGTTCCTTAAAAATTATTCTAATTATTAAAATTAAATTTTGTTCTCAATCACCGAATATGAAGAATCAACAGATTTCTTGGAATTGATTTCTTGTTCAACCTGGGCAAGTTTGCTTTGGGAATTATGTAGATAATGAGAATGAAAAAAAATTCTGATATCAATTTGGTATCACTGTAATATTGTAATATATAAAGCAGTCAAATGTTACAGACCTCAATCTTGTCTATAAAAGTCCAAGCGGAGATTAATATAGATACACTGAGAAAAAAAACTTACCTTAAAATAAAACAAAAAAATATTAAAATAAAAATTTAAGGCCTTTGCGTTTCTACAAAACAATATTTAAAACAAGTGTGTTTAATTTTCACCTACCTATAAACTCCTTCCTTTTTTTTTCTCTTATTATGTTTTTGAAAAAACAAACAAAAATTTGAATTCAATGAAAATTTTTGAATTGGTTTGACAAATATCGAACACATGATAAAATAAAAACTAATTAATATTATAAATATTAAAATATTTCAAATGCAAACTTCATAGAATGGAGTTAACATTTGGTATTCGGAAGGTCCCGGGGGTAGCTGGATGAGAATCTGGTGCTAAAACTCGGAAAAGTTAAAAAAATGGCATCGAAATATGCTTTAAAACATGTGTTTTGAATTTTAAAATTTTCGTTTTAAATCTGTTTAATTTTAATGAATTTGTTTCAAGCTCTATTTCAAAAACAAATTCGTTAGATATGAACACAAATTCATTTAAAAATTCATTTTAACACATTTCTCCCTCAGTGTACTATTTTTTTTTTTGAAAATGCTATAAAATGATGTCTCCGAAATGTTCAATTGTTGAGAACGACGGTGAATTGATGTTGATGCCGCTTCACGCACACTTTCTGCCACAGCAGCAATATTCTCGGGTGTAGGCACTGTTTTTGGCTTATCACGCTTGGGTTTATCGAAGAGGATGCCAGTTTCTTTCACTTTTTTCACAAGATAACGAACATACGGAGCTGACGGTGCTTCTGTTCTTCCAAAATCCGTAAGCAATTTTCGAACACATTCTGCAACATTACCATGATTTTCAAAGTAATGTCGCAATACTTCCCAGCGTTGTTCAAGCGTATCCACAACCATGTTCGTTCAGCGGAAGGATAAAACTAATTATCTGTCAAATCAGACATATTCTTAGTGTCACCATTCACGAAATAAGCATTAGTTGAAAAAAAAAAACGTTAGATGGCGGACCCTTTATAAAGAAATTGATAAAAATTATGAAAACTTTTTATAAATGAATTTATTATTTTATATTAATTTTTCATTTAAATTTTATGTAGAAAATGGGGGTTGATTTCGAAAAAATATTTATATTAATAGTTATTCAGGGTCACTATCGAAAATTTGTCAACGGTTTGCTTCTAGGTTCTATTTTTTCTTCAATTATGCAAAATTTTTCGTAAATTTTTAAAAGTTTTCTATATTAAACTAGCTTAAGTTTTTATATTATGATATTGTGTGGGTTACTGATAGTAAATTTTTCTCTCACAACTTATAAGCCCGGTAGACAAAAATATTGGGACAATTATATCTTACTTCTTTTATCAAATATTCATGCATAGCATAGTTTTGTTTATTTTTTTAATCTCTTCTAAAATATGTCATTTTGGTTGAGGTTGATTCGAAAATATGTAGTAAGATTCATCGCCTTATTTTATAAAAAAAATCTTCTATAGGGGTGCACAATTTAGTTTCCGCCCCGGGTGCGACCAACCCTAGCTACGCCACTGCTTAGAGATTACATCGTTTGGTAATTTAACAAAAAACAAAAAAACAAATTGGCCATTTCAGACCTTGAAAAGACTTTGACCGAGCTTCTTATGATCAATTGTGTTGTATGTGTTATTAAATGTTAGCACACAATTCACCGAGAACTGGACCTACATGTTTTATGCCGACTCCGAACGGCTAAAGTTCATGTTCTCAAGAAGATTTACATGGCATTATTTACTCTCTGAGGTTTGCCATTGTCTGCAGAGAGGTGGTGACCGATCAGTAAAGTTTTTTATTGAAAAAACTTTTCACCGCGGCTGGGATTCGAACCCGGGCTCCGAGCATGCTAAGCCACACACTTAACCTGCATGCCACGGTAACCACGGTAATTTAACAAAACAAACCTAGATAACATGAGAAATAGAAAAAAATTAAAACCAGTTACTTTAAATAACCTCTTATGTGAGACTTTTGCCTCTATTTTGACCAACGTGCGTCGTCCGAAAAAGTAATCACCTTGCAAATCCCGTTTTCTACGATCTTCAACTGCTCAGTCACCAAAAAATTCCATAGCATAGCGGATAGAATACCCACTTTAGGGGTGCAACTACACTGAACCAAAGAGTAAACAACATTTATGATTTTTTTACTTTAATTGAGTACATTTTTACTTTATTTTTTGTTCATTCACCAATAACATGAGTCACATTCACTATTTATGATATCAACATTCAAAACACACGAAAGAAAAATACACGAGAACATAAATTTTATTTTTCATTATATGAAATCATTATCCTAGTGGTTAAAGTTTATAAAGTGAAAAATTTCGTATAACATTAAATTAATTAAAAAAACGAGGAATCTCATTAAAATTCAGAAGGGAAAAGTGAAGCTTTATGAGTTTAATGACCGTAATTCATATTATACATGTACAAATACAAGGGCAGTAAGAATAGTTAATAAAACAAGAGTAAAAAATCTATGAAACTTATGAACTTTTTTCTTATTTTCTATGACTATTGAAGTATTTACAAGTAAAATACAAAGCTTGAGATTTAATCGGGAGATATTTCAACAAATAAATTCACAGCTAATAAATTTTAAAGATAAGATAGAAAAACATACACTTATATTTCTGGTTATTAATATGTGGATGTTTTGAGGTCAGTTTTTTCGACTTATCTATAAAAAAATAGAGAGAAACCACTGGCTACGACAAACTCCTCAAGAGGGCATGGGCTGAAGTCTTGTATTTATGAGAAAATGACAGATTCAAATCGTTTAAGGTATTAGAGAACATTTTAATTTGAGTCGTATGGAATTCTGATGTTGGGAATATATTTGGCAAATTATATAAAGTCTTTAGATTCTGGTTTTGAACTACTTGAAGGCGCTTTAAATGAGTACTTGCACACTACTTCTAAATAGGACAGACGATCGGTCAAAATTGATCTGATACACATTTTATAAAACAACGTTTTGTTTTTTATACTTAACTTTCAATTTATATTTAAAAGAAAAAAAAGGGTTCTACTACACATAATAGTTTTGATGCATATGTCATCTGTGTGGCTTAAACAGCGATACGGGCCCTTCGCTGACTCTACAAATAGCAAATGATACAATCACATGTACTGTCTTGTTATATTGTCATAAGTGTGAACACCATTATAAACTGTTGTTGCTACCTTCCGTACAAAAAAGTTCTTAAACATTAGCTTTACTACCCTGTAATGTGTAAACATAACAACCTTGAGTGCATATGTGCTTTAGAAGTATCCTGCTATTGGAAGGTAATATAAGATATTGGATATGATAGTTGTAGTTCTGATGAGAATCTAACAAAACAAATCGACTCAAGTTTTTAGCTATATTCTCAAATCATGAAAATTCACTTTACAAATCTGTTACGAATTCGAAAAGAGAAGTAAACTATAAAGCAATGGGTATGATTTTTATGCCCCATGGAGGGCAATAAATTTTTTTTATATTGCATTATTTTGCTATACTAGACATCAGCAAATAGGAAGATAAATAATCTAAAACGTAAAAGTCCCGTGTCACTGTGTTAGTGTTTTAACTCCTCCGATACGGCTTAACAGATTTGAATGAATTTTTTTGTTTATATTTGTTAGGTATGAGAATAGGTCTTAAAGTATTTTTTTTACCCTCCTACCTGCAAGGGGAGTGGCAATTTTTCAAGAACACAAATTTTCGTCTTTACTTTCGTCTATAAATCAATGAAACTCGGTATGAACTTACTATTGAGTCGTGACCTCCGACTGTCATATTTGAGCGATATTAGAAAAGGGGGGCATGGCACTGCTCATAAAATTCAATTTTTTGATATCGCATAGATTTGGAACTAAGTGTCGTATAACAATTAAACTCAGTATGAAATTACATTTTCGCCAGGTCTTTTAATTATAAAACAGACGACGGCATTGGAAAACGTGGTGTGGCTTCACCCATTCAATCAAAATTTTCGATACAGAATAGCAATGGAAACAAAAGTCACAGAACATGTATACTCAGAATGCAGTTACTATTTGGTGGTGTCCTGCTGCTGGAACGGGCATTGTACAATGGGTGTGTATCTGCACATATAAGACACTTTTTTTAAATTGAAACGCTTTGCAAATAAAAGTCACATATTAAAGAAACTCGGTTTGGAGTAATTATTTGGTGATATCCTGCTACTCGGAAATAAGCAAACTAAACCTTGCATTGAACAAGGGGTGTGGTTCCGCCCATAAAAGACACTTTTTTATATTTAATAGCTTTTAAAATAATGGTCACAGAATATTGGAACTCAGAGTGGAGTTATTATATGTTGATGGCCTTCTATTGACAAACTGAACAGACATTGGGCGAAGATGGCAGCAAGGTACCGGGTACCAGCTAGCAATGAATAAATTTACAAAAAATTAAAATGTTGTTTCTGGATCGAAAAATGCGTTAAAAAACCAAATAAGACATTTTGACAGAAGCGCTTACGGGACAATTTTCTCTTTTTCAAATAAAATTTTCTTCAATTGGAATAAGTTTTCACATTTTCGAAGAAATATTATTTCTTAACTTCTGGGCATTTTTAAAAAAAAAAACAAATCTTTTCTCAAAACTAAAAGTCTTTTTCTCTATAAACGATATATTTCTCTTTTTCATAGTAGCTTTTTATCATTTTGAAACAATTTTTAGGATCACATTTAGAGAAAATCATTCTCTGGAGCAAATGATTTACCATTTTTCAACATGGATTCTTATCTGGTAAATCTACTGTTACTAATCTTCTAGAATTTACATCTAAAACTATTGAGAATTTTGGAAAAGGTCTACAAACAGATGTTATTTATACAGACTTTAGTAAAGCCTTTGATGTTGTAAATCATAAGCTTTTAGTTATAAAACTATCACTTCTTGGTTTTCCAACGCATTTAGTGCGGTGGATTGAATCATATTTATTAAATAGAACACAAAGCGTTATATTTAACCTCATAAAGTCAGATGAATTTCTTGTTACTTCTGGGGTACCTCAAGGAAGTCATCTTGGCCCTTTATTGTTTTTACTTTATGTAAATGATCTTCCATCTGTAGTAAAGCATAGCAATATCTTGCTATACGCTGATGATGTTAAACTTTTTCTGTCATACAAAGATGTGCAACACTCTTTATTGCTACAAACTGATCTTGACCATCTTTGTAACTGGTGCGAAATTAATTGCATGAAGCTCAACTTGGGGAAGTGCAAACAAATGACTTTTTCTCGAAGACAACCTTCTCGAACTAATTACAAAATAGGTGACTATACACTTGAGTTTTTGGAGGTTTTCGATGATCTCGGTGTAACTATGGACACCAAACTTCGCTTTCACATTCACATTAATAAAGCAATCAGCAGAGCTAATAGTACTCTAGGATTTATTAAACGATGGTCCAAAGAGTTTAATGATCCTTTTATAATTAAAACCTTATTCACATCGCTAGTAAGGCCCATTCTAGAATACGCGTCAATTGTTTGGTGCCCTCGTTATGGGTGTTACATTGATGATATAGAATCTGTTCAAAAGCAATTTCTTCTGTTTTGCTTACGTGATCTATATTTTAATTCAAACTTTAATTTACCTTCTTATGAATATCGATTACAGCTAATTAATCTGCCTTCTTTAAAAAATAGGAGAACTATGTTAAATGTTAGTTGGATTTTAAAACTCTTACATGGATATGTCGACAGTCCATATTTACTGAGTAAAATTTACTTTAATGTTCCTCTTCGACCTAGAAGATCTTTTGAGCTACTTTTTATGAACTTTTGTAGAACTAATTACTTACAAAATGAACCACTAAGAAGCGCTTGCGGTGATTTTAATTCCGTTTCAGATGTTATAACATTAAATGAATCCATGTACTCAATTAAACTTAAAATTTTAGATTATCTGCAGTATCGCCGCTGAGTCTGTACTAACACAATTTTCGCTTGGTGATGGATACAAAACTACATATAATCTGAATGGACCTGAACCTGTTTGGACCTCCTCACTTAATCTAATCGAACATGCTTGGTGAATGTCAACTCATCTTTCGGCCGTTCCATGCTGGTTGTATATTTTTTCTTCAAACATGCTAGAACGATTTGTATTGTATTTAAAATAATATAACTGGCCAATGACACCTTGTTGTCTAGTGCCTGCGTTCGCAACCATTTCTTGTTAAAGAATGAAATTGGTGTGGTGTATTAGACCTAGTTTGTCGAAATACCACCTTGCTTAGAAGAACGATTTATATTATATATATACATATGCTTATCAGTGTGGCGTACAGACCTTGTTTGTCTTGTTACCTCCCACCGTTCTATGCCGACACCAAGCCATTTTAAGTGTGGGTGGATATAACCTTATTTGCCTTGTTACCACAATGTTCTTTGCTGTCTAATATTCTTATAATTTCTTATAATTTATGTGTACATATTTAAACGTATTTTTTAAATTTAAATTGTATGTACATTTTCAATTGCATTTCTATAAATATGTAAATTTTGTATAATGCTAAAAAGTCTAACAAGGCTTAGCAAATAAATAAATAATAATAATAATAATAATAATTTTTCTGCCTGTTTTATAATATTCCGAGAAACCTTTTTTCTGAGTGTAAGCTTTATTTTTCATTTGTCAAAATATTTTTTAACCAAGGATAGAGCAGCCAATATTTTTTGGATAATTGCGTTTGAGACTTTTCCTGAAGTGATCAAAGCGGTATCATCATAGAATGCTAAATATATTTTAGCGCTCATCTTGAAATCTGAAATATATACAGAGTATCCCCGGTGGCTTGATGAATTGTACTATTTCCGGCTTTGAACCCAAATTGAAATTAGTTTAAAACATTGTTTTCATCAGTGAAACTTTTAAGTCCAAAAAGACAATAATTTTTTCTAAAATTTTTCCAACAATGCTTAACAAGCTTGTTGGCCGATAGCTTGAAGGTAGTTTCGGATCTTTATTCTATTTTAAAATCGGTACAAGTAAGTTTTTTTTAACATTGCGGAAAAACTGTTTAGAGCCAAGTCTAAATAATTTTAAAATTAATACTGTTAATTCCATCGAACCCAGGGGCTTTCCCACTTTTTTGTTCATTTATCAAACACCTTATTTCTGCGGCATCCGTTAAAGTACTGGAATCTTTATTAAGTGTATTGTTTGCAGCTAATTCAATAGCAAATGAACTGGCCTACCTGTCAATGCCATGCGTTAAACAAAATTATCGAATGCGATTACCTTTTCATCATTGCTATTTATTTCACAATTATCTGCAATAACTGTTGGTATAGATTTTTTGTTTAAATACTAAAGTATTTAGAGACTTTCTAGACATTTTTTGTACCTACTTAAAGAGATGATAAAAAATTAGAGTGCTGCTTGTCCTTTGATTGTTGGTATGTAAAGAGATCAACTGATTTAATTGTTTAATTATTGCGAAATACCAATGAACTTTGAAACTTAACGTACGAACTCAACCAATGCACTGAGAAAAAATACCTTGCTCCGGTAAAAAATTTCTCTATTTTTTATAATAGCAATTTTCTCTTTTTCAAACAAAATTTTCTTCAATTAGAATAAATTTTCACATTTTCGAAGAAATATTTCTTTACTTCTAGGAAATGGAAATATTTCAATGTCTCTAGTAATGATAAGTATTTTTCTCGCACAAAAAATTTCTCATTTATAGAGAAATTTTATTCAAAATTAAAACCTTTCTTATATTTTGATAAAAAATTCACTATGAGAAGTATTTTCTTCAATAAAAACAAATATTTTCTCAAAAATAAAAAGTATTTTTTCTAAAAACTATATATTTTTCTATTTCATGGAAGCTTTTTATCATTTTTAGAGAATTTTTAGTATCGCAATTAGAGAATAGCATTCTCTGGAGCAAAGTCTATACCATTTTTCTCTAAATATGATGCCTTTTTTATCATATTCCGAGACACTTTTTTCTGAGTGTGTAAACGTGAACTACCTTATGTATAACGTAAAATTAAGATATGAAATACTAATATTAAGCATCCATTTAATTCAGTAACACAGAAAGTTCCAAGGGATAACTCTTTTTCTAACTGAAAAATTATTATTTTTCTTTCCAAAAGCAATTTTTCTTCTCTTTATTTATTTTGTCACTTTACTTGAGTTGCTGTTCAATACAAGATATAGCAAGTTTTAAATTGTACAGACTTTTTGCTTTGATTTTTTTTTTTTTTAATTTTTTGGATTGGATTTTTTTTTTTTTATTTGATTTTCATTTCGATTTTGAATTTGATTTTGATTTTGATTTTGATTTTGATTTTGATTTTGATTTTGATTTTGATTTTGATTTTGATTTTGATTTTGATTTTGATTTTGATTTTGATTTTGATTTTGATTTTGATTTTGATTTTGATTTTTATTTAGACTTTGATAATTGAGATGATATATATTTATATCAAGAATATTTTACATTGAAAATATTTCCAAATTTCATGATTTTTGTAGCATTGAGTTAAACGAACCTACATGCCAAAGTCGGGTTGGAAATAACGAATAATAAAACTCACATAACAAAAATCATAACATATCGCAATGTCCGTGGCGGGCTCAAGTTTACAACAAACAACAATCAGTACAACAATTCAGCAGCTATTAGGCAAACTTAACATGTGGCTTGAATTTTCAGAAACTTCTACCATGCTTCCATCAAATAGTAGTACTGCCGCAAAATCAGCTGCTCTTACATACAAGGAGTAGGCGCATTAAATTGTGCCTAAAAGTATGCTTTAAAGTGCCACAAAAACAAAGTAGCAACAACTAGAACAATTTAGGCCAAAAACATCAGCCATTAGAGAACACTTCATTGCTCTGCTGCCACTGACGACAACAACGACGACGACTGTGACTTCAATTGCTGCAAGGCTGAAATTGTTTTGGCAAATCTTTGGCGCAAAAGGGCCAAAGAAAATTACATGAAAATAAGACAAGGGCACACATAAGAAAAAAAAAAAATAATAATAATTTCCCAGGCCATTCGATGCAGATTACATACGCATAAATGTGCTTGAAATTGGTGTGTATTAGTGTGGGCTGCGCTGAACACAACATAACGACTAACGAGATCTGACAGAAAATGAGAAAAATAACATTCAGGCCAAGAGTGCAATGAAGCCAAAATAACAGTGGTGGCATGAAAAATAATGTTATTTTTGAAAAAAAAAGAAATTATCTACCATCTTAAAATATAATTGATTACAAACTAGCTTAGCTATAGCTCTAAAATGTAATGAAAATTAAATGTCTTGATTATGATGCTGACGTCTTGATTTTCCCCTAAAAAGCATCATTATAACCTCATTATAATCTACTAACTCCGGCAAGAGAAACATAGCGACAACCTGCTTCAACTTCGCTAGACGCAGGAATCTTGCTAGTCTCTGTCGAGTTGCTAGCTGCTTGGATTGCTATCTTAATTCAAATAAAGAATTATGAGCTATGGGAATATTTTTCAGTGCAATTTATACATTGTTGTTGTTGTTGTTGTTGTTGTTGTTGTTGTTGTGGTCCAGTCAGTATCTCATTATGAAGGCATCACTTTATATTAATTCCCAACAGGATATAAAAATGCGAGCCTGAGCGCGTGCTACGCAACAACAAATATCAAAATAACTATAACGTGAAGCAGCATAAATAACAACAATAATAACACAATAACAGCAACAACGACAGCAGCAACAACAACAACAACAACAACAACAACAACAACAACAACAAAGACCATCAAAAGCAACATTAAGCAACACCGGAACTTAGCATAAAATAATTTTATACAAAAGCAACAGCAACAGCAGCGCCGCCTAACGACAAAAACATGCTGTTAAAACACATTTAGAAGTCATAAAAATATACATAAAAGCTACAACAAAAGAACAAAAACAACAACAACTATAGCAGCAACACCAACTAGCTTAGAACAGCAACTCATTTTCAACATTTACTGTAAATAATCCTTTCGACACCCGTGAGTGTGCAGATCGGAAATTTTTCAAGGAAGCAGCACGCAAGCTTATCTAGCATAAAAAGCAAAACTATTCGCAACACATTTCAGCGGGGACCAATATTTTCTGCGTACCCATTGACGTGGCAGCACCAACCAGTTGAGGTAGAAAATGAAGTAAGCCCGTTGCTAAGCAGAAACTTCAGGCTTTGCCATAAGAACCAAAATGTTGAAAGCGTGTTCAAGTGCTTTTGTAAAAAGTAACTAACAGCCGCTTCTTTAGTATTTTTTTTTTTTTTTTGTTTTTTAATGATGAACGAATTTGCCGTGAATACTTTTAATCAGTTTGTTTTCGTCGCCTCTTCGCTTAGGTTATAATGATTATAACAAGGTTTTGTATAATTAGAGTGTTTTCTGGTGCAGACATCTAAACTGAAGTAAAATCATTTAATGGATGTTTTAGAGCAGACAGAAGGAGTTAGTTTTGGAAACGATACAATTTTGTACAATTAGTATTGTGATAGTTGTTGTTGTCATTGTACCTTGAGAAAATTTATATAAGATAACAAATATTTTAAGGCTATTCTGTCAGTTGAGGTGTTAAGCAAACAAGAAATACTTGTGAATACCTGAAATTATCTGGTTTAGTTCTTGGTATGCTTTTCTTAAGGGAATTGCTTGGATGAAGCGAGCAATTGTGCTTAAGTTATTCTAGCGAAATAATAAATTGTTGTCGGTTTTGTTATTTGACATAAAGTGTACAAAAGGGAATAAAAGTAAAACTTCAGCCCACTTTTTCTAAGATACAATAGTTGCCAAATGGGACTATTTGTAGAGCTACATCCACATGAGATGGATGCAACTTAGAATGTAGACTAAGACAAGGAAATCATATAACAATTTATAAAAATTGAAAGCAAATAATGTAAAATGGAAAAAAACTACAATTATTTCGAATAAAACAATTATTAAAAACAAAACTTTAAAACGCTGTAATAAAAATTATATATTTACTAAAATTATAACTCAAAATTCATACCAAGAGGTTTCTTACAAAGACTTCTAGAAAGTTAAACTTAAGATATGATCAACAAGGTTATAATATTAACAAAGATAGTATACCATTACGGTGTCCCTTATATGACAAATTTTTTATTTTAAACCCTCTACATTTTTTATAAATGCTAAAACGTACTCAAATATGAAACTTCATCTTTCTAGCCGGATCGCCAACTGTGCCGACTGAGCAACAATCTTAATATATAAAAGACAAGCGTCCTGCTCCGTGCTCTATATCGTAAAACATGTTCAGCCAGGACCAGAACCTATTGTAAAATTATCCATTTGAAATTTTTGTACTTACTAAGCCTTTTGCTCTTTATCGTAAAACATGTTCAGCCTGGACCAGAACCTATTGTTAAATTATCCATTTGAAATTTTTGTACTTACTAAACATTTTACTCTTTATCGTAAAACCTGTTCAGCCTGGACCAGAATCTGTTGTAAAATTATCTATTTGAAATCTTTGTACGTACTATTATTTTCAAAACCTGTTCAGCCTGGACCAGAACCTGTTCTAAAATTATCCATTTGAAATTTTTGTACTTACTAAGCCTTTTGCTCTTTATCGTAAAACATGTTCAGCCTGGACCAGAACCTATTGTTAAATTATCCATTTGAAATGTTTGTACTTACTAAACATTTTACTCTTTATCGTAAAACCTGTTCAGCCTGGACCAGAATCTGTTGTAAAATTATCTATTTGAAGTCTTTGTACGTACTATACTTTTTAAAACCTGTTCAGACTGGACCAGAACCTGTTGTAAAATTATCCGTTTGAAATGTTTGTATTTCCTAAATCTTTTAAAACCTGTTCAGTCTGGACCAGAACCTGTTATTAAATTATGTATTGGAAATCTTTGTACTTGAAGACTATCGTCATTTTCCTCAACTACTATACATCAAACATCATGTCTTGCTGTTACAGTGCTTCTTAATTAACAGAACCAGAACCTATTCGGTCTGCATAAACTGAACAGCAATTATTACTTTCACTGACGTTGGTGTTGGAATTGCTAGAATTTAATCACAATGTTCGGTTTTCTGATCCAAGTTTAAGCGATTAGCTACTCAAGTTAGGAAATGGAAATGAAGATATCATAGAAATTCCCGATCATTTTGTTTGTAAAGGTTCGCTTATTAACCCTTTCTATGGTTTGCCTAGAATAATCGTGGACAAGTTTTTTGAGCTTATATTCCCATCATTTAAGCAATAAAAAGATTAAAAAAGATCCCTCTGATTTTTACATGAGCTGCTTTGCTTTTGGCAGGCTGTCTATTATAATGGACAAAACCATGATAACGTTTTATTATAATATTTTAGTTCAACTAAAACAACCGGAGACAAATGCAAATGCGTTATATATGCAATTGTTATTAAAAAAAAAAAATTAGGTATACTTTGCACACTTATCACAATAATCACTTCTTTTTTGCAAAATTTATTTACACGCGATATAAAAAAATTGAAGTCTTCTGTTGGGCATAAATTTGAAAATCTAACTAAGTTAAACGTTATATATCTACCTAAAATTATTTTTGTGATGTTGGCACAACATCATTGCATAGTACTAACCTATTTGATTTTAGAAAAGACGTTGGAAAATAAAAATAAAATTTTTTTCCGAAGTTTGCAATATAATGGACAAATCCATTGAAAGGCTTAAATAGATTTTTGGCGATACTTTGAGTCCGAATAACATCAACCGTTATTCCAAAATTGCTATCCTATGCCCAAAAAATTCCGATGTGAACGAAGTCAACGAGCAAGTTTTAAATATTTTAGTTGGTGACACAGTGAGAGATCTGAGCATGGATTAAATTGAAAACAGTAATGATAACGATAAACAAAATTAAACTGCCAAGTTTTTGAATGAATTTTATCCTTCAGGAATGCCACTGCATAAGTTAAACCTCGAAATTGGAAGTATTATAATACTTCTTCGAAATTTCCATAACAAAAGAGATATCTGTAATGGAAGGTGGTTAGTTTTGAAAAACCTAAAAACTTAACTAATCATCGCACAGGTATTGACAGGCGCACTGGCGAACATGAAATAGTTTTCATACCTACAATTGATTTGGCTCCGACAAACACAGATTTGCCTTTCACTCTCCGGAGGCGACAATTTCCAGTTAAACTGACATTTTCAATGACCATAAATAAATTGCAAGTTTAATATTGCAAAAAGTAGGAGTTTTTCTAAAAGAACTGGTATTTAGTCATGGGCAGTTTTAGCGGGCTGATGATGTAAAACTAAGCATTATAGATGGCAAGGTAAAAGGTTAATTGGTTAACATTCTAAAGCCTGGTTTTCACTATGTCAATTTCAATGGTCAGTTGTTGTCAGTCACATGATAAATGCCAATACGTTGTAATTTTTTTTCTGTTTGACAATGGCGAAAAATAAGAAAAACTGATCTCTTCAAAAAATGACTAAGTGAAAACCAAGCATAAGAATTTTTTTATTAGAAATGTTGTAAATATGTACGGAAGTTTTAAAAAAATAATTTAATAAACATGTTTTCAAATAAAAACCTTTGTATATAAATCCAATAAATTTTTTGTCGCATTTTGTACTCTAAATGGTTTTTTCCCGTCGTAGGACGGGCTTTTACACTAGTACAATCATAATTTTCAAAATCGACTAGCTTTGAAACAACATGTTGCACAGCCTCAAAATTTAGTATTCGAGCTCAATTTCCACGACCTGTTTCACTGGTAACATTTTATTGCCGTTACCATGTTTATCAGGCGCTGGTCATGTCTTTCCACCAGAAAACTAGCACGAGCATTGGAAAACGAGGTCTAACTCCGCCCATACAAGCCAAATTTTTTATATCAAATTGGTGTGGAAGTAAAAGTTGCTGAGTATTGAAATTCAGGATGAAGTTGCGACTTGGTAATGTCCTTCTACCGTGGCAGCCGTCGTCATGCATGCTAAGTGTGAGGCGTGCAAACCAACGGATTCCGAGTTCAAACCTCATCTCGGGCAAAATTTTTTTTTATAGAAATACATTTTTCTGTTCGGCCTGTTTTTCTCTGCAGCAGAGTAAAAACTGCCATGTAAAGCTTCTTGAGAACATGAACTTTAGCCGTTCAGAGTCGGCTTATAACATTTAGTTCCAGTTCTCTGATTGAATTGGCTAAAATGGCCAATTAGTTTTTATTTTTTTGTTTGTTCTTCTACTAGAAAATTGGGTCATGCAAGTTGGACAAGTAGGTGTGTCTACCCATACAAACTAAATTTTTATCGAAAAGGTTTGGAAGTCACAGGTTAAGTACATGTGTTTGTTTATATTTTAAAAATAAATTTACATTTTCCGCACTCCAATGCGCATGTAGATCAGATTAAACCTACAAACACATTTGTTGAGTTCTTAAAAAAAAATTATTTAGCAGCTTAAATTTGCAAGGATGTGTCAATTGTGGTTTGTAATTGAAGGATTTTAGCAAATTGAGTCACAAGCTGGGCACATAAGACATTAGTAAACAATGTGTTGGTTTTTGTTACCTTTGTAATGGCAACTTTTTCTAAGCTTAACAAAAACAATTCCAAAAAAGTAAACCAAATATAAAATAAGGTAAAATTTACAAAAAAAAATACTGAGAGGATGCGTTGCCATCATACTTTTTTCATTGTTAACATTTTATTTAAGAAAACTTGTAGTTGTTGTTGTTGTTCTTGTTGTTGTTGTTGTTTACTTAAACATGGCCTTATGTTGTGGTTGTTTTACACTTGTTAAACATTAGCACTGTGTGTGTGTGAGTGTTTGAAATTTTTATAACGGCTTGTTGAAAATTTGCTGAGTTTCTTAATGCAATGTTGTTGTTATGTCTATTTAATATTATTTTTTAGCACCTGCTAAACGTGTTTTTTACCCACCACCAAAACATGTTGTTCTGGCTGCAACATTTATGTTCTCCACCACACGGTTGCTACAATCAAGTTGTTGTCTTGCTCCTGGTCTTGCTGCTTCTATTTTTGTTTTGCATTGTTGCTGTCTGATGTTCTACAACTTCTAGTTGCTGCTCACTTAATAATTTCTGTTGCCTATGACTACTGCTGCTGCTGTCTTACCTTCGGCGGCTGCTGCTTCCGCTTCATATATTGTCACCTTTATTTGCTAGATTTCCGGTTGAATAAAAAATTTATTAAACCATATAGCGCAAAGCATCAAATCCTTTCATCGCAATTTATGTGGCATCCTGTTTCTGAATTTGTAGCCCCATTTTGCCACAGTAGGCTCAACATAAAAATCACTTAGTTTAGATGCGGGAAAGTGGGCTGAAGTGTTGTCTGCGCCCCCCTTTTACATTAATTCTTTCTTGCCATATCCTGTTTATATCTCGCTTTTTTGGTTGTTGTTGATTTTTTTCGATCTGCTTTCCTTCTTCACTTTCAATTTCATTCTACAGTTGCTGTTGCTGTTGCTGTTGCTGCTGCTGCTGGTGCAAATTCCGTCGACTGTCACAAGAGAGCGTATTTTTTGTGTCAGTCATTGCCAGTTTTAGCTTCAGTTTTTTTTTGTGTGTATGTGTTTGTGTGTGTGTGTGTGTGTGTGTGTGTGTTGTCTTGCCTTCCCAACCGACCATTTGAAAAGCGAAAGGCAATTGTACTTAAGAATAAGCTTAATAAAAACACTAGGTCATAAGCATTTCTCAATATAGCTTGTTAAAAGCTTGATAAAAAGATAAATCATAATGAATTCTCAACCGTGTTTGAGAAACGCTTGATATACATAACTGTTTCTAAAGTATGCTTAATAAACACTTATATTTAACAATACTTTATTAAGTATGATTGAGAATCAGTTGTTTTATACAATAGAATCTCTAACCATTTTTTTTTTCTGTCAAATAAAATATATTGTTTTGTTGGACATACAATTTATTATTGAATTTGAAGATTTTTTAGATGAAACTCTATCCACAGTTGAAGCTGTATATTTATGTATGTGCATATGCATACACAATCTATCCTATGTTAATAAAACATTATTATTAGGTTAATTTTACAGATGCAAGAAATAGCTTAAAAAAATTATCGAAAAAAACAAAACATTTTTTAAAGCTTATTTTACAATTGTGAGAAAAAGCTTATAAAACTATTGAGGATAGTAAGCTTTTCTATACATTTATTGATATAATATTATTTTATAAGCTTATTCTACAATTGCAAGAACAAGCTTATAACAATTTTGCTTGAGTAATATTATCACAAGGGTTCCGTTTTGATTTTTCTACAATTACTGTGATATACTTTTTCAATAGATTCTCAAGCTTTTTTCAAGCTTAAGGCTTACGTTGCTAAGCTTGTTATAATATTATTCTCAAGCATTTTGGTTGGTTGGGTTGTTTCCTTCAGTGTCTCGTTGCGACTTGTCATGATGACAAGGATATTGCTTCTTTTACATTGTTAAGCTGGTTATTGTTGCTTGCCGTATTGTTCATCTTAATTTTTGTCAGTGGTTGTGCTCAAGGACACACATGCGCCCTCACACATACAAAAACATACCCACACCCACACCCAAACACATGGATTCATATCAACTAACACAATATTTGGCGCGAACATGGTTAACAAAGTAGCTTAACAAATTTTTTGGGCTTCTTCTGGTTCTGCTGTTTTCTTTTTGTTCTGTGTGTAGCTTGTTTTAACGCTTGGTAACTGTCTATTGCTGGTTCATCGCCCAACCACTCACTTATCCAGCCTTATGTATTCTTAATGAATCGCAATAGCAGGCATGTGGTTGAGAATTTATGTTAATTTTTTTTTTTCCTTTATAGCAACAATATTTTAACCTTGGGGACAAATTGATTAAATTATGTAGCTAGTGTTATAGGCTCATCACGATGTGTGGATGGCTTTAAGTTCATTATGGCTTTAAAGACATTCCTGTTGGCTTCTTTATCTTCATGTTTTTGCTAAGAAATCTTATTAAAGTAAGTTCAAAAAAGTGAACTCTGTAATGGATTGGTGGTGGGTTTTGTGATAGTGCAGCCAAAACTTCTTTTAAAATTTATTAAAAGACGCTAACTGTCGTATTGGGTGAAATTAATTTAGAAATGGCGGTGTTGGTAAAAGTTCTGTCAGGCGAACAACATTCGTACTTATGATGAAAAATAAATCTGAGCATTAATTCGAGAAGTAAAATTAGCTGGCATAATAAAGATATTTTAAGTTTAAAGGAACTTTACTTAACTTAAGACAAATTTGCAATACTGTGAAGATAGCAGCAGGGGAAGGTGAAGTTTAAAATATTTTAATGTACAAAAATTAAATTAGTTATGAAGCTGAATTTAGGGCAGCTACTCATCTAGTGTTTCGAAATCATGGTGATTTTCTTTTTTTTTTAATGAATTTGAAAGTAGTGCTTTTCACATTACTGCATTTTTTGTTTTTTGTTTTTGTTTATATGCTTGTAAGGAGATCTATGAATATTTGTATTCTTTGTAAAACTCCGAAAGAATTACCATTGCCTTTTTCTAATTTTTGTTTTTTTATTTCTTTTTTTTATTTATTTTTTTTTTTCATTCATAAAATTTTATGAGCCTCTTATAAAGCTTCTTCAAGAAAAATATCAAAAACATTATTCATAAACGTCTTATAACGACAAAAGCCTCTTATAAAGGCTTTTTAAATGAGAAACCTTCAATAAATCCTTGATAAAGCATTTTTAAAATTATCACTCTCATCTGAGCACAAATATTGTCAAAACTACTTCAAACAATTTGAAAAAAATGAAAACATGGAAAAACATTTCAAAATATTGAAAATAAAAATTATAAGTGACAATTTTTTCAGAGAAGAACATAGATTAAAAATTGTATGTCAAAATATTAATAAAATTATGACAAATACACAAAAAATATTGAATTTATCAAATTCACAAACCATTATTAACACTGCTCCCACTTCAAATTGAAAGTGTTCCTATTTTAACAAATAATCTGAGACAACATTTTTATGAATAACAAAATTTTTAAAAAGCAATTTAATTCTTAAAACCATTTTAACTATTGCAAAATTTAAAGCTTCTTTAAGATATTTTTATGAATTAGACCATCAGCCTTCAACTATGCGAATTATTTCTTATAAATGAATAAACAAAATTTTATTAGAAACAAAAACTCGGAAAGTTCAGCAGTAAAGAACCAAACTTATCAATTCCAAGTAAGAAAGCAACGTTTTGCTCAACCAATATCGTTATCGCAATGATCGTTATCGATTTGAAATAAAACGAATCCAAATCACAATCCATGAGTACTGTTTAAGATATCGTGTAGACCAGTTTAAAAATTGGAAAATTGAAGAATTGCTTCAATTGCTATTTTTTTTCATGGCCTGTGGTATACCTTTCTATTTTATCTAACTGTTGTCAGAAACTTCAGATAAAAATAGCGCCACGTACAATCTATAAGATTTTTTCTTAAAACTTTTTTAAAACAATGGTCATGAAAGACGAAAGAGGAGAGGTATTTTTAAGAAGAAATCTTCTTGTTTTTCATAAAAACCTTCTTAAATTTATTTTATTTAAATTTATTTCATAAGATATCTTCTAAAAATTTCTTGAAGAGACTTTCTTGAAAGTTCTAGACGACGCACAGTACAAGATTTGCATTGCTAGGGTCACTTATTTCTATATCTTCGATAGAAACGAAGATAGAGCAACGCTATTTTACAGAGGTATTACAAAAGTATTTGGCTATGTGGAAGTAAAAAATGGTTGCAATCGCTGACATACAGGGTATGCCAAACATTTTGCAGGGTGCTTTACAGTGTAAACCGTGCAATATTTTTAATAAGAAGGACTATTAAACCCTGTATTTGGAGTAAAATTTAAATAAAACAAGTAAAGAAAGTCTAAAGTCGGTCTAGGCCGACTATGAAATACCCTAAACCCACTTTTCAAAAACAAAAAAAATTTTCGTAAATATTTTTGTAAATGACGCCCATTTACAAAAAATCCGTCCGTGGGCGGATGAAGCCTATATTTTATATGCATTTAAATGTTGATGAAAAATTTACACATACCAAGTTTTATTTCTGTAGCTCACAGTCAATGCCCTTATTGTGCTTTCGCTATGGGAGGTGGGCGTGTTCATGGACGGATTACTTCCAAATTGAACACACCTTAGTTTTGGTATAAAATACATACATACCAAATTTAATTTCTCTATGACAAACATAACCTTATTTATTGAGTTTTAAACTTTTTGGGTTGTATGGGAGGTAGGCGTGTCCGTAGGCGGATGATGTCCATTTTTCGAAGACATCTTTGTGTTGGTATAAAACACATATATATCAAATTTTATTGTTGTAGGCTAAATATGAGCTGAGTTATGCAGTTTTCAATTTTCGCGTTGTATGGGAGGTAGGCGTGTCCGTGGGCGCATGATGTCCATTTTTCAAAACCATCTTTCTCTTATCATAAAAAACATATGTACCAAATTTTAGTTCTTTAGGTTAAACACAGGCTTATTTATTGCGTTTTCAATTTTTGGGTTGTATGGGAGGTGGGCGTGTCCGTAAGCGGATGACGTCCATTTTTCGAAGACATCCTTGTGTTTGTATAAAACACATACATATCAAATTTTATTGTTGTAGGCTAAATATGAGCTGAGTTATGCAGTTTTCAATTTTCGCGTTGTATGGGAGGTAGGCGTGTCCGTGGGCGGATTCCAAAAATATTCAATAGTGCAGATCCTTGGGTCCATGTGACTATGTGTACCAAGTTTCATTCAATTATCTTAACTCCTTCTTCTTATCCTGTGTATACGGACAACACACAGACGGACGGACGGACGGACGGACGGACGGACGGACGGACGGACATAGATAGCTCGACTCACGTGGTGACGCTGATCAAGAATATATATACTTTTCTATACCGGACTCGCTTCGTTCTATGCGTTACAAACGTTTGCACAAAGTTAATATACCCTGACCTTTCAGGTTTAGGGTATAATTAAGAAATTTTGCAGAAGATTATTAACAATACAAATCGATATATATGTACTACCTTGTTCAAAAAGAAAGGTTCATTCACACTGCGAACCGGACTTAACTTTCCGTATTTTCGCCAGATGGTCAAACGATCAATTAATAGTATTATTTGGGCGTTATGAGACGTTTACGTGAAGCAATTCGCCAAAAAGAACCCAGTTGTGGTAAAACAAATCATGGATTTTGCACCAAGATAATGCACCATCGCACAATGCTCATCTTATTCGTGCCTTTTTGAACAAAAACAACACGATAACCATCCAGCAGCCGGCAAATTCACCTGACCTGACTCCGTATGATTTTTTCCTGTTCGATCGAGTCAAAAAACCGCTTCGAGGAATGCGTTTCAATAGCAAAGAAGAGGTCATGGAAAAACCGAAGACACGAAAAAAGTTGTTGTAAACAAAACACCGTCACTTTACCAAATGACAACGAGAGACGCTGATACTTGGCAGCCTTGTCATAGACACATGTGGCAACCTAGAAGAATTGGACAGTAAGTCCGGTCAAAAGCATGTCCACCGTACTTAATGGTTTTTGTGGTATACTTCGGGTTGAACTGACTTTTTTTTGGGACGTCGAACATATTGACGAAACCCTTTACCACCGTACATTACAATTTTTTTTTGGGACGTCGAACATATTGACGAAACCCTTTACCACCGTACATTACAATTTTGGACTCGTCCGACCATCAAATTTTCCTTCATTTTGTATATGACTAAGAAAAATGATCTCTGGCTAACTGAATCCTTTTAAGAATATTCTTCTTGGTTAAAAAAGGCACTTTACGAGAACGATGCCGGCTTAAATATTGTTCCTTAAGAAGTCTACGTAAAGTACGAATACTTGCGCTACAGTAAGCTCTTCTTACATTTGTACTGCAGAGCAGAGGCGTTCCTGGGCTTGGTGTCATCCGGGGCGGGTACTCATGGTGTCACCCCTACAGATAATAAATTTTTAAATTCAGTAAGAAACGTATCAAACAATTCGATGTGATTTAGTGTTTTTATTATTATCTTTATATTTTTCAAAAAAAAAAGGGTAAATAAAGAAAACTTATTAAGGGCGGGGTAAGGTTTTGAACATCTCAAGAATATTTTGAGAACAATCGGCTTGAACTCAGCTATACCAGTGAACGAAACTTTAAACCGATTTTCCCAAACATGTAATTTTTAAAGTTGGTGACCACGATACGGAGAAAACTACTGAACCGATAGTTTTAAAAATTTCTCCACATATTGTACATTCAAATAACTCTAAAATGACGTTTAAATTTTTCAATTAGTATCTATATTTCAATAAAAAAATAGGTTGATTTTATTGTAAAAAACATCAACAATTCATCGCGTTCTTCTAAGTTGGCCGATCTTAATAAAATTTGTTCAAAAGGCCAAGAGAAATAGTTTTGTACTAAAAACAGAAGAAATTGATGAGAACTTAGGGGTAGAACTTCTTTGGACCTATATTACATTTTTATACGATTTTGTATGGGAGGTACATACAAAAGTAGCCCGATAATATCAAAATTCACTAAGAATGCTAGACAAGAAGAATTATAGAACAGTTCACAACTAATAAAAGAAATTGGTAATTGGGGTAGAACTTCTTTGGACCTATATTACATTTTTATACGATTTTGTATGGGAGGTACATACAAAAGTAGCCCGATAATATCAAAATTCACTAAGAATGCTAGACAAGAAGAATTATAGAACAGTTCACAACTAATAAAAGAAATTGGTAAAACCTTAAGGGTACCACTCTTGCACCTATATTATTTGTTTTTTAAAAATCCAATTTTAGACCCATTTTATGTTATTTATAATAGAAAAATAAATATGGTAACTTTTTTTTTTTATCACTCATATCACTACTGACTTTCATCACTATAACTTATTCGTGAGATTCACTACAAAATTAAAGAATCCTTTTTTTTGTAATTCCCTTTTGAACTTTGCTAAATTATTTTTCTATGCAAAAATTATAAGTTTTCACAAAAAGTCACTTTATTAAACCTGGATACCTTTCTTATTTATAAAAAGGTGCAGATAATATTTTAGAAATAAAAAGTTAATACAGGTCAAACCTGTTTTTGTGCGGTCCTTTTTTGTGCGATTTTATTTTTGTGCGATCTGTTTTATGCGACCTTTTTGTGTGCGATATTTTTTTATGCGGTTTCAGTAATGCTTGCATGCGATATTTTTTATGAAATTTTTTTCAAGCGACATATTAATGTCGTGAAGTTATTCGCCCTAGTAAGGTCGCGGCGAAATTAGATCAATTGCATATAGCGCCATATTCTTAACCTGGAGAAGGATTTGATATTTTCGACGAAAATGATCTTATCGAAATGATTGAGGATGATTCCTTTAATGATAAAAACGTTATCGATATCTTAACTGATCATGAAGATGAACAAGGAGAATCGATGTCTATGAAAGCAGACAACATTTATGCAGGAATCCAACTAAGCATCAAATTAGAAATACATTTTCTTAGAATTGATAACAACTCCAAAAGAAGTTTAAAATTTCAAAAAGAGCTTCGGTCATGTTTATCTGGCTATCGCTATATTTATAATAAGCTAACCAAACGACCGTCGTCACAAAGACTTATTACCGACTATATGGTAGCAGATTAAAATTCCACTACACCATTGTGGTAACAGATAATAATTCCCTCTCATTATCTTCAAGTGATGAAAACGATTACGAACCAGATCAACATAAGAAAATGCGCGTTTTGGACTACGAAGAGTATTGAAATACGTTTGAATATATATTTTGTGAATTTTTCTTTACTTTAAATACAGAAATATAATTTTTGAAACGTTTCCATGTGTTATTTATTTATTTATTTTGATTGGAGATACATTTTTCACTTTTTCATGGAACTTGGACGTTTTAACTAGGGTTAACTTTTTTCATGCGGTCCCTATCTACCGCATAAAAAATTTTTTTCGTAATGCATTGGTCAAAGTTCAATATTATAGCTATTTGTGAAGTTTCAGAAAATTTTTTTTTGTGCGTTTTCTTTTCTGCGGTCCCTATCTACAGCACAAAAACAGGTTTGACTGTACTTTAAATCAAATTATGAAAAAGTTTCGCTAAAATCGAAGAATTTTTTTTTTTTTAATTCAATTTTGAAATTTGATTTTTGTAAAAAATCACTTTTTAAATTTCCATAACATTCTTGTTTATGAAAAAGTGCAAATAATATTTTGAAAATAAAAAATACTTTAAATAAATTTAAATACAGAAAAGTTTTGCTAAAATCCAATAATCTTCTTTTTTTTTTGTTATAGCTTAAAAACAAAACAACAACATTTTGTGCGCTTAACAAATAAATAACTTTCGAAATAACCTCATCGAAATCAATATTACTTGCAAGCTCGTTTTCAATGAATAAAATAGCAAGATCGGAAACTCTTGCCGCTCTCTTGGAAAACCTTGAATAAGTTTTAATTAATTTTAGCTTTGAAAACGTTTACACAATCTTTTCTTCTCATTGTTTTGACTTGCAAGCAGAATTTTAAATGTTAAAGCAGCTATTAAAAAAATGAGACACACATTTTTTAATATTAAGTATTTTTTCACTTTTTCTGATTGATTGAGAAATAAAAAAAATATCGAAATGGTGACACCCCTAAAATTGTGGTACCCGGGGCGGACCGACCCCTCCAACAAAAAGTTGTTGTTTACAAAATCTGTTCACCAGATTGTATACTCACCATATAACGGTATAAAACAGCCGTGACGAGTAAAAAAGGCCTGTTTACAAAATACTGTGCTTGATCACTTTTCATACACGGTTAAAAATGTTGGACTAGTTTTAAATTCAAACTTTGGTTTAAAGGTATTTTTAATCCTAAAAGTACTATTTTTAATTCCATATTTTGGTTTAATTTTTTTTAATCCGAAAAAGTTTAAGTTTTAGACTATTTTTGGACTAAAAATTTCCATTAAGGTAGTATTTTCAGGAAAAAGTATTTATGTTATTTAATAGCAATTACAATGCAGCAGTGGCAGTGGCAGCAGCTGTGTCAGTGGCAGCGGCAGTGATCAGCTGTTTCGTATTTTACTGCCTGCAAATTACAATCTAGACGTGGCAGCGTCAGCATCAAAATCAGGGAATTTTTTTTTTAGAAATTTATTTATTTGCGTGAATTTAGAAACAGGGCTAACCTCGGCAGTTCTGCTTACTGCCACTGCTGCTATGTAAGTTTTACCATTGAACAAAAGTATTCCTAAAATAACAGCTGATCAATGCCACTGCCACTGACGCTACCGCTGCCGCATTGTAATTCAGGTATAAGATTGAAAACTACCACTACTACGAAATTTAAGCAAAATTTAATTCTTAATGTTGTTAAAGCATCCGAAATTTATTTTTAATTAAATGAAAAAAATTGTTTATTAAAATGACCAAAATATTATTATGTAAATACATTATTACAGTAAACAGTGTTTAAACCTTTGTGGATTAAATAGTAATACTTTTCGGATTATAATATTTTAAACTTTTTTGGACTAAAATCTAATTCTTTTTGGATTATAATATTTTAAACTTTCTGTGGATTAACTATTATTACTTTTTGGATTTAGAAATTTTAAACTTTTTGCGGATTAAAAATAAATGCTTTTTGGATTGAAAAATGTAAAACTTTTCATTGGATTAAAAAATAATCTTTTTTTGGTCGTGTTCTATATATAATCCAGAAAAAGTTTAAAATTTAGTCCAAGATTTTTAACCGTGTATTTGGCACTACTATTATTTTGACCGCAACTGTATGTCGAACTCAATAAAATATTGTGCAATGGATTACATTGTATCCATTTTTGTATTTAACAACTTACGAGACATCTGTACTTTACCTCGAGTCGACATCCGATCTAAAGTTTCTTGAAGATATGACCATACCTGACAGGAAGTTTTGAAACTTTTCATCATCCTTACTATATTTGCTTCCAGAGCAATAAGAACTTCAGCTTTCGCGTCCATGTTCTTATCGTCATAATCCTGCTGTGCTTTCTGACTTGCTAAAGCCTACTGTTGGCTTTTCGTTGATGACTCTGAGCTTGCTTCTACACCCGGTTTTGATTGTTGCCCTCTAATCATTTTCAATAGAAGGTTTTTATGAAGAAAAGCTTCCATTTGAAGCTTCCACGTTGCGTAGTTTTTTCCATTTAGTAAAGGAGTTCGCCCTGTAGCTCCAGCCATCTTAATTTTAGGTTTTTTCTGCTTTCGTTATATTTGCACAAAATTATTTTAGTATTTTGGGTCTGGGACCATAACCTATTGATGATCAAACCCTTGCAGTCACAATCTAGAGAACTGTTATATATAAAAAAAAAACTCGCGTGTAGCAACGTACACGTGGCAGAAGTAAAACTTCTTTGACAGTAAGAAATAAGAGAGATTTTGGTGTGAAATAGAGAGAGAAAGTATCTGAAAAGAAATTCAATCAATACGAAATGAAATAATAATCTGTTGATTCAATATTTGCATCCAGGGACCGTCTCGGCTATGGTTTTTATCAAAAGTGTCACATATTAACTTTTATCTCTTTGTTTTTTTCCGAAAAAAATAAAAGTTATTATGAGCCTTATAGTTTTTTGGGCAAAAATAACAGTTACTTTTGACTATTATTTTATCGGTCGAAAATAACAGTTATTTTCTGCTGTTTATTTTTTTCGGTCATAAATATCAGGTAGTTTATATTTGTTCAAGTCATTTTACCGACTAAAAAAATGTTGATACCATTATTTTCATCTCATCGGTGAGACATTTTACACATGGTGTCAACATTTCAATCTGTCAAGCGGCCTTTAAAAAAAACACAAATTGCTTGATAATTTTGACCGAAAAAATTAAAGATAAAATAAAAGTCAAAAGAACCTTTATTTTTCCTCGAAAAATACAAGGCAAAAAATGACACTTAAATTTTAACTTTTAAAGAATCAGTCTTAAATTTAAAAGGAACTTAATATTCATGAGACTGAGGACATTTGTAACATAATAATATATTTGAAAAAGTTTTTCAACAATTTTTTTTATTTGAAAATTGTAAAATAACAGTTATTTTCGTTCCTTGTTTTAGTTCAGTTGGTGTTTTAGTTGCTTTCGAATGTCTTCTCAACATTGTCACTTTTTGAATGTTAGATTGCATTTGCATAGTACTCGTTGAAGGAGCCTCCGAAAGTAGAGACAAATCTTGTTGATTATTGTGTTTTGCTTCCTGGTCATAATAATTGCTATGTTGAGTGAGGGCCTCGTAAATCAGCGAACGTTGATTGTTGCGTGTATTAACTTGGTTGGCTATAAAATTTTGTTGAGATGATGGCTGAGTTCCAAAATATATTTTAATAAAGCATCAGTGTGTTTTTTGGGGATTGGTTCTTTGTAGATTCACCAAAATACACTGATGTTTGGTAAAAATGCATTTTGGAACTCAGCCGATGTTGCAATCACCTTACCTTCATCATTAGTTGCAGACCCAGATGCGGCTGCATTCTTAAGAGCTCTAATTCGCTCTCTATATTCACGAACGCGTTCTGCTCCTGTTTTAGCTATTTTTCTATTTTTTTCCGTGCATACTTGTAGGATGAAAATTAATGTTACGGTTATGTTAATAATGTTTTATTAATATTAATGCAATGTTAATGTTAATTATGTTATTTTCAGTATGTTACGCGTTTAGTTTTAATAACATTTTCTTTGATCACTATCATGTGCCTACATGGCGTAATGGTATAGATTCCGACTCCAAAGCAACGATGTTCGGGGTTCAATTCTTGGCAGCGGCAATAATTTTTTTAAATTTTCATATGAATTGAAAACGTTAGCCTAGCGTCACGAATAAGAGACCTTGAAATTTCACTCGCCGCCAAAGAAGTTTCACTTCAATAAGAACTACTTTTTGAGTTTTTATGATGTTTTATATTCAAAATTATATTTCAGAAAAAAGAAAATTTTCATACAATTATTCAAAACAATAGCTATTCAAAAATTTTAATGAACATACCATGATATAATAATTTTACCAGGTAGTGTTGACAAATGTTGATTCTCTCAGCTACAAGTAAACGAACTCTTGTCAAAAACAGCTGTTCGTTGTTATATGCGTTGGCCACATTCAGCTGTGTCAAGTGTTGTGACAGTAACACATCAGGGAGCGCTGTTATCGCTATTGAAGTTTCAGAATAATCGTCAAGTTTATGAAATGTCAAGCTTTGTATCAAGTACCAATCGAAATTTTACCGACAAATTAAAAATGTTCTATTTTTAAATGCATTTTAATGCGTAACTTCATATTAATGTGCATCAAGTTTTAACTTAACAGTTGCCAACTGTTGGGTACGCTGAATGTGACCAGTGAAAATCAATTGTATGCTATGACGGATTGTGAGCGCTCTCTTTCTTGTTATATTTTTTGACAGAAGTTCGTTTCCAACAGATCTACGTCAATACTACTATGGAGTAATTATATCATGGAACATACAAAACAAAATTAAAAAGTAAATCAAGTATCAAGTTGTTGATTTCCAATACATACTATAGTTATGACAAAAGTTTTCATGATGATGTCCGCCATTTGTAAGCCGCCATTTTGAATTTCAAATGTTTGACTTCAGACTCGTGATCAGCAATTCCAAGAACCTGTAAGTCCACATTTTTATGCAGATCAAACAATTTCTTGAAGTTTTGGGTGTCTTTTTTCGATTTGGAACCATTGTACAGCGGCTGTAACTGTATTTTTATTTTGAAAATACTAGATAAACCATCTTTTAAGTCCAAGTCCAGTCAGTTTATTAAGTGTACACAAAGTTCAAAACATATTTGCATGGTGTGGCAATACTACAACAAGACCTCACATTAAACTTTGATATTTGCTATTACTCTAAGCCGACTGAAGTTGGTTGGGGAGCAGAAAAAAAATTTTAAACCAGCTTCTAAATTATTCACAAATTTCAGGGCTGCAACTTGTTTAAATGCCAACGTGGTGGCAGTGCGTAAGCATTAAGCGAAAGCATACATACATTGACAAGCCACACTTGAAGGTGGTTGAACGTCTAGTAGCTGGAGAGAAGGTGGAAGTGGAAGTGTAGCTGTAGTAATACAAACGTAGTTGGTTTATTGAAAAGCAGTATAAATAAACCATCGACACACACCCACACACACACATTCCATTGAAATTATAATGTGCGAGTGTTATATTCCCTGGCAAACGCTGTGAAACGAACGCACTTGAAGTTGTTCACATTTGAATTGTTATTTGTTTAAAGGTTGATGTTGTTATTCTATTTATTTTGTTCGTGCTCAACATGCTGCTACCACCTCCAGTGCGAGTTACTCGCAAGGTCGTGTATTCATGGGGCTGCTGTCACAGCGTTGCCAGTCTTGTCACAACATTCTACCAGTTGCCAGCAGCAGCAGCAGCTGAGATCAGCCTCTGAGCTCCCTACAAAGTGTCTATAAATTTACTTCTTCCTCATTTTTTTTTTTTCATTTTTCTTTTTCTTCTTCCTCAAGCAACACTCAAAACTGCCTGCTTCTAACTCATGCCCCTCGCCACGCTTCGCCCAGCTGTAGGAAACATTATTTTTAAGTGTTTCCGCCTGAAAAATAATGAAGGAAATGAATAAATAAAATTAATTGTTCACCATGGAATTCGAACTAGATATTCGTGGAATTCATGTACGTCATTTTGTTGTCACCCACATTTTGTTTTTATTTTTTTATTTTTTTGGGGCGTAACTTTGCTGCCGTCGAGGTCACAGCTAATGTGATTGAAGTTTTTTATTATATAGCCGAACTTTAAAAAATCGATATCATCGAAGAAAACTTTTAGCAATTTCAGCTAAAATTTACTTTGGATAAACACTTTATGGGAAAAGTTTACGCGGTTTGCTTCGAGTGGTTTGTGCGAGTGGCACACATATGGCTGTGCTGGAAAAGTAAATTTTGTTGATTAGTTTAGATTAGAGCCTAAAACATAATGTTTGCAATTTTTTTTTTTTTCTGCAGTCTTAAGTTTTGCCTGAAACAGTTTAGGAGAACAGTTAAAAGTTGGTATATTAAAGTGAATGACAGTTAAATTGCTTTCTCTTCTAAATGCACATTATTTTACAATTTATGGCTTGGCTTACTTTTTTCTAAAGTAATTAAAAAATTAGGACTTTACCAGAATTTTTTATGAATTCTGTAGATTTCTCTTTTCTGAACGAAGTCAAGTGTAGAAAAACTTTAATTAAAACTAAAAATCGCAGCCTTTCACAGTTAGCTTCTTAAAAAACTCTGCTTCATTGCTTGCATATTCCTCATATGCTGTAAAATGAAATTCAACCCATTAGCATCAAGCCAAAAACGAATGCCAACATCAATCAATCTAAGCCAAAAAAAAAAAAAAAAGAAACAGGAAAAAATAAAAATGTCCACAACATTCTTCAAAAAGCAAATCACTCATATTCATAACATCATAATTTGATTTTCCCCTTTTGTTAATACATCTCAAAAGTATTGTGATGAAGGCTCATCTCAGAACCTTCAACGAAATGTAGCAACATTTTTATGCTGGTGAGTTTTGCTTGAAGCGCTCTTGGAACTTAAACGGAACGGTTTGCTCATTACACGCATGGAAAAATTTTCCTATGTCCGAAATTTTTGAGTCGCCTGTTGTTGACACGTTGAGTTGGGACATTAACCAATTAGTAGAAACTTCAACGTGGTCAAATATGTTTGTTCGGGACAGCAAACATAAGCAAGTGTTTCTTAGGTTTGTATTCTACATATAAAAGAAACAAAAATTGTCTGAAAATTGTGCCATGCTTATGTTTTCCAATGTGAAATCTTGTTGTTAGAAATGAAAACTGTTTTCACATTTAATTGCAGTCATTTGACGTTAAAGATTTTTTCGAAACTATCAACTTTTTTTCATGCATATATCAGACATTTTAAAGGCGTTAGAAATTATAAAGCATAAATAAATTTTTGAATTTAAAGATATAGTCAAAGCAAAACCTGAGAGTAGGCTGTGTATAGCTCCAGTGCAAGTTCAAAAAATAAAAGGAAGTGAATTGAAGTAAGTTATAAGGAAATGACAGGACTTCTTATAAAGGTTGTTTTTTTTTTTTTTAGGTGCATATCTTTGAAATACAAAAAACAAGAATACATTTGTAAGATTGACATGAAATTTACTTTATTGAAAAGGGGGCGATCATGGCAACGTGTCTGATTGCCTCAACTTGGCTAACTCAGCATTATCCATGTTGAAATCCTCTCAAGTTGACTCAAACCTCCACGTGGTGTCTCTTGGAAACGTCATGTTATGTACTCTCGGGCGAGGTGGATAATCAAACAAAGGTTTGGATTATCCACCACGTAATAAAATATTTCAATGAAACTTAAAAGAATAAATAAAAAAAATTATGCCCAAATCTGATGACGACTACCGCCAACGAAAAACTAATAATGATTTACGGATATGCACATGAATGTCCTTACCTGCCTCTATCCAAATGATTGATATCTTGGAAAGTTATAAAGCTGATATCACTGCAATCCAAGAAATGCAATGGAAGAGACAGGGTTGCTTACGGCAAGCATCCTGTGATATCTACTACAGCGGCCAAACGAAAAAGCACGAGTTTTGCTGCGAATTTGTAGTTGGTAAGAGAATACATCATCAAACGACTTGCCATAATCCGCTTCAATGCTAAATTTTTCAACATCAGCCTAATATGTGCGCATGCTCCGACAGAAGAATAAGATGACAATAGCAAAGAAAGTTACTATGAGTGCCTTGAAGATGCATGCGAGCGTTGCCCCCGACATAACATTAAAACCGTGCTTGTTGACTTCAACGCCAGGGTGGGCAAGGAAAACATATTTGGTCCAACAGCCGGAAAGTTCAGCCTACACGACAACGCATACGATAACGGAATGAGGTTGAATGACTTCGCCGCAGCACGTAACATGGTCGCTGGTAGCACTAGATTCAAGCATCTCAATATTCATAAGGTCACCTGGCTGTCCCCTGATCAAAAAACATGCAACCAAATTGATTATGTTTTGATTAACGTAGGGCAGTCTTCCAGTGTACTAGACGTACGTACGATCCGTGGTGCACACATAGATTCGGATCACTATCTTGTCGCAGCCAAGATCCGCACACGTCTGTGCGCAGCTAAGCAATCCTACTCATAGAAAGCTAGACTTCGACAAGCTGCAGTCAAAACGGACAGCCGAAGCCTTCGCTACTCGACTCTCACTCCTATTTCAAGAAAGCACTCCTCCGATCAACGATATATGCGCTGAGTGAACGCATATATCCCACTCTATGCGTACGGCTGGCAAAGCGGTGATAGGCTACCACCGCTCTCGCCGTAATCAGTGGCACGATCAAGAGTGTCGCGACGCCACTGCAGAGAAGGAACCCGTGAGTGCGAGAAAATTGAGAAAATTCCTGCGTGCCGTAAGGAATGAGACTCGAAAATTATTCGAAAAATAAGACGCCTGGCCGATGGTTTAAAGACCAGAGCTCTTCCTGCAAGGATGAAAATGGGAATCTAGTGCCAGATATTCAATCTAGACTGATGTTATGGAGGGAACACTTCTTAAGTCTTTTAAATGGTGACGCTGATAACAATCCCGTCAATAGGGATGATATCCCGGAAACCCCAATTATGGATGACAGCGTTGAAGTTCCGCTGCCCGACTATAACGAGGTCTTAAAAGCTTTAGCTCGGCTTAAAAACAATAAAGTCACAGGGGTCGATGGCTCACCAGCTGAGCTGTTTAAGAACGGAGGCGAAGCTCTATTTTAATGCATTCTCATGCTTCTCTGCAGAATATGGTCAGAAGAATGCATTTCAAAAAATTGGAAGCTCAGTGTGCTCTGCCCAATCTACAGGAAAGGCGATCTCAACACATTTGTACCAACTACAGTCTGATTAGCCTTCTTAATATCACATATAAGGTCCTGTCGAGTGTATTGTGTGAAAGACTGAAGCCAATCGTCAACCAACTGATTGGACCTTATCAGTATGGCTTCAGACCTGGAAAGTCCACCATCGAGCAGATCTTTACACGACGACAAATCTGGAAGTAGACCCTTAAGAAACAAATCGACACACACCATCTTTTTGTTGACTTCAAAGCCATCTTCGAATATCGGAAAGGACCTCTCCCTTCCGTTTGATACCAATCGAGGTTTCAGACAAGGAGATTCCTTATCGTGCGACTTCTTTAATATAGTAATGGAGAAGATCATCCAAGCTGCTGACCTGAGACGCAGCGGCACCATTTTCTATAAGAGTGTTATGCTGCTAGCGTAGGCAGATGATATTGACATCATTGGCCGAAATACGCGCGAAGTCAATGCAGCATTCTCCAGGCTAGAAAAAGAGTCGAGTCGAATGGGTCTTGCAGTGAACACAGATAAAACGAAGTATCTGGTGTCACCAAACAAACAGTCCCAGCGTCTTGAAAAATACCCCGTCACGTCACTGTTAACAACACCTCTTTTGAGTTTGTTAAGGACTTCGTCAATCTGGGATCCAGCATAAATTCCTCAAATGATATCAGTATTGAGATTAAACGAAGAATAACTCTTTCCAACAGGTGTTACTTTGGGCTCAGTAGGCAATTGAGAAGCAGAGCTCTCTCTCGACGAACAAAACTGACGCTCTATAAGTCAATAATTTTGCCCGTTCTACTATACTATACGGACTATATGTATCACAAACATGGACGTTGAGCAGATCTGATGAAAGAACTTTGGAAGCATTCGAGAGAAAAATCCTTCGCAAGATCTATGGTCCAATCTGTGTCAATGATAAGTACCGAATACGATGGAACCACGAGCTGTATGAGCTATATGCCTACATAGATATAGTCAAGCGTATTAAAATAGAGCGGCTTCGCTGGGTAGGTCATGTCGAGAGAATGAACGACGAAGCTCCAGCGAAAAAATTATTGGAATCGGTATCCAGCGGTGGTCAACGCAGACGAGGAAGACCGCATCTCCATTGGAAAGACCAGGCATTGGATAACCTGACAACGCTTGGAGTTTCCAACATGCGTCAGCAAGCGCACGACAAAAGAGGCTGGCAAAAATTCTTAGACGAAGCCAAAACCGATCAACAGTTGTAAGTACCATCTAAGTAAGTAAGTATGATAGATGCGATATGATACGTATTATCTGATGATACCATCGGGAATTAGTGTGATGGCTATAGTATGAATAGTATGACATAGGTACTAGTTTTCGAATTCCAATATTTATAATCTATTTAGATTTATAATCTATTTAGATTTAAGATTTAGCTAACAGTTTTATTTATTACTAAAGAAACTTTGAATTCTTAGTAAATTTCTTAGCTTTTAAAATGTAAAAATTACTGCGATTTTGTATGTAAGGAAAATTTTTTTCAAGTGTTTTTTTTTTTATTGTAATTCGAAAATGTCTTAACAAAACGTGCTAAACTGATTGACACTCGGCAGCATACATAAATCTTGACATATTCAGTTCTCGCTGTTAGATTGTATTTTGATTTAGTTACAATCAATCATGATCTCCCTAAGGAAAACAAAATCTTTCCATTATCTCTTTAGTTCACTGAACAAATGATGCTTGCATATATTTTTCAACAAAACTCTTTTTTCCTGCACACAATCATTTTGCTGGGAATGTTTTTAATGGATTTATGTACAAAACATAGCATGCATGCATAAAAAAAGAACATCCTTCAAGGGTCCAATTATAGAAATTTACTAGAACTTTCATTAACTCATTCAGAAACAAGTAATGGTTGTTTTTTTTTTTTTGTTACTTCTGTTTTTGCTCTGTTTTGTGCTCTTTCCATATTGCTGCAATTCATTACTTGCTACAGCCCTTGCCACAAACATTGCCACAAAGGCTTACACGCAGCCGTATGAAAGAAAGGACATTTTCACATTTACCAAACTCATTTTCATATCTTCATTTTCCCTTTCAGCGTGCATTTCATTTCGCCGTCGTCACCCCGAGGACTTGAAATAAAAATTTATTAGCGCTGTTGTTCAAAACAAATGGCGACTTTAATGCTAACAGGACAAACTATTAATTTGAGTCCTGCAAGCAATGCGATGTCCTTTGGCGTATACAAGCTCATTATTAAAGCAGCACAAACACACGAGCACATTCAGACAAACACACTATTACGTTGTAACATTGGCTGAGTTGTTGTGCATGTTGGCGCATGTTGTTGTTTTGGGTGATGTTGCTGTTGTTGTTGTTGTTGTTGTTGTTGTAACATATGCTTGCTTATTCAAAAATAACATAAACGTTATGGCAACATGCCATACGTCTTGCCTTGTTTCTGTTGCTTACTCTCTGTCTCTCTTTCTTGTGCCGAGGAAAATTGCAATCATTTGTTGACTTTGTCTTTCGGTTTCACTTAATGTCCTTTCATCTTTCATGCGGTAAATTTTCCAGTTAGCTTATAAGCATTTTACAATTCTAGATCTTGGGAAAATGGGAGAGAGAGGTTAAAGATTTTTGGTACGCTATTGTTGTTTGGAAAATAAAAAAGTTGAAGATTTGCAGCTTTTGTGCAGATGCTATGGTTGCAACAACAACAAAATCTTGTAGGGTAATGACAGTAGATCTTATGCTGTGTTTCATGTTTAGAACATTCTTTGGAAATATGGACTGGTAATGTACAAAATACAGCACATAGCCAATACTTTCCTAATGAATTAAAAGCGTAGGTTTGTTGAGCATTTTTTGTGGATTTTGAGCATATTTCTGGGTAGATTTTATAAATTTTTTGTTTCGGAAATAACAATATTCTTGTTTTTGATTTGAGTTTTGAAATGTTGATGAAAAGTTTTTAGCTTTTGTTTTTAAATCCTTTCTTATTCAGCACAAGCAAACTTCAAGTTATAAAAGAAAAAATATTTTTTGTTGCGAAATTTTTTTCTCTAATAATTATAACGTAACTTTATTTTATTTGGGAATTCTTACTGCAGAATAAAAAAACTCATTTACTGCCAACTCTGCATTTTTACAAATGCAAAACTCATAAGCGTCAGTTTTGTGTTAGTCACAAAAAATATTTTTATACTCGTAGCTGTTTTTGGCTCCCACAACATCTCCACTTAAGACAACTGGTTGCTGCTCTGCAAGAACACTCTTCACCACACATATACACTGACGACACCGACAAATAATGACATCTTAAGTGACGAAGATTAGTTGTCAGCATTGCAATTTTTGTCCGTCACATTTTATGATTCTTTTTCATTCACGCAGCACTTTTCTCTTGTACTTTTCCATACATATCGTTTTTAACTTTTTTGTGTAAAACTTTTTTCTTTTACATGAGCATTTTTCATTGCATATGAATTTTTGTAAAAAGCAGTGAAAAAAAAAATAAATATTAATTCTTGCTGACAGTCAAGCATCAACAGTATGAACGCAAAAGAATAACAAAAACAAAAAACAAAAAAAAAAGAAGAAAGTAAAGGAAGTTTTGCCATGAAGTATGCAAAATGGGGGCAACAGCTTCTTCTACGTCAGACATATTCATAACTTATTTTATCATGATGTTAGAACGTAAGCTTAGCTACATGCATCCATACATAGATATATATGTATATGTTTATGTTCACAAGCACAACAAAAGATCGGAAATTTAAATCCCGCATATAAATCCGTGTGTCATAAGTTATATTCTAAGGCAATATATACAAATAAAATGGCAACTCTGACTGCAGACAGTGCTGCTAGGTGGAGTTCTAGATTTGATGATAGAGACGACATTTTTTATGACATTGCCGTTGGAAGAGGAGCAAAGTCGAGAAAACTTTTTATGTTTACTTCGAAATATGTGTTGGCGTTTGTGCAAGCATAGAAATATGTGTTTAGTTGCAGTGCAATGTCATAAATTTGCATTTTGATTTAGCGTTCCACCACAGATACAACATTCTACACTTGATTTCTATTTCGCTCCTAATTATATATCTCTCAATCCCGAACCAAGGCAGACTTGATTGAATAGGTTTGACACCTGAAAGCCTTCGTTCAAATCTACAACCTGGTTTTTTATACTAGAAATTTGATCAAAAATAAACTCTTAAACATGCCAAAACTAAAAAAAAAATAATAAGAAAAATCTTACAAAAACAAATCAACAATGACCAGCATGCAAAAAAAAATTAATTTTGCGTTGGTATTGAATTGTTGGTAACTTATCGAATCATGATTACAATCAAAATAAAAATGCAATCTATATAAAAATTAAAAATCAAACTGAAATATCACTCTATGTCAGATGATGATTCGAACCCAGTTCTGCAGAGATTCATTAGTTTGCACGCCACACACTAAACACGCACGGCCACGGCCATAATCCTGACAAAACAAATGGCTGTAAATACCGTGATACGTCTTGAAGCCTCTTCTCAATAGAGAGGAGGTACAAAAGGACTATAGAAAATGTTTTTCTTCAATACCCAAGACCTTAGATTACACCACGCAAAAGCTTTTCTTCTAAAAATCTTCCTTCTTTAAATGAATGGAAGCTTGAAAACCCTCCACCTAGCAATGCCAATGAAATTTAATTGGATGGCTAAGTGGGGGGGGGAGGAATCTATTCGGAATCAACAACTTACTTTACTTACTTAGATAGCGCTTACAACCGTTTGTCAGTTTTGACCTGGTCTAAGAATATGCGCCAGCCTCTTTTGTCGTTCGCTTGCTACCACCAGTTGGAAGCTCCAAGCGTTGTCAGGTTATCCAATGCCTGGTCTTTCCAACGAAGATGCGGTCTTCCTCTTCTGCGTTGGCCACCGCTGGGTACCGTAACCAATATATTTTTCGCTGGAGCTTCGTCGTTCATTCTCTCGACATGACCTAGCCAGCGAAGCCGCTCTATTTTAATACGCTAGACTATATCGATGTAGGCATAAAGCTCATACAGCTCGTGGTTCCATCGTACTCAGTACTCGCCATTGACGCAGATTGGACCATAGATCTTGCGAAGGATTTTTCTCTCGAACGCTCCCAAAGTCCTTTCATCAGAGCTGCTCAACGTCCAGGTTTGTGATGCGTTTAGTAGGACGAGCATGATTATTGACTTATAGAGCGTCAGTTTTGTTCGTTAAGAGAGAGCTCTGCTTCTCAATTGCCTACTAAGCCCAAAGTAACATCTGTTGGCAAAAGTTATCCTTCGTTTAATCTCAATACTGATATCGTTGGAGGAGTTAATGCTGGATCCCAGGTAAACAAAGTCCTGCACTACCTCAAAGGAGGTGTTGCCAACACTGACGTGGTTTCCAAAACGGTGGGGCTGTTTGTTTGTTGACGCAAGATACTTCGTTTTATCTGTGTTCACTTCAAGACCCATTCGACACGACTCTTTTGCTAGCCTGGAGAATGCTGCACTGACTTCGCGCGTATTTTGGCCAATGATGTCAATATCATCAGCATACGCCAGCAGCATAACACTCTTATAGAAAATTGTGCCGCTGCGTCTCAGGTCAGCAGCTCGGCTGATCTTCTCCATGACTATAGTAAAGAAGTCGCACGGTTATGAATCACATTGTCTGAAACCTCGATTGGTATCGAACGGAAGGGAGAGGTCCTTCCCGATTTTCATTGCGCTGCTGGTGTTGTTCAGTGTCATCTTGTAAAGACGTATTAGCTTCGCAGGATTACCGAATTCAGACATTGATGGAGTAAAGGTGACTCCTTATTGGACTGTCGCAGGCGGCTTTGAAATCGACAAAAAGATGGTGTGTGTCGATTAGTTTTTCGAGGGTCTTTTCCAAGATTTGTTGGAGCGTGAAGATCTAGTCGATGATAGACTTTCCAGGTCTGAAGCCACACTGATAAGATACAATCAGTTGGTTAACGATGGACTTCAATTTTTCACACAATACGCTCGACAGGACCTTTTAGACGATATTAAGTAGTTGGCGCAAATGGTGGTATCGCCTTTCTTGTGGATTGGGCAGAGCACGCTGAGGTTCCAATCATCTGGAATGCATGTTTCCGACCATATTCTGCATAAAAGTCTGTGAATTCATTTAAACAGAGCTTCGCCACCGGTCTTGAACAGCTCAGCCGCAAGGCTATCGGCTCCTGCGGCTTTTTTAAACCGAGCTATAGCTGTTAAGACCTCGTTATAGTCGGGCAGCGGAACTTAAACGCTGTTATCCATAATTGGGGTTTTTGGGATATCATCTCCACTGGCGGAATTTTTGTCAGCGTCGCCATTTAAAAGACTAGAGAAGTGTTCCCTCCATAACATCAGTGTACTCTGGATATCTGACACTAGATTGCCATTCTCATCCTTGCAGAAAGAAGCTCTGGTCTTAAAACCATCTGCCAAGCGTCTTATTTTTTTGAAAAATTTGTGAGTCTCATTCCTGTCGCCATGCATCTCACTTTTCTCGCACTCACGCATATCCACCACTTGTTTTTTTCGCCTGATAGTGCGTCTCTTTTCCCTTCTCTTCTCTTGGTATAGCTCCATAACAGCATGCGTTACAACCGACTGTAGGGTGGCTTTGTAGGCGGCGTCCTTCTCTGCAGTGGCGCCGCGACACTCCTGGTCGTGCCACTGGATTCAGCGAGGGCGATGGTAGCCTATCACCTCTTCGGCAGCCGTACGCATAGAGTGGGATATGTGCGTCCACTGTGCGCATATATCGTCGATCAGAGGAGTGCTTTCTTGAAGCAGGAGTGAGAGTCGAGTAGCGAAGGCTTCGGCAGTTTGTTTTGACTGCAGCTTGTCGACGTCTAGCTTTCTTTATGTAGGATTGCGAACATTCTTAGCTGCGCACAGACGTGTGCGTATCTTGGCTGCGACAAGATAATGATCCGAGTCTATGTTAGCACCACGGATTTTGCGTACGTCTAGTACACAATAAGTTATAACTTACAATAAAATGTAAGTTATAACAAAAAACTCTTTCAAAAAATTTATTTTTCTCTGTTGTTCAACGACTAATCCCGGAATTGGGAGCCCTAGTATAGACACATCAGTTATGAACAAAATGATGTAAACTTTTGCTTTATTATACCCTAAACCTGAAAGGTCAGGGTATATTAACTTTGTGCAAACGTTTGTAAAGCATAGAACGAAGCGAGTCCGGTATAGAAAAGTATATATATTCTTGATCAGCGTCACCACGTGAGTCGAGCTATCCATGACCGTCCGTCCGTCCGTCCGTCCGTCCGTCTGTCCGTCTGTGTGTTGTCCGTATACACAGGATAAGAAGAAGGAGTTGAGATAATTGGATGCAACTTGGTACACATGGTCACATGGACTCAACGATCTGCACTATTGAATATTTTTGGAATCCGCCCACGGACACGCCTACCTCCCGTACAACGCGAAAATTGAAAACTGCATAACTCAGCTCATAATTAGCCAACTACAATAAAATTTGATTTGTATGTGTTTTATACAAACACAAAGATATCTTCGAAAAATGGACGTCATCCGCTAACGGACACGCCCACATCCCGTACAACCCAAAAATTGAAAACGCAATAAATAAGGTTATGTTTGTCATAGAGAAATTGAATTTGGTATGCATGTATTTTATACCAAAACTAAGGTGTGTTCAAAAATTGGAAGTAATCCGTCCATGAATCCGCCCATCTCCCATAGCGAAAGCACAATAAAGGCATTAACTGTGAGCTACAGGAAAAAAACTTGGTATGTGTAAATTTTTCATCAACATTTAAATGCATATTAATTATAGGCTTCATCCGCCTACGGACACGCCCATTCACAATAATTTTTTTTTTTTTTGAAAAGTGGGTTTAGGGTACTTCATAGTCGGCCTAGACCGACTTTAGACTTTCTTTACTTGTTTTTAAATAACATCACTTCTCCCTCCTCATCAGCTCTTAAGAGCATCTATGCAACCTTTGTGCAATTATGTATTTTTTTTTTATTTATTCTAAATATTTAATATTTTCTTCATTATTTTCCACCTTTACTAAATTTGGAAGAGAAGCTTTATTTAAAAATTAAGTTTATGCAGTCATCAGTCCGCCGTCTATCGTACACCGATAGACGTTTTAAACCTGATCACATTGCGCACAACAAGCGGCAAGCACCAAACGTCACTTTATATTTGCATGTGTTTCTTATATTTCTTATATTTCTTATGTTGTCTGTTGTCTGTTGTCTGTTGTCTGTTGTCTGTTGTCTGTTGTCTGTTGTCTGTTGTCTGTTGTCTGTTGTCTGTTGTCTGTTGTCTGTTGTCTGTTGTCTGTTGTCTGTTGTCTGTTGTCTGTTGTCTGTTGTCTGTTGTCTGTTGTCTGTTGTCTGTTGTCTGTTGTCTGTTGTCTGTTGTCTGTTGTCTGTTGTCTGTTGTCTGTTGTCTGTTGTCTGTTGTCTGTTGTCTGTTGTCTGTTGTCTGTTGTCTGTTGTCTGTTGTCTGTTGTCTGTTGTCTGTTGTCTGTTGTCTGTTGTCTGTTGTCTGTTGTCTGTTGTCTGTTGTCTGTTGTCTGTTGTCTGTTGTCTGTTGTCTGTTGTCTGTTGTCTGTTGTCTGTTGTCTGTTGTCTGTTGTCTGTTGTCTGTTGTCTGTTGTCTGTTGTCTGTTGTCTGTTGTCTGTTGTCTGTTGTCTGTTGTCTGTTGTCTGTTGTCTGTTGTCTGTTGTCTGTTGTCTGTTGTCTGTTGTCTGTTGTCTGTTGTCTGTTGTCTGTTGTCTGTTGTCTGTTGTCTGTTGTCTGTTGTCTGTTGTCTGTTGTCTGTTGTCTGTTGTCTGTTGTCTGTTGTCTGTTGTCTGTTGTCTGTTGTCTGTTGTCTGTTGTCTGTTGTCTGTTGTCTGTTGTCTGTTGTCTGTTGTCTGTTGTCTGTTGTCTGTTGTCTGTTGTCTGTTGTCTGTTGTCTGTTGTCTGTTGTCTGTTGTCTGTTGTCTGTTGTCTGTTGTCTGTTGTCTGTTGTCTGTTGTCTGTTGTCTGTTGTCTGTTGTCTGTTGTCTGTTGTCTGTTGTCTGTTGTCTGTTGTCTGTTGTCTGTTGTCTGTTGTCTGTTGTCTGTTGTCTGTTGTCTGTTGTCTGTTGTCTGTTGTCTGTTGTCTGTTGTCTGTTGTCTGTTGTCTGTTGTCTGTTGTCTGTTGTCTGTTGTCTGTTGTCTGTTGTCTGTTGTCTGTTGTCTGTTGTCTGTTGTCTGTTGTCTGTTGTCTGTTGTCTGTTGTCTGTTGTCTGTTGTCTGTTGTCTGTTGTCTGTTGTCTGTTGTCTGTTGTCTGTTGTCTGTTGTCTGTTGTCTGTTGTCTGTTGTCTGTTGTCTGTTGTCTGTTGTCTGTTGTCTGTTGTCTGTTGTCTGTTGTCTGTTGTCTGTTGTCTGTTGTCTGTTGTCTGTTGTCTGTTGTCTGTTGTCTGTTGTCTGTTGTCTGTTGTCTGTTGTCTGTTGTCTGTTGTCTGTTGTCTGTTGTCTGTTGTCTGTTGTCTGTTGTCTGTTGTCTGTTGTCTGTTGTCTGTTGTCTGTTGTCTGTTGTCTGTTGTCTGTTGTCTGTTGTCTGTTGTCTGTTGTCTGTTGTCTGTTGTCTGTTGTCTGTTGTCTGTTGTCTGTTGTCTGTTGTCTGTTGTCTGTTGTCTGTTGTCTGTTGTCTGTTGTCTGTTGTCTGTTGTCTGTTGTCTGTTGTCTGTTGTCTGTTGTCTGTTGTCTGTTGTCTGTTGTCTGTTGTCTGTTGTCTGTTGTCTGTTGTCTGTTGTCTGTTGTCTGTTGTCTGTTGTCTGTTGTCTGTTGTCTGTTGTCTGTTGTCTGTTGTCTGTTGTCTGTTGTCTGTTGTCTGTTGTCTGTTGTCTGTTGTCTGTTGTCTGTTGTCTGTTGTCTGTTGTCTGTTGTCTGTTGTCTGTTGTCTGTTGTCTGTTGTCTGTTGTCTGTTGTCATTTGTCTGTCGTCTGTCGTCTGTCGTCTGTCGTCTGTCGTCTGTCGTCTGTCGTCTGTCGTCTGTCGTCTGTCGTCTGTCGTCTGTCGTCTGTCGTCTGTAGTCTGTCGTCTGTCTTATGTTGCCTGTAGCTTGTAGTCTGTAGTCTGTAGTCTGCAGTTTGTAGCCTGTAGTCGGTAGCTTGGTATCGTCGTCAGATTTCCTTCTTTTCAAGGCTGTCTACGTAAAGGCTATATTTTCATATTTTAAACATTTCGTTTAAAAAATGTCTTCATCTAGCTGTGAAAAATATCTCAAAATAGATAAACAACATATTTCAGCTTAACTTGTCATAATTTCGCTGAAATACAATAAATTTAAAATTTGCGTTTAAGACTCGATACTGAAGAAAGCTTTGTTAATTAATTTGCTACAAAGAAATTGAACTAGAAATTTTTATATGTGCACATTTTTAAGTTATTTTACAAAAACATATCAAATTACTTGTCTTTTAGAACACCCATCACTCTATCACCCACACCCTCCTCAACGATATGACAAACTTTTAATTCACAAGAATTTATGAATATTAATGCCTCCCACTAATTTATTTTTAATGTCCCTTCAAAAAATTAACTATACAATGCAATCATTAAGCCTGGATTATGCAGGAAACAATCACTCAAGTAATTTTTTTCTTTAACTACACCATTCGATGATTAATGAAAGAAGTATCTCTTTTAATTTTACTTTTCTGGCAAGAAATTCTTAGAACACCCAAAACTTAATTTAATGAAGTTTACGCGGTATTTTATTTTTTGTTCTGCAAGTAGTAAAGAGGAAAAATTTAACAAAAAAGCTTTTACAGAACAAAGCACAGGAAAAGTTGGTGTTCTTTGTTTTTGTTTTGTTTTTTTTTTTTTGTTTTTTGTTTATGTTACTAAATGTGTAACAATTCTTCTACACTCCAGATAACGTCAAATATTATGACCACGACAGATCATAAATCTTCGCTTAGGCGAAACTTAATTAAAGCAACAAATCCTTAGAAAAACATTTAAAAAACCCAGCCTGCAGCAAATGAAAGCCAAAAACAAAAACAAAAAATAAACATAAACAAAAACAAAATAAACAACAACACAAACAAACAGCTATAACAAAAAAGGCCAAACAAATCAATAGATTGCTATTTTTTTAAAATATCCTTTATGCGGCAAGGGACAATGCACTGCCTTACCTATCTATACAAATACACTCACAAATAGAAAAAAAAAAAATGCAAACACACAGTCTTCTATCGAATTTTTGCGGCGTGTGAAAACTTTTTTGCTTACCACACAGTTTTACAGGATTTATTTCGTTTTTCATGCTGTACTCATCGCTGCTTTGTCTTTTTACTTTTTCTTCTTCTCTGCACACAGATTGGATTTTCGTCCTGGCCGCGGGATATACGATTTACAAATAAAAAATACTTCCTACAATCGGGACAACGGTCGTTTCGAGTGTCGCATCAAGGCAAAAGGCACCGGTGCCGATGTACATCAGGAATTCTACAATTTGACGGTACTGACACCGCCGCATCCGCCAATGGTGACTCCAGGCAATATCGCGATTGCCACTGAAGACAAGCCGCTGGAGCTGACATGTAGCAGCGTGGGTGGATCACCGGATCCAATGATAACGTAAGTGTTTATGACAAGTTGATGGTGGTTGCAAGGGTGAACGATCGAGTACATGAGGATTAAGACGTTAGATGAGAATTGGTTCGACATAGCGCTAGAATGTAATTGAGGAAATATGTTGACGCTGCTGAAAAAGACTGAAATGAAAATTTTAAAAAAATTCATTCAATTACAGAAAAGTGCAATAATCATTTGAAAAACGGAAAAAAAATTTCGGAAAATGTTTGAGTTACGGACACTGAGAGAGTTAGTGAGTCAGTTTTTAAAGTTTAGAAACTTATTTTTGCATAATTTTCTTATTATTTACCGAATGTAGTGTTGCAATACAATACAATACGATAGAATTAGTATTTTTGTTGTGGGCATATAAAAATAATTTGTGGGCATATAAAAAATAAGTAAGAATATAAATAAAATAATTTTTTATATTTTGAAGATAGACGAGTAAATGTCTTTGCTAGTAAAACTAACTCAGATATCGAGAGCATCAAAATGCCTCACAGCTCACTCCATTTTACAACTATAACAAAAATAAGCCATTAGTTTTAAGCATCGCTAAGATTACATGCAACTTAAGTAAACGTTGCATAACTATTTAATTTTCCTGCTCCAGTTATTCTAACATTAATTTTTGCAATTTTTATTTTTCATTTGTTTTTTTTTTTTTTTTGTTCTTTTCTTAGTTGGTATCGCGAGGGCAGCACCGTACCACTGCAATCCTACATTCTTAAAGGTGGCTCCAAAAACCATCACACAAACGCCACGCTGCAGATATTACCACGACGCGCCGACGATGGCGCCAAATATAAATGCGTTATTTGGAATCGTGCCATGAGCGAGGGTCACACGCTGGAAACCACCATTACGCTGAATGTGAACTGTAAGTGAAATGAACGTACAAAATTAATCACTCTTTTTTTACACTCAACATAAAACTTCTTCACTATAAAATCTGAGAGAATACAATTGCTGTGAGATGTAAGAATATTTAAAGTTAAATATTTTCGTGGAAATCAAAAAGTATATTATTTTTGAATGATGCATAATAATACACAATGACTTATATTGGCAATGAAATAGTGGGCAGGATAGAAGGATAGAAGTTATATGTATAATATTTATCTTTTGAATGCCATAGATTTGGACTCTTGATATATGAAACATGGTTGGTGATTTCTTTAAAGAAACATTAAAATTACGCTCAAATTTTGAACTTGAGAATTTATGAGATATAATTTTTTTGTTTATAAAAAATAAACCTTTCTCAATATTTAGGTGTTTATAATACTTAATATATACATAAACATACATATTTACGATAGCAACCGTGGCCGTACATTCTAAGAGTGTGGTGTCCGAACCATTATACTTCTTTAGTACGAGTTCAATCCTGACATGTGAAAGAAAGTTATTTCAATAGAAATAAATTTTTTTATATAACATAAAATGAGGTGTTCATCAAGGCCGTTCTAAACTATGTAAGGGTCTATGGGATCAATTTAATTTTGAGCCTTGATGCACAAAAAAATGTGTGAATCGTTAAAAAAAAAATTATTTAACGATTAATTTTTCTGTACAAAACAAATATACGTGATAACTGAAAAACCAAATCACTATTTTACAGGTTTATATCAGCGGCGGATCCATAGCCTATATTTGGGGGTAGAGTGGTGGGATCCAAAAAGTGTAACTTTGTGGTAGTTTGCAAAAACAATAGATTTTTCGGCAAAATGTAAAAACTGGTTTCTCGATTTATACAAAAATGGCGAGTTTTTAAAAAAAAGTTTTTCAAATACTTGAAATAAATAGCTAGGCCGTCTTCAGTGAAGACGGAAGACCACTCGACTAAGGGGTCTCGGTAGTCGAGTGGTTATCGTGCTTGACTACCAACCCAGAGGTTCCGGGTTCGATTCCCGGTCTAGCCATGGTCCTACGCTTTTACCTTTCTTTAATTCTTTCCTCATTTCTAATCAACTGAAATTAAAACTTCATTAATATATACGACTTTGGAAGTTGTAGTTGGTGGTAGAGATGTTTGTGGAATGAGATTGCTTGATAGCTCGGATTGACTGAGGTAAAGACATAACACTTGCCTCAGATTAAAATTCGAATGTTGATATAGCACTCCACCACACTAGAACTTTCTACACTTGTTTCTTTTGGTTTCCCTTTGTCTCCTACTTATCTATCTCCCCATTTCCGAACCAAGGCAGACTTGACTGAATAGGTTTGACACCTGAAATCCTTGGTTCAAAGCTAAAAAAAAAAACAAAAAAACAAAAATTTTTTAAATTTAAAACAAATATTTTTTAACCATAATTTTTCTTCTAATATATAAAATCATATGTTTGTCCCTCCGTCTGTCCGTCTGTCTGTCTGTCTGTCTGTTCCGTATAGGCTAGTGCACTGTTTATCCGATTGAGCTGAAATTTGAACACCGAGTACCTTTCATTGAGAGAAAGAACATAGGGTGTGTAAAAAAGTGGGCGGAAGTATGTGGGCGTTGCACTCTATAATAACTCCTTAGCACCTGGTCCGATTTCAGTTAAATTTGGAATGAAGGTAAAAAATTTCAAAGACTTCCGTAAGAGGACGCTTTAAGGAGAGCGTTTTAAAGACTCAATATCTCCTAAACGCCTGAACCGATTTCAATGAAATTTGGTATGAACGTTCAACTGCACCCAAGATAAAACATGAAGTGTAAAAAATTTCAAAGACTTTCGCAAGAGGGCGCTTTAAGTAGTACATTTCTAAGAATCAATAACTCCTAAATCACTTGACCGATTTTACTAAAATTTGGTACGTGAAATAACTGGACCCTGCAACAGAATTAAGGCTATTTACATTTCATAAAACTTCCGTGAGAAGGTGCTTTAATCGATCAACTATGTTTGACTCATTCACGTCAAAACGGATAAACTGTTTTTGATGAAACTTGGTAGGCAGTTGTATCTGTTACTGAAATAGATCCTATGCTTTCAAAAGTTCTTTCGACAAAAATCAAGGAAATCAAGGAAGGCAAACGAAGTCAACAAGCAAAGACGAACGAAATTTAACGAATACCAGCAGTAAAAAAAAAAATTAATCGAACAGTATCGACCAAAACCGAAGTCAATCCAACGATGCTTAAAGGATTTTTTAAAATTGGAATTTTTTTTGAGAAAAAATTCCTAAGAAAAAATTTAAACGCATTTTTCTTGAAATTACTTTTCAAACTGCACTCAAAAATAAGTTTCTCGGAATATAATAAAAAGGCATCATATTTAGATAAGAATGGTATAGACATTGCTCAATGGAATGCCTTTCTCTAAATGCGATCCTTAAAATTCTCTAAGAATGATAAAAAAGCTTCTATGAAAAAGAGAAATAAATGAAAGTTTATCGTTTTTAGAGAGAAAGGCTTTTTCGTTTTGAGAAAACTTTTCGGCAAATCCAGAAAAAGTAAACCTAAACCTTAAAAAACAAAAATGCTTTAAGTTCAATAAAATCACATGCAATGTTAAGGATATTGCTTGTGTTTTCCAACGGTAAAAGCATTTTGAAAAAACATATTGTATCCCTTAATTTTAACTGATTTTATTGAATGTATTTTTAATCTGTATAAAAATAAAAAATTGTAGCTTTTTATTTTTTGTAATTAGGTAATTCGAGATTTAAATATCAAAGCACAGTTAAATAATATTCACAACTGAAACATTTTCTGTTGAAAATAAATATTAAAATTTTTTTAAAAAATCATTTTCTGTCGAAAAATATAATTTAAAAAAATTGATTCAAGAGTGAAACGTGAGTGACAATTTTTATTGATAAGTTGGATTATCTTGGAAAATAATTGGCTGGCACAATTTATGTCTTAGATTTAGTTTTTATATAAAATTAGTGAATTTTGTATTTTTTTTAAATCAAGCGGACGCAATTATTTTTTCTTAAAAAAGCATTTGAAGAAGTGAAACGTGAGTGACATTTAATTTTTTTTTTTTTGTATTAGAAATGAAAGAAGATGGCAAAAACATCAAGAAAAAGTGAAAGCCGACAGTTAAACTACGTATGAAAAAAAATATAGAGAAAAATTATAGTTATATGCGGATTCATATAAGAATCCGTATTTGTATTTTTTTCTTTATTTATTTTAAAAATATATGTTTGAGATATGTTTGATAGAAAAACATATATGATATGATATTTTATACATTCGACATATGTTTGATAGAAAAACAACAAAACAAAAAAACAAAATTGGCCATTTCAGTCCTTGAAAGGGCTTTGACTGAGCTTCTTATGATCAATTGTGTTGTTTGTGTTATAAAATGTTTGCACACAATTGACCGAAAAATGGACCTACATGTTTTGTGTCGACTCTGAATGGCTGAAGTTCATGTTCTCAAGAAGCATTACATGGCATTATTTACACTCCGAGTTTTTCCATTGTCTGCAGAGAGGTGGTGGCCGATCAGAATAACGTTTTTATTGAAAAAACTTTTGCCATGACTTTGGATCGATCTCGGACTCTGAGCATGCTAGCCACACACACGGTGACCACCATATTTTGATTGACAATTCGAAAGTTCGTAATATTGGGCATATTTAATTGTTTCTGTACAATCAATCCATAAGTGGCATGTATTGGACACAAATGAGCATGTTTTTTGTTTTTATAAACAATACTAAATTGACATAAATTGGGCACAAGTGAGCATATTCACTTGGGCGAGTTAATTTTTTTGAAAAACAATCAATTTAGGGCTTGATATTAAGAATATTATGGCTTAGCTCAGAACAACTCCCAAAATGAATTGGTTTGGGATTGTTTTGAGCTCGAATTTCTCTCCGTGTATTTGAGATATGTGGACTTATTGACCGCCGGCCACCACCACGCACAACGAACAACTGACAAAGGGTGAAAGGACCCAAGTGCTGTCCAGCATCTATAGCGCATTGGTAGCTTTTCTAAACATCTCGTATATATTGAGTCTCCACGTCAGTTTGTAGTCGAGTATAACTCCCAGATATTTTGTGTGAGTTTTCGGCATGAACCGAGTGCTGTTTATTCTTGGTGGAATCTATGGTGGATCTTGAACTCCCAAATAAAAATTTAAAATTTTTTAGGCAAAGCTGTACAACGTTCGTACATCAAGGAAACAAGAAACTCAGCAAGTTAAAAGCCGTAAAACGACTGTACATTGTACAGTGTACAAATGAGCTTGTAGGACATTTTGACCGTACAGATACTTTACTGCAGCTATAGCGGCTGAGTTAAAATTAACTTTTTTTGCAGCCACGGTTGGTGTTTGGCATATGTACAGCCAAATTATCCTGCAAGCACCCGTTGTACAGCCGTTTTATGGCTTTTTTCTGATATTTCATATAAGAGATAATAGAAAAATATGCAACAAGAAAGCTCTTAAATCCAAAAAACTTGTCCTAGCAGTAAATCTTAGACCTGCTTTTACTTTCACTGGATATCATCTATCTAACTTACCCATACTACCAAAAACCAAGAAGTAGCAAATACCTAGGTTAATATCCTTTTCTATTATTTTCTATCAATCTCATGAGCTAGACGTGTCAGTTTTCGCAAAAAACTGTCAATCGTCGTTTTCTTTGCATCATCAAAATCATCCTTCGTTGTCAACGTACTCCTGTCAGTCTAACACCAGCTTAACATTGTCCTTTACAGTCGTCAGTCTGTGCATACGACGAAATAGATTTCTACGCAACAACAAAACATTTTATACATAACTATATGAAGCTAATATTCTGACACCAATACACAGCTGTTTGGGTGTCGTCGTTGTTAAGCGTGCGTGTACTACATATTGTTGTAATAGCTGTGTGTAGCTTTTGGTCGATGTATTAGTGTGTTGTTATGAAATTCCTAAAATGACTTTTGGAATTCATAAGCGAGGCCAGTAGCATAACTTTTCATAGTTGACAAAACTTAGTGTCGCATATAATGTCATGTATCATGGTCGACAGAGTCCAGCAACAGAGTTTTAACAATACTTTTATACATGTGTTTGGTATATATATACATATATATAGTTGTTATATAACTAAAGTTGTATTCATTAATGTCCGTCCATGGGTTTGTCTGCAACATAATGTTACTATCATGTTTTCTTCTGTAGCAGTTGCTAGTCAGTTTTTGTAGCTATTTTGGTTTTTTATTATGCGCACACGTGTTGGTGTGTGGGTGTATGAACTTTTGCTGTATTTCATTGTTGTTGTTGTTGTTGTTAATAATAATACCCGAACTATTGTCAACCAGTCAAGTTAGTCCCTGCTTTGGTTTGGAATTTAATATGGTTTCACTCTGTCCCAGTCGTTTAACATATTAAGGTCCAAGCTTTAAGCAATTTATATCTTTTCGAAATATAACCAGTAATATGCAAATTTTTTTGCATGAGAATGCTTTGAAGTTTTTAGTTTTTAGGGCATTGAACTCATTCTGTGTTGGAATTTACTATGTAAGGTAGCGTAGAAATTTGTACACTCAAATATGAGAAATTTTTTAAGAATATACACTCTAAAAACTGATTGTAATATCACTTCAATAATTGCTGAGAAATTTCACGCATTTATTGACGATTTTTAGAAAATAAAACTCCACGCCAGAGCTGCCAGGTGGCGGGATTTTCCCCGTTTTTAGGGATTTTTCGTTCATATGGGGATGGCGGGGAAAACATTGATAAAAACGGGGAAAATAAAAAAAAAACGTAAAGTACCTTGCTTTATATTTTAGAGCTACTTTGTCGAAGAAAACTATGTAATTTTTTATGCCATCTTGTAGACAATTCCTTATTGCCGCTTGCGAAGAAATTTTTAAAAAGTTTGACTTTACGAATGATAGTTTTAAGCTATTTGCTTTTATTTACCCAATCTGTTAAAAAATCATTTTCATCATCGGTCCCATGTCCTCTTATTTTCCACACGTTTCCATGTTAAAAAAAAAAATTAGTTTCGTTTAGTTTTTGCCTTCACCAAAGCGGCATGTGCGGAAAAGGCATTTTTCGCTGTTAATTCCCAGCAGTTATTTTGGAGACAATTAGAAAAACCAACTAGTGTATTTCTAGTGAAATTGGAGTTAGCTTGGAACTAGTGCAAAAGACGTTCAGCATAGGACACTTTGAATTTATTTTTATATTCTTAGTTTTTCTTGTCAGCAGGCACTAACTAACAAAATCAAAAACCAAACACGCTCAAAACGTGTTGTGGTTTTTTTATTTAGATTCCGTACTTCTTTTAACTTTCGCAAACATATTAGATGAAACTATTAAAGTGGTAAATGGTAAATATACAGTTAAAACTATACAATAATTAAATTAGTTATACTGTACGAACCCGTGTTCCAAATAAGGCTGATAAAAGGGTTTACAAATGACCACTTCTGGACTGTATTAAAACGGACCAGTTTAAAACCATTGACAATGAAACTAGCACAGATAAAGGGAAAAAGGAATGTTTATAGGGACAATTGTCTTTTCCTATGACATCAACCCGTAAAAATCATCAGTTCGTTCAATGCAAAACGGTATTGTAGTGGGACCAGTACTATCCTTTTTTGGAACTAGTTCAGAACTATTCTAAATCTGGTCCATTTTTCGGCAGGGTTTAAACAAAACAAAAATAAAGAACTATCTTGATAATAGTTCTCTATCAGGAACTCTCCACACTAAATCTTTGATGAAATTTCAAAAATGTTTTGAAATTAAAATAAATACTGAATGTTTAAGTCTTCATAATAATAATGCATATATTTTAAATAAATTTAAACAATTTTTGCAATGATTGTTAGGTTGATCTCAGACCCTTAAGGTTGTATCCCGAATATCGATAATATATCGCTTATAATTATTGTATGTTTTTATGGATACGTACGTATTTGATGTATTTATTTTTGTTATAATGAAATGAAATAATTTAATTTTTATTGCATTAAAATAATAATTTTTTCTAAATTTTAAAACGGGGAAAAAAACGGGGAAACTCAAAGTAAAAAACGGGGAAAATTTTTTTTGTGTATGCAAAAATGGGGATTTATTTTTGCTGACACCTGGCAGCACTGCTCCACGCAGCGAGTTTTTCCAATTTAACCAACATGAAGCGTATTTTATCGCTAGTTCAGCGTGTTTTTGCTCACAAAATAATTCAACGCTCCTTAACCGAGATTTTACGCTATAACAGCTGGTTTTCGCTCAGTTCGCTCTCACAATTAATTCATATTTTTAGCAGATACATTATTTTACGTCAGTTAGTATTGATCACCACATGGAACAACATCAATGTTATATAATGCTGTTCCATGCAACGATAAAAACAAAATAATGAATGTGTTTGAATATTGATTACTTATTAATAAATTCATTGATAATTAATAAGTAATCAATAAAAGAACAAATATGATAAATAATACGCATTTTCAGCGATATTATTTACAATGCACTCTTTTTAGTAGAGCACAAGAGAAAAATTGTATGAGAAATTCGAGTGAGGGAGGAGTGAGAGAGAATATTCTTTATTTCGTGCTGTGGGATTTAACTACAATAATTGCTGTTAAAGTGTTGCCAGCAATAATTGTAGTGAAATCTCGCCATCAGTGTGGCCATTTTAGCCTTTTCGAGGCTAGATTTAGCCTTTTTATTTGCGGTTTAGCCTCAAAATTTACGATTTAGCTTCGTGATTTTTTAGCCTTTTTTAACTTAGAAAACAGCCTTTTTTTAGATTTATTAACAATTAAAAAATTTGTCTATTTAATGCAACACTGTAAGGCAAAAATAAGTACACACTAAAAAATTTCCAAAATAAATTTACACCGGTGAGCGAATATTTACATTTTTTACACCGAACGGTGTTTATTTACACCGCTTACCTGGTGTGATATGACAAACGTTTATCCGATCGGTGTAAAATAAGAAAGGCATAGAAGAAAAGCAATATGGAAATCACGTTAGCATTGACAAACAAATTAAAAATTGAAATTTCACAAGACTGAAAATAAAAGTTCAGAATTATCAGTCATGTTCGTGAAATCAGTTCTGGCCAAAATTGACATTAAAGTAATAAAATAAAAAAACGGTTTAAATAGAACTAAATCCAATCCAAATCGAGCATGAATGTCACTATTTTTGGTATAACATTATTTTTAGCATTTTGAATGAATATATTAAAATTCTAAAAACACATATTTCCGAATAGTAAAAAATTACACCTTTCGGTGTTGAAAAAATCATAATTTTGCGTATTCTAAATAAACACCTGACAGGGTTTGACACAAACATCCTTCGGATATTTAGTTATTAACACTGATCGGTGTGAAAAAAATGTCCCCTTTCGGATATAAAATTCTAGCATTTTGACACGGTGTTTTTTTTAACACCTTTTTCTGTTCTGTTTCTATTGAAAATTCTATTAACGTTGTTAAGCCAAATATATTTTCTCATTTTGCAAATGAAAAGTCCAAATATTCCGCAGACGAAGTTACCTCGATTGAGCTTCAATGGCGAAAACTATTGACATGTAAATGGTCAAGCCTGTCCTCTACAATTGAGTTTTGGGTAGAAGTAAAGCACTTTAAAAACTCGTTGCCTGAAAATCCTTTTTCTGAGTTTGTCAATTTGGTTTTCAGTTTCTTAGTTTTACGACTTAGTAACGCTAAGGTTGAAAGAATTTTTAGTGCAATGAAAATTGTAAAAATTAAGCAAAGAAATTGATTTAAAATTAAAATGCCTACTCGTTGCTTAATATTCGATGTTCACTGAAAAGATTACAAAAATGTTGTCATGACTTTGAGGTAACTGATGATCTCATACGTCTGTTAGATTCACGTAGTGCTTATGCAAGCTGCAGTTCCTCCGATTTATCTGATGAAGAGGGAATAATTATATCTGAGATATAAACCATGTTGAAATAATATAAGTTCCTAGCACGACAGTGATCAATTTTTCAAACCTTCAATTTCATTTAAAATTTCTTCCGAGAATTGGAAAAAGGAGATGCCCATTTTTAAGGCTCAAGAAATTTTTGAAAATTTTAAACAAATTTGTTCATCAGCCGTGAATATTCATGAGTGTTTTAAGTTAAAACTTTTAACATAATATGTGATGTCTGTATCCTGCTGTCTTAAAAATGAGAACTCCTTTTTACAATTCCCATGAGCAAACTATTCTTAATAGGACTCAATATACATCAATTCAATATACATATTATTTTCATTTATATTTAAATGATGAAATTAAAGTTAATGCAATGAAAAGTTAGTTTAATTAATGAAAAGTAAGTCATTCTGAATTAAAAAGGCTGGTATTATTTTGCTTTATAAATATATACCATATGATTTTTTGCTTTTTACAAATTTGTACCTATGATACTGATGTACCTATATTAAAAATGAATGTAATGTTAAAACGAAAATAAAACTTGAAGTTGTACGAAAAATCTGGATTTTTTTTAGCTTCTTTTTTCAAAACTTTTAGCTTTTTTTGACTTCTTTTTTTTGGCCAATTTAGCTTCTTTTTTTTCAGGTCGTGGCCACACTGCTCGCCATTTGTTCTTAGAGTGTAAGACAAAGGAGCAATTGTGGAAATTTAATTTTTCTTTAAGAAGACAAAAACTTAAAAATACTTTCATCACAAATTTTTTTCTTCAAAAGTTTATGTGGCAGGTAAAAGTGATGTTCAATTAAAAATATAATTACCTACTTATATTAAAATGCCTCAAAAAAAAAAAATTCTATTTTCATAAATAGAAGAGAGCAAAGCTTCAAAAATAATTGCTATTTTGTATGCTATACTATATATTCGAAATGATACAAAAGCTCCTGCACTTTGCTTAAACAAGTTATGCTTATGGAGAAAAATCAACAACTGCTGAATTCACAACTTATATAAATGTTCATAAATAACATCACATGTGCCTCAGCAATTTTGAGTAGCGTCGTCAATCTCACTCAAAAACCATTCCATTTATACAAATTTCAGAAGCATTTTATTTAAGCTGATTTCAGAAATATATCACATCTAATAAAAAGAACAGAATAACAACAACTACGTAACATCAACACCGATGACATCAAAACATAAAATAAAAAGCCAAAAAAAAAAATATATGAACTTTTGATATATTATTTCCATATTCTACATTTTATACGCAATAAAATAGAATTTGATACAAAGAAAAGCATAGAAATGACAAAAAATTAAAGAAAAAGAAAAAAAAAAGACAAAAAAACACCAACAACTAGCAGATATAAAAAAAAAAAAATATATTCATAGAAATACATAAATTGCAGACATTTTTATTCTCAAAGGATACGTTTTCACACAAATGCATATCCTGGCGTTGTTGTGCAGCCAGCCAGTAACCAAGCCCAGCAAACCAACAAAGTCAGGCCAATATCAGGCAACGGTGCCAAATGACGACAGCGTAACAAATATTTATAGCCATCTTATTTGGGACACACTGAAGCAAAATAGCAACGAAAAGTAAAAAACAAAAAAAAACACTACAAAATTTAACAAACAAAATGGCGCACTCATACATAGCTAAATGGCATCGCATACAAAAACATAAACATATAAACACATATACAAACAAACAAACTCTGGCACATCGAGTACAATTCGCTCATATTTATGATGCTCATTTAAAATCCATTAGCATACTCAGCGGGGGATGGATGGATGGATGTATAGATGTGAGCGTAAGCAGTGCAACGGTATGTGTGGCAATATATGTATATGCCACTGTGTGTGTATATGTGTTTGAGTTGCTATTTTTTTATGCAAAGCTCACAGCTCATGCTGTGTTCTGAAATAAAAATCTTGAAATTTTCCGTCTCTATTTTATTCTACTGCTTTTTATTCTTTGCTTCTTTTTCAACTTCTTATCATTTGTGCAAATTACATTTCTATTTTTTTTTCTCTTTCTTTCATTTTGTTTTTTGTTTTTTTTTTTTGGTTCTACAAGAGAGTTACAACTCATAAAGTAGCTTAATTATGGAAGATTAAAGCCAAAGAGAAACAAATCAAAGAAGCAGCTAAAACTTTTTTAAAAGTAGTTTTTAAAGAAAATATATTAAGGCAAATCGCAGATGAGTTGAAATCATGTCTTTGAGTGATTTTCTCTTTGAAATTACTATTATTTGAGGCATTACTTCGCATTACAAATTAACGAAGAACAATTTTATTTTTAAGATATGATGCATCTTATCAACGATATGAAACTTTTTAGAGATGTTAGTTTAAATTGAAATTATAGATGTTATGTCTTAAGAAACAATTGTTGCCTTGATGTAACAACATTCAAGTAATTGCCGAGATAATCAATTTTACTCAATTTCACTGAGTAATCTTCATAATTTCCAGTTTCATGTGCCAATGAGTAAGAATTATTGAGCTATTGTGAAAACAAGCATCTTTGAGAACAATAATTTTGACGCTAGTAGTAAGTTCTGACGATCTTCTGTTGTAGGAACAATTGTATAAATGATACAAAGACCCACATTTATGACTTATCTTTATTTCTGTCAGTAACCTATGGTAATGAACACGAATGTTTTTTGTTATGTTTTGCAGAATCCGGCACATTGAAAACAATTATTTTGTAGGAGAACTAGTTGTAGAAGCAATTGTTCTCATGTTGAAGCAATATTTTTGCAATTAAGTTTCTTATGCTTATTATTAAGGGCCAGTTTTTCAGTGCGAGTTTAAACTTTAGTCAAATTAAACCGAAGTTAACTCACCAAAATTGAACGTTTAAGCTCGGTCAAAGCAAAAAAAAGAACACATCATATGATAATTTAATCAATTCAACTTAAACGAATGCTACAATATCTAGTTAAACAGAGTTTTAATGTCCCTTTTTGGTTTGTTAAGCTCGGTTTAATTTGACTCGAGTTTAAACCCGCACTGAACAACTGGCCCTAAATATAATTGTTCTCTTACAAAATCCTACAAATCTTTGAGGTCAATTATTTTGAACTAAATACTAGGAAACAAAGTTTGGTGAGCACTTATATCAATTATTATGTTCTGAATTTCTGTTGTACGCACAATTGTTCTAATATTTAAAAAATATACAAGAAATTCAAAATGTTTTCTTTAAAAGTTTTTTACTCTGATTCTTTATCCAAGGAGTAAACATTTTTGTTATCTTATAAAGTAGTCTGATTCCTTAAGAACAATTATAAATATGACACAAAAGTTATACGAAAAAAATTGTTCCTATGATAGAACAATGATCAAGAATTTGTCATTTTGAAATTTAAGCTCGAGTACTAAATTAACTAACTGATCCGACAAGTCTTAAATTCTTAAACTAATGAACAATAATCGGTTTACTCTTCTAAGGTATTGTAGTATTGAGAGCAATTATTTTGAACAACAAAAATACAAGGGAACAATAGTTATTGAATACTTATTTCAATTATCTTGTACTGAATAACTCTTGCTCGCAATCTTGCGCTTACCCTTTCAATGGCTTTGCTAGAATAATAGTGGAAACATTTTTGAAGTGAAACTTCTTTGGCGGCGAGTGATATTTCAAGGTCTCTTATTCGTGACGCTAGGCTAACGTTTTCAATTCATATGAAAATTTAAAAAAAATTATTGTCGCTGCCGAGATTTAAACCCCGGACATCGTTGCTTAAAAGTCGGCATCTATTCTATTATGCTATGTAGGCACTTGAAAATTATCAAACAAAATGTAATTAATGCCATGTTCACACAGAGAGTTTAGTTTGCGTTTCCAGTACAAAGTTGCGTTTTGCTCAATTTAAACGCTGGCGTTTCCAGTACAATTATGCAGAAGAAAACGCAACTAAACACAATTTGCTTTCTACGTTTACCAAAACTCAATTTGATACATGCCTAAAAGTATGCTACTGTTTTGATAAAAACATTCGTTCAGTTAGATTTTAGCTGTGTTCGATGCGATTGAACGATAAAAAAATGCCAACAACAGCTGATTCTCAATTGTGAAAGTTTCTATTTGTATTTTATTATTAACAAAAATAAGCCAAAAAAGAAATAAAAGAACTTGGGAAAGTTTAGAAGATGAGGGTTTCTCATCAGTTAGTCAGTATGGGCCGTAAAAAGCTGAGTTTTGAGCGAAATTCCAAAAATTGGCGATCATTTCAATCCACCGTAAGCTCAATTCTGCCGACGCATATCTGTGTGAACACCTGCATTTAAACTCAAACGAAACGCAAACTAAACTCTCTGTGTGAACATGGCATAAGACTGAATGCGTAACATTCTGAAAATAACATAACTAACATTAACATTACATTAACATTAACATTAACATTACATTATTAACATATCCGTAACATTAATTTTCATCCTACAAGTATGCACGGAAAAAAATAGAAAAATAGCTTAAACAGGAGCAGAACGCGTTCGTGAATATAGAGATCGAATTAGAGCTCTTAAGAATGCAGCCGCAGCTGGGTCTGCAACTAATGATGAAGGTAAGGTGATTGCAACATTGGCTGAGTTCCAAAATGCATTTTGACGAAGCATCAGTGTATTTTGGTGAATCTACAAAGAACCAATCCCCAGAAAAACACACTGATGCTTTGTAAAAATGTATTTTGGAACTCAGCCATCATCTCAACAAAATTTTATAGCTAACCAAGTTGATACACTCAACAATCAACGTTCGCTGATTTACGAGGCCCTCACTCAACATAGCAATTATTATGACCAGGAAGCAAAACACAATAATCAACAAGATTTGTCTCTACTTTCGGAGGCTCCTTCAACGAGTACTATGCAAATGCAATCTAACATTCAAAAAGTGACAATGTTGAGAAGACATTCGAAAGCAACTAAAACACCAACTGAACTAAAACAAGGAACGAAAATAACTGTTATTTTACAATTTTCAAATGAAAAAAATTGTTGAAAAACTTTTTCAAATATATTATTATGTTACAAATGTCCTCAGTCTCATGAATATTAAGTTCCTTTTAAATTTAAGACTGATTCTTTAAAAGTTAAAATTTAAGTGTTAGTTTTTGCCTTGTATTTTTCGAGGAAAAATAAAGGTTCTTTTGACTTTTATTTTATCTTTAATTTTTTCGGTCAAAATTATCAAGCAATTTGTGTTTTTTTTAAAGGCTTGACAGATTGAACTGTTGACACCATGTGTAAAATGTCTCAGCGATGAGATGAAAATAATGGTATCAACATTTTTTTAGTCGGTAAAATGACTTGAACAAATATAAACTACTTGATATTTTTGACCGAAAAAATAAACGGCAGAAAATAACTGTTATTTTCGACCGATAAAATAAATGTCAAAAGTAACTGTTATTTTTGCCCAAAAACTATAAGGCTCAAAATAACTTTTATTTTTGTCGGAAAAAAAAACAAAGAGATAAAAGTTAATATGTGGCACTTTCGATAAAAACCATAGCCGATACGGCCCCTGGATGCAAATATTGAATCGACGGATTATTATTCCATTTCGTATTGATTGAATTTCTTTTCAGATACTTTCTCTCTCTATTTCACACTAAAATCTCTCTTATTTCTTACTGTTAAAGAAGTTTCACTTCTGCCACGTGTACGTTGCTACACGCGAGTTTTTTTTTTTTTTTTGAGGTAATATTCCCCACATTTAGGCCATAAAAAGATTAAAAAACCATCCTGACCATCTGATTTTTACATGTGCTCCTTAGCTTTTGCTAGGTTGTCCAATGTAATAGACAAAATTATTCCAAGATTTTATTATAATATTTAGTGTTCTTACCTTGAACTAAAACAACCGGAGACCAATGCAAATGCGTTAATAATAAGATTATTTAAAAAAAAAATTATTCTTTTCACACCAATCACAGGAACTACTTTTGTTTTTTGCAACATTTATTAACACTCGAAATAAAAATATTTTAGGCTTCTGTTGGGCACAAAACCAAAAGTCCAACAAAATTAAACGTTATCTCTAAATTTATTTTGGTCTTGTTGGTGCAACTTCACTCCATAGTACCAACTTATTTGATTTAAAAACACACATTTTCAAATGTGTCCAATATATTGGACAAATTCATTGAAAGGGTTAACTGTATGTTAGGGAGCAATTATTGGCAATAAATAAGTAAGGTTTTGTGTCCAGAAATTTTGAGAATCTTATTGTGCATTATCTGTGTTTTAAAGTTTAACTTTAAATAATCTGTTAGGACATAAAAAAGTAGATTATTTAATAAATAAAATCGGTTCTTGTAAGTTCCGGATCTGCTAAACAAGAAGTAGCAAAGTGGTGACATACTCAAATGAAACCAATGTAATAGTATCTGGGAAGATTATTTTATGATCTCGCTAAGAAAATGGTGGACACTCAAACAAGGTCAGCACTGGACTTTTTATATATCCAGTGATAGTATATATATATATCTTTAAAGTTAATTGAAAGCAGTTTGAAACAAATTCTCTCTCACAATGTTAATACTCGTATAATCAAGCACTTTCGCTCTCTAGCTGTACCAAGAATCTTGGTGATCCTGTTGTAATACAGAACTGTAACCGGTATATGACACGAAGTACTTTAGGTTTCTAAGGTTTTTTATTTTTTATCAACGCAAGAGCTTATCTTTATTAGTCAGCGAAAATTATAAGTGTTCATGTTTTACGTAAGTTAGAACTAAAAAAGCTGTTCTGTTAATGCACATCAACATGTAGATTAAAAAAACCACCTGACTTTGCCTTTATACGCAGATTTTCGGCGTCGCTGATTCTGATGTTATTTATCACGTCAGCAGTAAGAGAGTCGAACCAAGAAAAGTAGTTTGAAAAAATCTGACAAATTCATACAAAAGCAAAAGTAAAAAATTTTTCACCTTGACATTATAGGGTTAAACAAATCTCGAATTAGAATTCCGTGTCCAAAAAATCGAATAGAAAACATGGTCTGATCCCCAGGCCAGAACAAATTTTTCTAATTATTTCTAATTTATGTCAAACATGAGTAGTTATAGTTAATATAAACTACTGTTTAAATAACACTATGTGACCGCTAAATTGACAAGTTTACAAGAACCATTTGTTAAAGTTCTCAAAGATAAACCTTTTGTTACTTCACTTTTAGAATTTATTTTGATGGAATTTTTAAAAGTTATGAAGCAGTTTGAAAAAAAATTACAAAAATTTCACGAAAAAATGTAATGTATCACATCCAGATTTTTCTTTCAAAATGATGATTAGTGTTTCTTTCGACAACTAACAACATGTCTGTGTTGTCAAACTTATGATTGAAATTCGAAAAATCTCAGAAAAACCTGATTTTTACGGAAAATCCGATTAGCGCGACCTCTAAACGTCCTACAAAAAATCTGAAAAAATTCTCAAAAATACTTGACAGTATAAGCTTCTAAAAAAAGGTTGAGCAAAAAAAATTTTTTATTTTTTGTAACACACTAGTGCACACTGGAACAGTATGAATTCTTCAAAATATTAATATTGGCATGCATTTAACACTTCAGAAAGTCATGTATAACAAAGCCATAGAAGCCGATAGCCTATTGACTGAGCTGCTTATAAACGAAGCTATGTCTAAATGGATGCATAAACTTTTATGAAGAACATGGTGATGACCAACTGATTGAACCGTATCAGTGTGGCTTCCACCATCAACCAAGTTTTTACACTTCGACAAATCTTAGAAAAGACCCTAGAAAAACAAAGCGACTCACAGCATTTTTTTCAAAGGACCTTTCCCTCTCATTCGACACCTCATCGTGTGACTTTTTCAATTTAATGATGGAGAAGGTCATCCGACCTTCTGATCAGAGAAGTAATGGCAAGATATTCTATAAGAGTGTAATGCTTCTAGCGTAAACTGATGTTATCGATATCCTTGGCCATAATACGCGCACGGTTGGCACTTGGAAATAAAATATGTGACCAAAATTGAAAATAAAAGTGACCAAACTCAATAAAAAATTACCAAAATAATCTAATCTCTGAAAATGTAGTACATATACACAAAATTATAGTTATCTATATATATATTTTTTAATTTATTTTCAGAAAATTAACAAATCACACAAAAACATAAAATTAAAATTATCATAAAAGTAATTATAATAAACGTTAATGGAGTATGTGAACACCCTTGTTTTAACATTAAGATGTTTAAAAGAACCAACATCACCCACTAAAAATAAGATAATATTTTTTTAAGATCAAATTTGGTGCGTTTAACATCGTATATAAAAGAAATAATTTATTGTTAAATTTAATGTACAATTGTCGTCAAAACGCTATAAGTGTCATATTTACCTTGCGAAGCTCTTTGGCCAACATAGTATCATTAACGTTCTCAAAGTTAAGTCGTGAAATTCTCTTTCACGATAACGTAAGGTAAGGTTCACGATGTGATAAGGACATTAATTTGTAAATGAAACTGTTTAAATTTTTTTAAACAAAACTCATTTAACCCATTATTTACCCTTTCGACCCCAACGTTGCTTACAAGTAACTTTGATTTCTAAGCACTGTTTAATTTGAAACAAACGGAACTAAGTCATCAAAGAAGACATTGAATTGAATAATTGCAGTTTTTATAATAAAAAAATAACAAAAAGTAAGAATTTTGTTGCGATCAACATATCTACGATGCAATATTCACAGTTAAGTTTTAACAAATTGAACAAAAAGTACAATTAGAAAAGAAAATATAAATTAAAAAATATATATTGAAATCATAAATTTAAACAAGTTTCAGCCATAAAATGCGAAATAAAAATACAAAAACTAAAATATTTAAAAACACGAGTATTACTGCAAACTTACTTACAGGTATGTAACATTCAATATCTAGTGAATATCTAGCATCTAGAAATCTGAAATCTTCAAAAATGCTTAATTCAGATCTAATAAACACGGAATTATGAAAATAAAATTTTCAGACAGCTAGTTCAGGAGCGGGGTCGAAAGGGTTAAGATAACTGATATTTTACAAAATTTTATCAATATGAATATTTTTGAAAAATTCCGTTTCTTCTATTACTCGCCGTCAACCAAGTTTGGAAAACTATCAATCAAAGTTGAAATTTCAAAGTTGCAGAATCCTACAAGAAACGTTTGTTTATTTGCATTCATAAGTTGCTTAATCATTTCTATTTAGATAAAATCTTAGTAACATTTGCTTAAAATATTCCAGTTTATACATTTACTGTCGATTTGTTCACAAAGTTACTAACGCGTTCACATAAATTTCTGCATAACGCAAATCAAATTTTTGCCGTTTTAGCACAACTATATTTGCATTTATAACGAGGTTATAGTTTTCGTTACAATTGGATATATAATAAGTTTTAGATGTAAATCAGAATTACAGTCAAGTTTTTCTTTTGATTTCTTAAGAAAAAGTAACCAAATGATGAGAAATATGACCAAGCCACCAAGGTAATATAAAATGACCACATTTGGACATAAATGACCAAAGTGTGGCAACCGTGAATACGCGTGAAGTCTCTTCAGCATTCTTCAGTCTTCAGAGAGTCTAGTTGAGTGGGTCTTGCAGTGAAAGCAGAGAATACGAAGTTCCTTGTGTCACAAACAAACAGTCTCAGCGTCAGAGAAACCTCATCGCTGTTCGCAACATGAACGTTGTCTTCTGAAACAAAATTTTCCTGATGAAATGAAGAATTCAGAACTTTTTAGTAGGTATTCGGAAGGTTTAGCTTTTTGAAGTCAAATTTCTTTAGTCGCGTTCACAGCAATATGAACTCAACAGAAGACTTAGATAGTTCACGAACAAACTAGTTCAACTGAGCAGAGTCAGATCAAAATAAAGGAGAGAAGAAAACATATCAAACAATGGTTTGGGTTCAAGCCAACAGACCTAACGAATTAAAAGACCTACCGTACTAATTCACACTGGTTTTAGTTTGTAATTTTTATACCCTAAACCTGAAAGGTCAGGGTATATTAACTTTGTGCAAACGTTTGTAACGCATAGAACGAAGCGAGTCCGGTATAGAAAAGTATATATATTCTTGATCAGCGTCACCACGTGAGTCGAGCTATCTATGTCCGTCCGTCCGTCCGTCCGTCTGTGTGTTGTCCGTATACACAGGATAAGAAGAAGGAGTTGAGATAATTGGATGAAACTTGCTACACATGGTCACATGTACCCAAGGATCTGCACTATTGAATATTTTTGGAATCCGCCCACGGACACGCCTACCTCCCATACAACGCAAAAATTTAAAACTGCATAACTCAGCTCATAATAAGTCTACAACAATAAAATTTCGTATGTGTGTGTTTTATATCAACAAAAAGATGTCTTTGAAAAATGGACGTCATCCGCTCACGGACACGCCCACCTCCCATACAACCCAAAAATTGAAAACGCAATAAATAAGCCTCTGTTTAACCTAAAGAGCTAAAATTTGGCACGCATGTTTTTTATAACAAAAAAAAGATGGTGTTGAAAAATGGACATCGTCCGCCCACGGACACGCCTACTTCCCATACAACGCGAAAATTGAAAACTGCATAGCTCAGCTCATATTTAGCCTACAACAATAAAATTTGATATGTATGTGTTTTATACAAACACAAATATGTCTTCGGAAAATGGACGTCATTTGATCACGGACACGCCTACCTCCCATACAACCCAAAAATTGAAAACGCAATAAATAAGCATGTGTTTAACCTACAGAGCTAAAATTTGGCACGTATGTTTTTTATGACAAGACAAAGATGGTTTGGAAAAATGGACTTCATCCGCCCACGGACACGCCCATTTACAATAAATTTTTTTTTTTTTTTTTTAAAAGTGGTCTAGACCGACTTTAGACTTTCTTTACTTGTTTTAAGTGAAACTGCTTTAGCTGCATAAAGAGCAATACGGCGAAATAAAACGGGAAGAAAAATAGAACTAAAAGGTTTAAACACTTGGAAGGCAGGTTTAGCATTTTTGCTTATATTGTCACGTATAAAGCTCTTTAGAATGTTGATTGCAGTGCATTCAAGCTAAATGCCGGTTGCATTGCATTCACTTTTAGTCATGCCCAAGCTTGTCTCGACTAAATAAAATCAATTTTAAATCGTTGCATAACATAAAAGTTTCAATTTCTCTTTTCTTTACAAAAAAAAAAATTACTATGAAAAACATGTGTTTCCTCAATTTTCTTTCAGTTTTGTCTCAACCAATTCGCCGCAAATTGCCACTTTTTAAAATTTTTAGGCAAAGGTTTATAAAAGAAATACATGTTAATGGTATGGTATGTTCGATATAGTATGATAAGTTGTAAGTAAAGATTAAATTAATTAACCACTTAAAAAAGCTCTCTTCTTTTTTGGGTTAAAGTTTCACTTTGCCGTGTACACTTCAGATGTCCCAGTCAATATTAATCGGTGTAATATGTATCATAAAAACAAATTTTTGCATTAAGATGCAAATAAAAAATATATTTTTTAAATATACTGCTAAATTTATCTAAGATATCAAATACTGTATTCAATTCTTTGCATAACAAAACACCAATAAATAACGATAACTGAGAATAGTTAAAATAAAAGTACCCTGAGTTGTCGAGTACAACAGTTATACACAATAGCAACACCGACCCAAATACACCTAGCAGAATAAATAAGATTAAAATAAATAAAAAAAATATGTAGTTTAAAATGTTTCACATAAAATGATATTCAAGAATAAAAATTGGAATTAATATATAATTTTAATTTTAAAATTTTGTAATTTAATAAATTGGTTCAGTCATGTATCAGAAATATATTCGATAATCAATAAGCAATATTTTATTCTGAGCACTTAAAAACGAAATAATTTAGCCCCGTTATTTTTTTTCTGACAAACATGTCAGATAAATTTCAACAAAGAATGCATCCAAAAATGTCAGTAAAAATAAATATAACCAACTAAATCCATTTCAAGTCTGCACAAACCATAACTCAAATCCGTTACTGATCTTTGATGGATTCATGGCAAATTTCAAAGAAGCCCTACAAAAATAATAGCTTAAAATCAAGAGAGAGAGAGAGATCAAAAGAAATACCATTAAAAGGCAGAAAATAAAATAAAATAACGATATTCCAAAAAAACAAAAAAAAAAAAAAAAAATACAAAAAATATACAGCCCCAAAAACCAATTCCTGAGAAACACACACATAAAGCCAATCAAAATTGTTGTAGTTTTTGTGAAACTTGTTGAACCTCATGCGGGATTGCAGTGCAACGAACAATAAAACTGAAAATTGATTTGTGGCGAACAACATGATTTACCAACGCACGCTGCTGGCTGCATACAGACGAACAGGATGAAGTAGTAACGGTAAAGAGCAGCGCAGCGGTATGATAAAATATGTTAGCTGGTAGGGCTAGTTTTTGAGGTTTGATATGCTGTTATAGCTGCTATTGACGATGCAATGACGATGGAGCTGCATGCGAATCAGCTAGGCGGTGAACGTTACGGCATGCCATACAAAAAAAAAAAAAAAAAAACTCAAACTCTAATTCAAAATCTATGAAATGAAAAATAGTTGAATGAAGGATTTGATTGATTTTCATGCAAACGTCATGTTGCAGTAACGAACAGACAAACAAAGAAAAATTGCGCTGCTGCAATAAAAACTATTCGACTGGGAGAGGAAACGATTGAGATGTGTGTGTGTGTGTGTACGTTAAGCAAGCAAGCTGATATTTTCTGAATTGATTAAGTATTTCGAATATTTTGGTAGTTAACGATGAAATGATAAGTGTATGTATGAATTGAAATAATAGTAACGATAGGAATTGATAATGAATTTAATTAGGAATTTATATAAACCACAGCAGTGCGAAACGGTTTTGATAGTTATGAGAATTTATTAGATACTTATTCGAATATTTCACTCTTAGAATCTATATAATTAATAGGCTAAGGTTTTTTTGTGACTTCAACTCTTCCCAGACCAATGGACCGATTTTATCGATGTAGATGTCATTAAATCAGATTTAGGCTGTAAATGTGCAAACCACTTTTAAAAATTGTGATTTCGCTTGAGGGGGTTCCCAACTTTTTAAAACAGGAATAAAATTTTTGTACAAAAATCCGCTATTTAATCGATTTGAAATTTAGTTTGAGAAAAGCTTATAAATTGATCGAATTTGAATTTTTTCAAAACTAAAATTTTTTTACATAAATTATCTTTTATGCGTTCCTCAAATGTCAATTGTCCGAAAAATGCAGTTCTAAAATCAAAAAAACCACTTTCCGAACAAACAACTCACAAGGAAAGGTCCCCAGGTGACAGTCTCCGATTTGAATGATTTTCGGATATGTGGTAGAAGACCAAAATCTAAGGTTGACGTGTTTTTTTATATGTGCTCAATCGATGGTTTAGGGTTTCAAACTCGCGTTCAAAAATCAGCGAAAATTTCGTTTTTTCGCTATAATTTCGCTATTTTCCATGAAAACATTTACAAATTTGGTACCAAACGAAAGCTCTTACAAAACCACACACGATGGCATCAATTTTTTATATGAAAATTTTGTTGTAATTTTGTTGTTGTAGTTTTTAGTAATGTTTAGTCGATATCAAAGAAGTATGTTGACACAATTATTTCATTTTAATTTATGTTGGATTTAAGGCAATTTATAAACTTACCTTTTTTTTTGTTTTTTCAATTTCTAACTGTTTATAATAAAATTTTTGGTTTATTGAAATGCATTTATTTTCCTTAAAGAAAAAATTGTATTACATTAAAAGTACCCAATATGGGTATCAACAATTTTATTTTTTATGGCCTATTCTCATGTTTAAATATTTTATCGGAAAAGTTTACATTTCATAGGGCTTCCCCATACAAATTTGTGCTTTTTTCTAACAAGTCTCATCGCACCAGTAAACAATAGTTTTAATCATCCAAACTACCAAATATAGACATTTTTACGATATGTAAGAGAAATGGAATGCATTTTGTTATATTTCTTTAAAAAAAAAATTTTTCATTTTTGCAGGAAAAATTATAAAAATCAAAAAGGAAAATTCTTCTAACTTCAAAATTTCAACTTTGTGAATTTATAACTCATCAGATATGAGTTTAATTTTTTTATTTAAATTTGATAATAAAAAACATTAATTTTTAAATAAGTCCATGTCCTTCAAAGTGCATTTCGGCTTAAATTCGCTTTGATATGATTTTTTAAAAAAACATTATATATTTGATATATCTTTAAAAAGTACCACTCCCTGTAATTTTTTATCAATTTTTTTCTTATTCAAAATTTGTATTATTATTTCTCATTAAAATGGTTTAATGTAAAAATGTATCAAGACATAAGAATTATGCAAAATATGTTTTGTTTTGAAATTTGAAAAATTATCAAGGGGTTACCCTTGTGTAAAGTGAATATTCAACTCATTTTTACTTTTGTGCTTAGCATCTGGTATTTAACACAATATTTAATAAAGCATATTAATGAAGGGTGAAATTGAAAATTTTGAATTAAAAAATAATTAATAAAAAATTGCATTGTGTGGTACTTTTTTAAAGATATATCAAAAATTCAATGTTTTTTAAAAAAACCATATCAAAACGAATTTAAGCCGAAATGCACTTTGAAGGGGACCTTTCCTTGTCAGTCAAATTTTAATGGTTTTCAAATAAAATTTTTTTTTGGGTTTTTTGACATTTTTTCATTGAGAAATTGATGTCGTAAGTGTTCTGTGAGTGTCTTTATTGTATTTCTTAATTTGATCTTATATTATTTGTTTTCTTGAATCTCTTTTTACTTCGTTTTTATTATTTTTATTTAGTTATGACTTATTATTTGGAAATTTAAGATCCGATATTTTATAAAAGTAATAATTTTTATCTCAGTATTAATATTAGTGTAAGGCGGTCTTCGTTATTTTACATTTATTGAGGCTTGATATATCGTTATTGAGGAAAAACGCGTCTTTATGGAATAGCGTGCATTAAACATTAATTTTTCTATTATTATATTTTGATTTAATTGCTCGAAGTCGGGCAACAGGTTTACTAGTAAATTTTAAATTGTATTGAAATTGAAACTGCCCAGCAAACAAGATCTCGATAATTAAATTTTGTGATATAATTTCGATATCGAAACGATATCGAATTTTAATAAATTTTTTTTTATTTTTTTCCAATAAATTTTTCGATACTTAATATTTTTTTATGTTTCTAAGCTTTGTTGAAATGTTATATAATTGCTCTGCCAACAGATGTAATTTAAGAAAAAAATAAGAGAAACACTTTCAACTTTATTCAAAACATATCAACTTTGCTTAGAAAAAATCTTAAATTTTGTTTAAATGTCAATTCAAATCATAAATTTAAATTATATGCGCATTATGAAAAACAAGAAACAAAGTTCAAATTCAATTAAAAAGAAGCAATTACATATGCAAATTAATTTTATTCGTGAACAGCTTCGTTTTAACCAATACATATTAACATTTATGTTTCGAAGAATTTGGACTAAATGACAGCAACGATTCATTTGATATAGAGTGAGATGAATACAGCGGTAAACAAACGGTCATAACAAACAAAAACATTACTGAGAAGCTTTCGGAATGGTCAGGTCATCACAATTTAACAATCATGGCCATTAACGATTTGTTGGAAATTTTGCTTAGCATAGAAATCGCTTGAATATCGAAATTTTTTCCACCTCGATATAATAACGATATCGAAATATTTTTCAATCTCGATATCGTTAAAATATCGATACTTTATTTAGAGCCGATATCGTTGTGATATTGAAATTTTATTTAACCTCGATAAAGTAACGATATCGACATTTTATTCAATCTCAATATCGTTAACGATAGGTCGTTTTGTATCGAAAATGATCATTTATCGATATCAAAACAATATCGTTTCGAAAATCGTTAACGATAAAAATTATCACTTTAATGATATCATTACGATATCGTAACGATATCATTTGGTTTGCTGGGTGTATAAATTTTGACACTAACTTTAGTATGTGAGACAATTATCTTGTCCTTAGGCTGAAGACCATAGTAGGCCTAGTTTTTTAAGTTTATATACTATATTTATGTTGTAAATAAACTGTTAATAAATAAAATAAAAAATGTTCTTGTTTTTATGCTTTTTTATTTAAAACATATTCTCATCAGAAAATATTTCTTTTGACATTTTAAGGAAATCTCTTTTAAGACGACATTAACAAATTGCATGAGAGATTTTTTATGCTTTAAAACGGAAAATACGCGCAAATTTATTTTAGAAAATTTCGATCAAAATTTTAAAAAATAATAATATTATTGTATGATAAGTCAAAATTTTAAAAATCCTAGGATACTTAAAATCAGATTTTTAAACAAAATACAAAACTTAAAGACCTCAACTATAGCAACATGTGCCTGTGAAACATTTTTTGAATAAAAACAAGAATAATATATAAAAAAACAAAAACTAAGAAAATGCAATTTTCACACGTCAAAGCATAACCACATCAAAATTCAATCTTATTTTAGCACATGTGAAAAAAACACATAGACACACACACACACACTTAGAGGCCACACATAGAGAGTGACAAACGCGTTGCAGCTTTACCTCGTTAAAATAAAAAAAGACATAATAAAAATATGCGCTGCAGCACAACTGAGCACACAACAACACACATGCAAGCATTTGATACATTACGTGTATGAGTATTGGGCAAAAAAAAATACACACACACAAAAGCATTGCCAACACCCGCAATCACGCACATACACACATATATTCTTACTAACAATCATGACACGAAATGCACGAAAACTTTGAAAGAAATATGCAGGATGCGCCAGAATATGCAACACCTGCAGGCAAAGGCAAAGGTTTAGAATTGATAACAACAAAAAATAATATTAAAAAAAGAAAACCAACAAAAACGTAACAACGCAATGATACACACACACACACAGAGAAATACCATAATAATTTCAGATAAAATAAAATAGAGTTGGCAACACTCTTCCTTCAACGAAGCAATGCAATAAAAATAACAAAAAAAACAACAACATCACTAACAATAGTTGCACACATTTACATGACCAACACAAACACACATAAACTTATCATACTTATGAGCATGTCATTCCGTCAGGATGCACTTTGAATGAATGATAGATACAACGGAAACGGATATATTTTAGCTGAGCTTATGTGGTGCGAGTAGTGCTGTCTGCCAAACCAAAAACACACACACTTCCACTCACACTCGCATTCGCAATCAAATACCTTTACATGCGCGACAGGCAAAAGGTGCGCGCTACTTGGCAACTGAGCTACATATTAGCTGCTTTCGCAAAAGTAGCAAAGCAAACCACAAAGCTAAGACAATCATCAGAATCTGCCTGGCAAAAGGCAAATCAATTCCACGAACAAACAAGTTGGCAACAAGATTAAAACACACATCCACCCCCCTCATACCACAGCATCTGCACCCATAACCACACGTGCAATTTCTACTTCGAAATTCTTAAGAAACTATGTGCTACTATCAGCGCCCTAACAGCAACAACAACAACGGCAACAACTACTTCATGTTCAAGTTTTGGTTTTCTTAATATTCAAACTTTAATTTTACCTGCTTTTGTTTTTGATACACTTAAAAAATAAACCTCAAACCACAACTTTTGTGCGTATTAGTTTCTTTTGGTTTGTAAATAATTAAAGTTATCAGCTCAAAAGTTCAACCTATTAAGGTTCTCGCAGATGACGATTGATTACCTTAATTTTTATATATAAAATTAAAATTAAAATTTTTATTATATTTTTATTTATAAAAATATTTTTGTTTGCTTGAATAACTAATAGTTACTAAAGTTATTTTGAAAATTATAAAGTTACGTAATGTAAGATAATTATTTCAACAATTATTCTCGGTGTACCAATTTTCAATGTACACCGAGAAAAACACTCAAATAAAAATTCCACTTATGTAAGTTTACACAAAGGTTTTAACTGTTTTGAGCCTGCTAAGCTCTTGGCCAAACCAACAAAGTTGCATTAAGTGGGTCTTATTCTAATACCACATTAGTCAATATTTACACTCAGGGAAAAAATGCTGTTTTATCAAACAAATCATGGGTTGAAATAACTGATTTCACTGTTAAATACCATCCAACAAATGAAACTTTGAAATCAACAGTCGGTTGACTGTTGGTCTATGGAACACGAAACCGTATAAAAACTTATTTCTTGAAATTTGATCACTAGTTTAAAAGTTCATGTATGGCCGAGTGTGCTAACCTGTGCGTCTAGTACTCGAGTGTCCACGGCTCAAATCCGACAAGGCCAATAAAAATTTTTTTTTTTAATAAAAAATGAAATTTGCATTTTTTTTTTTTTTTTTTGCAAGATTGTAAACATTCTATTTTGAAGGTTTTTTTTTTGACCAAACAATTAATGAGACAGAATTATTATTATTTCTATTATTATATTAAAATTTTTGATACTTGCACAGCTAGGGTTCGAACCCACGTCTCCCGCGTGACAGTCTAGTGCACATCCACTGAGCTACTGACAACGATAATATAAATATAGCAAAACACATATAAAAACTATTGCTTAGAAAAAATTGACAATTCAATATAAGCAAAAAAATATTTCAACAGATGATTTTAACAGTACAAAAATACTTTGAAACGTTCTTTCAACAAATAAAATTGTTTACTTAAACGCAAATCATTCAATCCAACAGTGTTTTGAAATAACAGTGGCCGACTGTTAATATAACAGTTGATATTTTTCTGAGTGTAGAAAAATAACGGTTATAAGCGATTAAGGTTTATTGATAAAAGTTACATTTTTGCCCTTCTTTAGTTTTTAATTCAATTAAAACAGTTTTTTCGCCTCCTGAGAAGTATAAAATTTTGAATTACGTCTTAAAAGAATTAGGCGTAGCGTACGAAGAATTCTGTTTTTTTTTAATTTCGTTCGGAATTCCAGTTAAACCTCAAATTAGACCAAAAATATATGAGAGTGTAACGTTAAAGACCATACATTTTGCCTCCCAGAAGTATAAGACAACATTTTGTTGTCCTTATTTCGATTTAAGTCGTTTTTTTGATCCATCTTTCTAGATATAGTTCTTCAGTTTGGGTATTTCGGTATATTTTTGTTTATATGCAGAGCTACCTTAAAACCAACTTCCAAAAATGTAATGTTACAGACAATATAAACATATAAAGAAAGTTCAAAATCGGTCTAGTCCGACTATGAAATACCATTTTCAAAATACAATAATAGTATTTTATAGTATTTTACCTATTGTGGGTTGTATGGGTTGTGGGCGTGTTCGTGGATGGATTACGCCCGGATTGAATAACGAAAGAATGCATCTTAGTTTTGGTGTAAAATACATACGTACTAAATGTAATGCCTGTAGGTTAAACATAAGCTTATTTATTGAGTTTAAAATTTTTGGGTTGTATGGGAGATGGACGTGGCCGTGGGCTGATGACATCCATTTTTCGAAAACGTCTTTGTTTTGATATAAAACACATACGTACCAATTTTTATCTCTGTACGTTAAAGATGAGCTTATTTATTGAGTTTTGAATTTTTGGTTGTATTGGAGGTGGTCGTGTCCGTGGGCAGATGACACCAATTTTTCGAAGATATTTTTGTTTTGATATAGAATACATATGTTTATACCTAATTTTATTGTAGTAGGCTAATTATGATCTAATTTATGAATTTTTCAATTTTTGCGTTGTATGAAAGGTAGGCATGTTCGTCATCGAATTCTAAAAATATTCAAGAGTGCAGATACTTGGGTTCATATGACTATGTGTACCGAGTTAAATTCAATAATCTCAACTCCTTCTTCTTATCATGTATTTACGGACAACACACAGACGTACAGACGGACGGACAATGATTTTTTTAAAGAATTTTTTTAAATTGCCAGAAATCACCGAAAAAAAAACAATATTATCTGAGCATTACTTCATAAAATGTACGAATAATCACATTCGTTAAGGAAATTAATTCGTTGTTATACCCTCAATCTGAAAGCTCAGGATATATTAAATTAGTGCAAACGTTTGTAACGCATAGAACGAAGCGAGTCCGGTATAGAAAAGTATATATCTTCTTGACCAGCGCTACCTCGTGAGTTGAGCTAGCCATGTCCGTACATCCGTCCGTCAGTGTGTTGTCCGTAAACACAAGATAAGAAGAACAATTGAATGAAACTAGGTTGGATGACACACATGGCCACATGGATCCAGGTACCTGCACTTTTTAATATTTTTGGAATCTGCCCATGGTCACGCCTACCTCCCATGCAACAAAAAAATGTAAAGCTCCATAAATAACTTATGTTTAACCTACAGAAATAAAATTTGATTCGCATGTGTCCACGAAAACGCCCTTCACCCATTCAAACTAAAAAATTGAAAACTGCGAAAATAAGCTTCCCAACAAATATTTATAAGAGCGCTCATATTTATGACTATTAAAAGAGGGGAAATTCTGAGGATATTATGAGCTCATATTATTATGAGTCCGAAAAGACTCTTATATATGAACGGTTTATGAGCGCACATAATAATGAGTCCGAGAAGACTCTTTTTTTACGAACCTTTTATGAGCGCACATAAAAATGACTCGGAAAAAGCTCGGTTGCTCTGAATTATATTAGTATGTCTGACGGTTTTTTGAGCGCTCATAATTATCACTCAGACATACTAATATAATTCAGAGCAACTTTTTTGATAAACAGCTTTTTTTAACCGACTTCAAAAAGGAGGAGGTTCTCAAGTTGGTTGGTTTCTGTTTTTTTTTTTTTTTTTTTTTTTTTTAATACAATTTTCGGAAGCATTTGTTATTTCATTACACAGCGTAAAGTCAACACTTTGGGCATTCTTCGAAATTATGAAAGAGATCGAAACATACCAGCAAACATTATGACTCTTAAAAAACTCTTTCAAGCCTCATATAAATGAGGTTTTTTCATCATAATGCGCTCAAAAGAGACTCTTTTATGAGTACATTTTCGTATGTTGTGGGCGCCAAAATATGATTCATAAAAATGATTGTTTTATGAGTCTTATTGGACTCATAGTAATGACGGTTTTAAGACTCATATTTGATACTCTTTCAAGACGCATATTGTGTACTGTTTTAAGACTCATATTTAGTATTCTTTTAATAATCATATTTAACCTTTATGTCAACAGCAACATACCTGAGTATGTTTTGCATTTTCAAATCACTATGTTTTGAAAACTAGCACTGGGATCGTTTTGAAACTTCATGATATCCTCAACAAAAGCATTTTACATTATATTTTTAAGTCTAAATGGGATTGGTCAATCTGATCAAGAGATATGGTCATTTTTCGATTCCTACCCCATACGTCAACACTTGCATACCCGGGTATGTATATGAAAACGCATGCAAGTATGTGGATATAACAGAAAAATTATATAAATATATAAAGGTTCATGAAAATAATGATAACATAATAAAATAATAAATATGAAATAAAAAATAAATAATAAAATCCAAATTATTATGTTTTAAAAACATTTATTGCATTGCGGCATGTCAGAAGAATGTTTATCACACACGGGTCTTTTGCATAGTGTGCAGGCTTTCCGTGTTGGGCATCAAAACAATTATCCTTTGTTTTGATTCGACCCGTGCCGTCGCGTTCTTCCTCGCCACCTACTGAATCATCCAAAATTCTCAAGGGACTGCCGTTTATTGCTTCAATGGCGTTCCATGTAAAGAATATTCTGGATATTCGACTGTTATTGGCTGTGTATTTCCTTTTTCCAAAATCGTTGGACACTCATTGCAGCACGATATAATGGATGTGAGGTTGTTCTCCACAAAACTTTTGTATGTAACCGGAATGTGTCAGCCACTTAGCAATAGAAGACCCAAATACGCATCAAATTCACTTTTTGTAAGGGCTTTTCATGTATGCTGTTCTCTTGTTGAGTTTTCTGAATCCTCACTTCATAGCATTGGTTTGCTTTTTTATTTGTTTCGCTAATAATGATGTCACTCATTTCATTAGACAGTATCAATTTAAACGTTTCTACAATGGCATTTCCTTCTGTTCTTCATACTGCTCCAGATCGTTAGCAGTTAGCAGATTTGAGTATCATGTGGGTAAGGAATCTACCAGCTTGTGGTTGTGCAACAGACCAAATTGTTCCATCTTTGCCAGTATAATTTCATCCAGTTTCATATGGTATATCATCAAGTTCTTCGTCATATTCACTTTCGTCTTCCAGGTTGTATTCTGGTAACAGAATATTCTACATCAGAGTCACCTAGAGTTACATCATCATCGTTATCGTTCCCAACCACTTCAGGACCTAACGGCTCATTGTAACTATTTTCTTCCCGTAAATCTTCTAATTTCCTTCTTCACACGTGAAAACTCTTTCACTGTCACATCAAACAATTACGACTAGTGTTGCCGCTTGAAAAATTTCATTTTACCAAATTTTTTCCTATAACGTACCAAAATGACTCATCCTACCATAAATGTAAATCACGTTAAAAGTAGTTTTAAATAGAATATAACTTTTATCAAAAACCAAAGAAATAATTTTCAATTAGGTACAATGCGTATTTCGTAAAATATAAATTAGCAAAAAAAAAAAAAAAATGACAATTCAGATATCAAAACAACATATTCGAAAACATACAAATGTCAAAATTATTTATTTTGATTATCAATTGGAATACGCCCCAGCCGTGGCGAAAAGTTTTTTCAATAAAAAATTTTTCTGATCGGTCACCACCTCTCTGCAGACAATGGCAAACCTCAGATAGTAAATAATGCCATGTAAAGCTTCTTGAGAACATGAGCCGTTCGGAGTCGGCATAAAACATGTAGGTCCAGTTCTCGGTCAATTGTGTGCAAAAATTTAATAACACACACAACACAATCGATTCTAAGAAGCTCGGTCAAAGTCCTTTCAAGGGCTGAAATGGCCAATTTGTTTTTTTGTTTTTTAATTGGAATACTTTTCTAATGCATGCTTAAAAAAACATATTTCTCAAATTTTTTTTCAGATTCTTTAATTATATTCTTTAATATATTTCCAAAATTATAACAATTAAATGTTCGGAAGATTAAAAGAAATGTGATAAAAATCGTGATAAAAATAAAAATTTTTTTATTTGACTTGGTTTTTTCACTTGATTCATAATATACCCCTTTGAAATTTTGATCAAATATGAAAATATGATAAAATTTTTCTTAAATGAGGACATTCAATGAAGACATTTTACCGAAAACCAGGAAATTTTTACCTTAATACACGTTTTTTAGATGTTTGTATACATTTTTTCATATCCTGAAGTAAAACACAAATTCAAACTTTCTCTCAAAAAACCGGAGGCTCGCAATCAATATTAAACCAAGGATTTCTTGGGCAAATCTGTTCAGAATATTCTGTAGAATATTTTCCGCGCCTGCGATTTTTATACCCCCACGCGTACTGCGTAAGGGGTATAGTATATAATTTTGTCACGACGTGTGTAACACCCAAAAGGAGACGTGGTAGGTATAGAAAAGTATACATATATATTCTTGATCAACATCACCACCTGAGTTGATTTAGCCATGTCCGTCTGTCCGTCTGTCTGTGGACACGATTGCAGCCGCAATTTTGAAGCTATCGTGCTGAAATTCGATATTTAAGCTTTTTTTAGAAACAAAGATCAAGTTCGAGAATGGGCTAAATCGGATGAAAACCACGCCTACCTCCCATACAACCCCAAAATTGAAAACTCTGTAAAGAGACTAATATTCCAGCTACAATACTGAAATTCGATATTTGCATATTCTATGTCAAAAATAAGGTGTGTACGAAAAATGAGCAACATCCACCCACAAACACGCCCATCTCCCATACAACCCCAAAATTGAAAGATCTATAAAGAGGCTAATATTAAAGTTACAAGACGGAAACTCGGTATTTAAGTATTCTATATCAAAACTGAGGTGTGTTAGAAAAATGGGCGTGATACACCTACTAACACGCCCCCCTCCCATACAACCCCAAAATTGAAAACCCTATAAAGAGGCTAATATTAAAGGTACAAAACGGAAACTCGATATTCTTGTATTCCATGACAAAACTGAGGTGTGTTAGAAAAATGGGCGTGATACACAAACTAACACGACGACCTCCCATACAACCCCAAAATTGAAAACGATATAAAATGACTTATATTTAAGCTGTAGGAAAACTATTTGATATGTATGTATTTTAGACACATAAAAATAATAAAATCTCTCAAAATCTCATAAAAAAGCTCTCCAATTTAAGATTATTTTACCTTTAAGAATCGGTCGTGGGGGTATTTTAACTTCGGCCAAGTCGAAGATATAACTTACTAGTTTAATTTTGTTTTTTTAACACATACAAATTGAACCGCCCTTTTGTACGTACCTGTAAAATCTAATAATATTATCGATTTGTCATATTTTTGATGAAAAAAAGATATGGGTGCGTTAGTTATGCCATTCTCAAACTTTCATTACAACTTTTAAAGTCGTATACATTGATCAATTTGAATTTCAGTTGATTATTAATGAGAAAATAATTAAAGAAAAGTTACAGCGTAAGAGCATGTCTTTTTAAATTTTTTAATTTTTTATAGTTTTGCCTTACACATTGTATTTTCATTCATTGGGGGAGGGGGTTAACCCCCAAAATCCCCCTTCGTTCGCCCCTGTCTTATATGTACGCATTTTGGAACACCACATATTTTCTTGGCCCGCTGCACTTAAAAGGCCCTTCATAAATTAAAGCTGAAATATTTATTTTGTAAAAAAACCTTTTATTTTGAAATATTCAACAAATTCTTTTCTGTGTGTGCAACTTTTCAATTTTGTTCAATATCACCTCTGCTTACTTTATTGCAATTTCTTGAATTTTTTTCGTTTCTCTTCAAGCAACTTTTTTTATTGTTTTTTTTTTCATATTAAGCAGTTTCAACTTCTTGTTGAAAATTTTAATATCTGCGGTACATGCAAAATTTTGTACCTGTACTCGTAGTTTTGAAGTTAAAACTTATGGCGTTTTCGTTTCTACCAAAAAATGTTGCCCTGTCGCAGTGCAAAATGTTTTCAATGTTGCCCGCAACCCTGTAAAAGTGCATGTTTTTGCCTACCCGAAAAATGTCAACTTAAATAAACGAATATAACCATCCTTGTCTAACGCACGCATGTCATAATATTGTCGTTTTAAAAACAGCTGATATGCAGGGCAATCATCTACCCCGAGAAAGTTTGCAGGGCAGAAAATGTGCCTTTTTTGCCCTCTGTGAGTGTGACATTTTTAGAAACGAACACGGAATTTACTCACCCGTTTGCGCTTATTTTAGAATGGAACACAAATAAACGCAAGGGCAATGAAAAGGCAACATTTTTTGGTAGAAACGAAAACGCCATTATATTGAGCACCTTCTTGCAGCTTATGTGTTCTTTATGTGTTAGCAGTGTGTATGTGTGTGTGAGAGCAAGGCTTTTTGTGTGTGGGCGTGCATGTATGGATGCATGAGGACGTGTCTTTTTGTAAGTTTGCGAATGCATTCTTCTATGATGCCCTTTAATAACATAGAATTTTCTATTAAATCTGACGTGACTGTGATTGCTGTGACTACAGTCGGGTTCGATGGTATTATGTTAAGAAAGCATTTTTGACTTGATAGGAATATTTCAAGGATTTTAAGTGATAGGTTGCAGGAAATATGAACAGCTGCGTTGATTTTATGAAACAAATTTATAAAGGTATTTATGGGAAAAATTCTTGATATTTATAAATAAAACAATTTCGTCAAAGCAATATTTTATTTTAATTATAAAAAATAGTCTCACTATGCTAAGCAAAGCTTAAACTCAATCACTTCATAATATTTGTTGATTCTACTGTACCACAACAGCGTAGGATGTGAGTAACGTAAAGTTTTTTGGAAAAAGTTTTTCGCCTGTATTGTCAGACGTTTAAGTGCATACACACACACACACACACAGCTTTTAAAACAATTTATGACACAAACAGCAAAAACAACAACACGACAGCTGAAGTTTATAATTGCATAAATTCGAACATGCGTTTCAAAAACTTTTGCATGCAATATTGCTTTCTGAATATTGTTGTTTACTGAGTGTAAAAAGTTTCAGCTCTAAAAGATCAATCAATGTAAATGTTTTTTGAACAAATATTTGGCTTGTTTTTTTATTTAGAAAACCCAAAATATATCTATACAGATTTTTCACTTCAATTTGAAACTATTTAAAAATCAAATTCAACTTTTTGCAATTCAAAATACTAATTAAAACTTAGGTTTTGAAATGTAGAAACAAGTATTTGTGGCGTTTAAAATTAAAGTTTAGTTGAAAAACCTTTGAAAAAATTAGTTTACATACTCCATATTTACAAAAAATAGCTTTTTACTAATTTAATAAACTTGCTGTATAACTAACTGATTCATCTCTGCCATCTAGTGGCAAATACACACACACACACACACACACGTTTTCTTCAACATGGGCACTCTGTGTGACTAATACAAAGTAACTCAACTTCATCATCCTAGAAATAAACGAATTTTGTGGTTATGCTCAGCGAACAGCGCAGTGAAATATTTATTTCTTGATTTTCTTTTTTTTCAACTCTTTCTGGCATGTTTCTTCTGCTGCAACATCTTCTACTGTTTATTTTTTATCTTGTCCTCTTACTGCTTCTTAGCCTGTCACAGTCAGCGAGCTGCAATAAGATGCAGTCAGAACGACGTGAAGAAGACACTCGAAGCAGGTGTCTCTTAGGTCCTACCGTCTGTCTGTCTGTCTATAGTCAGTGTGTGTATGTGTGTTTGTGTTAGCTTGAGTGAGTTTGTGTCACTACATGTAACACATTTGAGTGTATCTATGTGACAGTGTGTGTGTGTGCAACCGGAAGTCGACATGTCACTTTATAAATCACTTGAATTATTGTCATCATCAGCTGCTGCTGCAGCATCTTGTATGTAGTTCGCTGCCTTCGTCCTCTCATATTTAAAAAAAAAAAAAAAATCACAACTGTAACGAAATTGAATTAAAAGAGTTGGCAAAAAAGTGTACGAAAACATATTCTTCATAGCAATTGCAGAAAAATGGAGCAAAAATTTGAAAAAAAATATCCTGAAAATTTTTCCTGAAAATTGCGCTTTTATAAATTTAAGAAGAATTTTTTGCAGTTTTTTGCTGATACAATTTTGTATTGTTCTGGTTTGTGGTAAAAAAATTTGTTGCCATGACTTTTATGCTATTTGTTTTTGTTGCTTACTGCAGTTGTTTCCGTTGTTTTTCCTATTTTTTTTTTTTTGCTGTTGCCAATGTGTTTTTTTTTTTATTTATTTTATTGTGATTTTTATATCTGCTCTGTGTGAAGATTGTTCGTTTTTTTATGTTTTATGTTTTTATGGCAGCATATTTCTTATTTATGCTGCCATCCTCTGCGGTGCCATGTTGAATGGCATTTATTGTCTTATATGAGAGATTCTAAGCGTGTAGGTGTGTGCATTGCTTTTAGACAAAATGAAAAAAAAATTTGAGAAAATATTTTAGAAGCATTTATTTATCGACAACGTATAATTTTATTATAGTAAGAAGAATTATGTAGACTAGTTCCTGGTTCCGAAGCTGTTTTATTCTATACATGTAAGTATAGAACCTTGTAAGTTAAAGAAAACTTATTATTTAAACAATTTTCTTATAATATCATCCCAAAAGTAACCTATACTTGATATGATTGAAAAAAATGTATACCATAATTTAAGAATTCTATTTTGAGCCTTACAACAAACAAGTTCTTAAAAGAAAAAATATTTTCAACTTTGAAGTTCACGACTATTGCAAAACCAAATCGAAATTATATGTATCGTTCAGTTAAAAACAAAAAAACTGACAACTTTTTGTAGTGAGAACATCTGACTGAATACTTTTTTGTAGTTATGCGCGTCTTACATTTGCTGAGCAGTGAACCAAAGTGAACCGCCACGCTCATTAATGTTACGCTAATCGGGTTTGCTCGGCTCCACTCGATAACTTTCCATATTCTTACGTTTGTGTTAGAGTACGAAAAGATCCGATTAGTATTAAAAATTAGAAAAATCGGGATATCGTTCTCAGAAATGAAGAATTATGTATTTTTTTATTCAGGGATGCCACATGACATGTTTTTGATGTCGCTGGTTTCGTATCTAATGCCAGGGTTTTACAATTCAAGATGACGGATAGAGCTTTGACCTTCATTCTTTTATTTTTACGAATTTGATGCTAATGCGAACAGGGTTAAAAAAGCGTTACTGAATCCGAAAATCCGTTCTCAAAATTTCAAAATTAAGCTTTTTAAAATATATGTTTTTTTTAAGAATTTTGATGGGAAGGGTAAGGATTTCAGCGCAAAAAACACTGTTTTTATGAAATTTTTTTTTTTTTAAGAGGAGGGATTGAGCAAATTTATTCAAATCTTTTATTTATTATTAAGTATACATACTTTAATAATATTTTGTAATTTTTCCATATTAAAAACAAGCCGGTTACAGAGCTTGCCCCAGAACGTCTTAGAAAAATTTGCCATGTTCACTATATCTCGGTCGAAATTATCTAAAGTCAAAAAACCATTAAAATTAAGTAAAAGTATCATCTAATCCTCCCTCAACGTTCTATGATTATTTCTTTTTTTTTAATAATGTAAGGAGGTTTTTGACCAGTGCTTTTTTATTGCAATTTTTATATTAAAAACAAAAATTCAATATTTTCCCGACGTTTCGTCAATAATTTGTTGACATCTTCAGGGGATTATTTAATTCAATCTAATAACACAATAAAATTATTTCTTTTGTCATTTAAAAATTTTTGGTGGCCATCAAAAGTTTGAACTGTTGTTTTTAACGAAAAATTTCGCCATTTTGTGGGTGGAAAATTCCCCTTAATGTAAAACCAATTTTTTAATTAAACGTTGGGGAGAGGTATTTTATATGTAGTAGTTTTAAGTAGTTTTAAAATGTCAGTGAACACGAACTTTGAAAACACAACTTGTGGAAAAACCGCTTTAAAGTTTTGTACACGTACTTTTGTACTTTCGAGGTACACTTACTTAAAAATTAATATCCGCGTTACTTTTACTCGGATCGACTTTAAATTTTGACACAATATTAAAATGGTTTTATTAAAATTGTTTTGAAGTTGAAAAACTTTACCCCGCCCTTAAACATCACATCAATTTTTAAATTCCAATGGCAGACAGGATTGTTAGCTTACATTTGTATATTTTTCTGAATTCCGTGCTGGGCGAATACCAGATAAAAATGGGTTGCTGATTCCGCATTAATTGTCAGCATTTAAAAATCAAGTATTTTTTAACAAAAGCGCTGCCACCTCATTCTATGTTTTTTAAGAGTTTTAAGCATTTTAAGAGGTTGCTGATTTCGAATCTGATGACAGAACTGTTAAAATTCAAAGTGGCTGATAGGGTTGCCAAATAACATTTTTATATTTTTCCGAATATATATTTATATTTTTGCTGTCAGAATTTTAAAATAAAATTACTTTTTACTTTAGTGCTGCCACTTTATAATATTTTTTTTAAGAGTTTTAAACGCTGTCTAACAGTTTTAAGACGTCGCTGATTTTGAAAGAATTTCAAAATTCACAAGGGTTGCCACCTTATAACATGTTATTTTAGAGTGCTTAACATTACATAACAGTTTTAAAGAGCAGCTTATCTCGAATATGATGTCAGAATTAAACAATTTGTCGGATGGAGTTGTCATCTAAAATTTTCATATTTTACTGAATTTGGTTCTGGGCGAATACTAAGGAAAAACGGATCGCTTACTCCAATTCCGTTGTCGTAGTTTCAAAATTAAGTTAATTTTTACTCTAGAGTTGCCACCTTGTAAAATGGTTTTTAAGCGTTTTAAAACTTATCTAATAGCTTTAGGATTTGTATCCAGCCATTTCAAGACTTTCAACGGATGCAGCGGATTCGTGTTACAAGTTTCTTTTTAAAAATGCAATAAAATATAATAACATGCATTATTGCTTTATTGGTAACAGCAAACATTCCCATTAATTATTGAACACATCGTCGTTCAATTGGCTGCCTAGGCTGGCTTCGCAGTAGCAAATTCTGTTACAAAAAAAAAAAAATCCAAACGGCAAAATCGCAGCTACGAGTCGACCAACTGACATCGCCAAGACGACTGATGACACGATTTGGAATTTTGGTGCGCAAAAGATCGATGGTGACATGGGCTGACATGATGTGCCATCCTGCATGCATCAGGGTTCGTCCAAATTCAATTCTCCAACTTCAGTCAAAAAAAGTCGATTAACAAGGATCTGCAACTCCCACCGTCGTTAGAGTATATCAACTTGTATGGGAAAATCTGTTTCCCAATTCCGGTACCAAAATTAAATAACACATGAAAAATCTTTTCGATTGGTAACTTCTCTTTGGTTTGAACCAATTTTGGCGTACCCCGAATTGCATTTTTGCGCATTTTTTTCAACATTTGTACTAGAGACCACCTAATGGTTGATGTAAAATGATAATCAAGCTTATCAATACAACTCCTCTTATCTAAAAAATAGAACTCCAGTTCTTTAGTACAAAAGTTGACAAAAAAAGGCAGAAATTTCTCCGAATTGCATTTAAAAAAAAAAAAATGCACCAATCGAAAGAATTCTTCATGTACAATTTATTATTGGTAGGGGAATTGTGGGTCAGATTTTTGATACACTCTACTGGTCCTTCGTCTTCAATTGCAGAGTCAACTGTTGAAATATTAACTTAACTATCTATAACTTAACAAACAAATTATTTAGGACCCCCGTAAAAATCATCAAAATGGTATTCTTTCCATAACTTGTATTAATATCCTAACTTGGGAAATGTTATGTAGTTAAAATGGGCTGATTCTTCGTTCATGCTCATAAAATAAAGTTGCTTCTTCGAAGTTACTTTTTGAAACTGCGTTCAAGCTGGCTCTAAAATAACTTTAACTTTTATTTTGATAGTTGTGTTTCGAAAACACTATAGTAGCAGTTCAATAAAATGTGTTATTAACCATCACTATTATATTATAAGTATCTTGAATTAGAGAAAAACTTACAATCCTCTATTGGTTTCCTTTCTTGACTTGGTTTATTATATTTTCATAACTCAGTCTAACCAAAAAAATTAACTTCGAATTTCGAAAGTATCGACGAAACACAGGTGATACATACAAAACAGTAGATCAAAAGTTGCTTTTCGTAACTTTTTTCCAGTGACATTTGTATCAAGAAACGCTGAATTTTATTTTGCGTTTAGTTGCTTTTTAAAGAAAGCTGACTTTTGGTCCGGCATGAATGCCGCACAACGTTTCGGCTAGATTCAAGAAATACTCAGAAAATAAAAGTTTAAACAAAGGGGAGAAAACGGGATAGAGCATGTACAAAACGGGAATGATTTCTACCCAAATCTGGCAACACTGATTACTGCTGTTATTACTTTTTTGTATTTTTCTCCCTAAAGAAACATACAAGATTTGGATTCACAAATGATGGCATAAAGCTCTAAATATATTATCTATCTATATCTATACTCTATACTAGTGATGTTCAGCTTATCGGCTCGCGCTGCCAGCTTCGTGCTAGCAGCAGCTCATCACATAAAACAAAAACAAAGAAGCGTGTACGTAAATTTGTATTCGACGACATTGCACAGTGGACAAAAGCGAAAATATGCGGCTTATAGTTTTGCAGATTCATAAAATAAGTGCAAGACTTATGTTATAGCAGGTAACATGCTTGGTTAAAAATGTATTAAGTGCTTTTAACACTTTAATTTTAACAATATACTCACTTCAATTTTATTTAAAACTTATTTCAATTAGCAAAATTTTATCTTACGCACTTATGTCAACACACTTCAAACTGACTTTACATATAAAAATAATAATATTAAATCGAAGTTATTTCAACGAAATCTATTGCGCAGCTACATGGTCTGAACTTCTGAGAAATAACAAAATTTCCTCTGTACTTGCTTGGTATCGAATTCAACAACCAAATCTTAAAACTGCTCCACTGTAAGGAAAGCAAATACACATAAACATCCCAGCAAGAAATATTAACTGTAACCGAGTACATGAATTTGATTACTTATGCTTATAAAGGCGTTTACATGAAGCATAATGCTTTATTTAATTTATTGTGCAGCTGAATTGCAGGCACATTTCAAAAATAATACTTTTTCTTGTTTGCATGCTTAATTTGCCTTAAACTTAACAGAATCAAACTTCAAAATCAAAATCAAAATTATATGTTAACTTTTTGCATTGACTTATATATTTACATATATGTATAAGTTGCAATTAACTATATTTTAGGAAAAAGGTTATTGTTAAACTAAAAAGTTTCAATATGAACCCTTTTTGTATAACAGCTGACTACATTGAAATAAATTTCTGACTGGGTTTTTTGTTCAAATAAAACATACACACAAACACACAGCGAGCTCGCCGTGCACGCGGTCAGCTCGTAAGTGCAGAAAGCTCGCAGGAGCTGAGTTGAACATCACTACTCTATATCTATACTATTATATAAAATTGAAGTGGTAAATTTAGTGCGTCATACACTCCAAAACTAATGGACCGATTTTTATGAAAAAAATTTTAAAATATCATATTTGTGCTACAGAATGCCATAGGTGGGGTTTATTTAAGAAAATTTAACAATAAATATATTTAATTAAGTTTTTAAGTTTCTTAGGAAATTACCACCGATGCTAAGCATTGCTTGGTTGCTTGCTTTTCACGCGTCTGTGCTACGAGAGCTTAAATTACATGTTGCTATCAACCCTTCTCTTTAAAGTTTATAGATCTAGCTCTCCACACTCATTCAAAGAGTAACCAAAAGCAGTTGCCGCTCTTTGACGTGAGGGGAATACAACAGGGATGGCATTTTACGCACAATTATGCTTTTTTCGGCACTTTCGAGACTAGACGGCACTTTAAGCACGTGCTTTTCCATTTCGGCACCATTTGAAAATCCCAAAATTGAAAAAAGTTTGAAAGAAGAAAATTGAAATTGCCCCAAAATTTTTATCAACGGTGATATTTGCCACAATTTAAGTCTTTTGTCTAAAGCAGCAGCTGCAACAATTCCGAAAGCCGTCGAGATACTTATAATAAACATCAATGAACATTTTTGTCATGGCGTTAGCAGAAAAAAAGACTTCAGCGAGCTTCAAGCAGATTTTGGCTTCCAGCTGCACCAAATTTTGCGATTAGCTCCAACGCGATGGCTCTCCCGACAGGTTTTATAATCCATTTATACAATATGGAATGAAATATAATAGTTTTTTGTATCATTTAGAGTGCAGTCGATAGAATTTTGGAGCAAATTATAAAATTATTTATTTTAAACGATGTGAATATTGAAATGCAGTCAGAAGACGCCAAAATTCACATACTTTGTTCTAGATGTAAATACCGAAATTTTATTCACAAAAAAAAAATATTGATTTATGTTCTTTAAGTTCGCTGAATTTAAACAATCATATCCCTGTGGAGGATGTTTATTGTGGAACTACAGTCGAAATATTTTACAAATCAAAAATATATCACAATGTGATATTGTTGAGTTCAAGAAAGTTGCACTAAAATTTTATATTACTTTTTGTACAGACTTCAGAAAAAGAATTGATTTCAATAATGAAGTATTAAACATGATTCCATATTTTTCTCCACAACATGTAGTCTCTGGTGAAACGAATATCATTTTGTCATTACTTTTACAATTTTTTCTAGAAAAAGAAATTTCTGAAGCTGAAATAGTAAATAATGAATATAGAAAGTTATCTGAATATCCTAAAATATCTTGTATGGAAAATGTCTCAATTTCACAATTTTGGTATAAAATAAGATTAAAATAAACTTGATGTTTTTTATTTAAAAATATTTACAGAATTGTCCAAGCTGTACTGTGCTTGCCACTCTCATCCGCTTGCGTAGAGTGAATATTTTCTATTCAAAATCTCATAAAGATCAATATTTATAATCTCATATACATATGTATATGATAAGCATTTAATGAATACAATTTATTATTTTTTATAGAAGTTTAAAATAGATCTCAAATAAAATTTGAAAATTGTTGAATTTGAAATTTGTATAAAGACCTTTTTTTAATTTTTAAATTTATCTTCCATAGAGAAAGCGAGTTAAAGGTGTTCGCAAAACCGTTATATCAATGCAAATAAGATCATATTGAAATATGCAATAGAGCTTTCTAGTGTTTTTTCTGTAAATTTGCCTTAAATATGATATTTTAGTTTTGATGGTTTTTTACGAAATGAGCGCGATATGTTAAAATTCGGCACTATATTTTTCTAAAAAGCACTATTTTTCTCTCTGATTTGGCACAATAAAAAAAGGGTCCAATTCCATCCCTGGAATACTAGTTAAATAAAGCTTGCTGTGCTGTTGTTGCTGTAGAATGATGAGCTGCAAGCCAATGTGTGAATATTTGTTTCGCCGCATGCAATTTCTTTACACATATTTTTATTGTAGTTTCCCAATTTTTTAATTAACACTTGAGAAAGAAAGATATTTTAATATTTCAAAATGTGGCATTCACAAGTGTGATAGCATATTTTGTATAGATTAAGGATATATTTAAAGTTTGAAAAATGAAGTGTTCGTATTTCCCTTAAAATACAAATAAATGCCTCGACCTAAAACAAGTTTGACAAGTTTAACAGAAAATGCAAGAGCGATGCTCCGTGCTAGGAGAGCAAGAGCAGCGACTCAAAGAGAAAATTGTTGGTAAATTATGCATGCAGTTATTTGCTAACACGACTGCGATTGAAGTGAAGCAGTGGCGTAGCTAGGGTTGCTGGCACCCGGGGCCGAAACTAAATTGTGCACCCTTTAAGATGGTTATACTTAACCTCATAAAAGCAATGCTTAAAAAGTACTACGAAATTAATATAATTTTTTTAAATAATAGTTTGCTGTTATGATTATTTTGTTGAAGTGCAAATGAGTAAACATGAGTAACATATTTTAATTCATTGTATTATTTATAAAAATCGGTAACAATATACAAAATTAATCTCATTGATATTAATATATTTGATATCATTTGAAAGATAATTTGGTAACTTATACAAAACTGAAAAATTTTCCGCAATCAAGGAATTTTTCAAAAATGTTTTGTTTACGCAAAATTTTGACCTGGAATAGTGATTAAATCCCCAAAGATCTATTTTGAATAATTTTGCATAATTGAGGAAAAAATAGGACCGGGAAGTAAAACGTTTACAAATTTTCCCTCAGTGACCCTAAATAACTATCAATTTAAATATTTTTTCGAAATCAATCCACGTCTTCTATATAAAAGTTAAGTAAAAATTAGAACAAAATATTAAAATTAATTAATAGACTTTTTTTCCTAATTTTTATAAATTTCTTTATAGTGCTCTTTATACATTTCAGCTTCGACTTAAATAGACAAGACTGAGGTCTGTAACATTTGACTGCCTTATTCTCGACCATAAATATCACAGTATCACAATGTATTTTTACAGTTTTTGTTGGTTGATTTGAACAGAATAATAATTATGTATTTTAGTAAAGTAAAGGAGTAAGGAAACCATCTTAGAGTTTTAAAAAGACATCTTCAAAATAAAATAAAAAAACATCAGAACGCCATAAAATTGTTATAAAACGCCATGTATTTAATTTAAATACAAAATTTAATGAATTTTAATCAATTTAATTTTTTTTTAAGAAATTTTAAAGCAAGTAATAAATTGAGTTTTCAAATTGTTTTATGTTACATGATACCCAAAAACATATTACTATAAAAAATTATGTTCTAGCAGGTTAAAAGCTGCAAATAAGGTTCGTTTGTCGATGTATAGTCTCAGAACTTAGTAATCACAAAATTATAAAGTTTATTTTTATTCCTGACATTTATGACATGAGCACGTTTTTCTACAAAGCTCTGGAGAAATGTATTGCTGGAGAACATCCCAGCAAAATCTTCGCTTACATATAATCGAAAAAGTAATCCAGAAAATTTCATTCATCGCTTACCCTCTTGCTTACAGAACCCATTATTTTTATATAGCCATGCCATTAGAGGTAATCGAAAGCGCTGTCACTTGAAAAGATTAAGCGCTTAAAACGGTTGGTTTATAACTGATTTTACGAAATTAATACTTGAATAACAACTTTCAAGTTGATGTGAATGCATTGCCGTGAATTTATTACGGATTAAATTTAAGTTCTTGCATTAGCATTTACAAGACCTAACGGGTAAGGTCTTGATTAAAAAACAAGACCTAACGAAAAATTTTTGCTGGGATATTGGATGAAATGTCTACTATACTAGCATGTTTGAACACTTCTTAAGATGAATATTTGAAGTACAAAAGCTTTTTTAAAAAACTTTATGGAATAATAAAGTGAGGAATATATATATATATAGGAATATACTTTAACTAGCATCCCAATAATCTTATTGCGCAACTGAAACCACCGAAGTTATGCAATTGCACACGTCTTCAAATCATACGCTTCATGCCGAATCTCATAGAGGCAAAAGTTTTGACAGGGCCGTCATCGAACAAAGTTATAATAATTCCAAGGATACACTCAGAAAAAAGTTGCCATGTAAAATTAACGGTTTCTAATGTTATTTCCAATGTAAATCAGAAAATGTGGATTTTACGTAAGAAAATGTTAAGTTAACATGTATTGTGTTGAATTGATAAGAAAAATATCAAATTGATAATGTTATGTTTTGCGTTGCAATATCAATTTTTAATGTTAAAATAACATTTAAAATGTTTTTAGTTCATCATTTTTTACTGTACAATTGATAGTATTTCAAATCCATTTAACATTATAAATGTAGATGTCAAGAAATGTTTATTTAAGAGCTGAGCCGTTGAGACATACAGATGACCATGGCACACAGGTTAAGAGTGTGGCTTTGGATGCCTGGAGCCCAGGTTCGATTCCCACTCGTGGCAAATTATTTTTCAATACATTTTTTTTTTATCTGCATTAATTTACTGATACTTTTTGATATTTTAAGTGTTAAAATAACATTATTATGTGACAGTTATAGATTTTTAAGGTACTATTACAGTGTGTAAAAAATGAAAAATTTTTTAGAATCTGGTTCCTTAAGGTCTTAAGAATACGTGTACGAAATTTTAGAAAAAAATATCGAATAAAAAAAAAGATATAATATACATAATATTCGTATGAGCGCATTTTTTCATATATTATCGTTCATAGAAGAAAATCTAATCGCGTTTTTCTCGAAACAAGTTTTTTTCGAATTGGTTTCCAAGATATCTCGAGTTCTGCTAAATCGATTTCGATGAAACTTGATTTATTGTGATCTTCATAGACTCTGTTAAGCATTCTACCTATAAAAAGCAGAGAAACTTTTATATTTTGTTTTTTACGGCTAAGAATTTCTGCCAAAAAGAGGGGTTTTTTGAAAATTTTTTTTTCAACGCATGCCATTTTTTTTGTTTGCCTTATTTTTTTATTTGCGTAGGTAGAGTGCTCAACTACAACCTTTTACTGAAGAATGCACTTTGATTTTTTACTTTCCGACGCACATTGGGGTATTTGATCATCAAAGCGGATATTAATTGAAAAATGAAAATTGGGATATCCGATTAATGTTTTATACCCGATTATTGTAGACAAAATTCTCCATCACTAGGCAAAAGAATCGATAACATATGTTGCTTAATTCAATTTTTGCTTTGTCTCAAAGTTCGTAATTTTTTTCGATTTTTTCGCGTCTTTACATAAAGTGAATTTTTTGTATTTTAAAGTGCCAATTTTTCTATTTTTGCCATAAAAAAAGCCTAATATTATTATGGATCCTTCAAGTTCAGGTAATTTCGAACAAAAAAGCAGTTGCCGGTCGACATTTACCTGTTAGAACTAATTTTAATCATTTATGGAAAAAAGGTCTAAATTTTAGCCATTCTTGAGAAGTATGTAGAGTTTTAAAGTGGTACCGGTCAACTTCGTGTTCTAAAATTTATATATTTTTAAAGCTTAGGAACTGTACTAATATAATAAACAAAAACATTTTGCGCTTTTTTGCGCCAATTCGATTTTTAACAAATTTTGTAAAAAAACTCAAAGTGAGAGAAGAACCGTGGCTGTAGTTTTTGTTTTGTTCTCGCTTTCGTTATCATCATCATATATTGTTGTTATTGTTATTTATGTTTGTTTATTGCAATATTAGTATGCACTCTACACAAAAATAATATGTGTGTTCTGTTCATTGTGATGTTTGGTTTATTTAAAGTGTAGGGTAAGTTTATTTTGTCTTCACGCTCGTGTTCTTAACCCTCACTTTGGTACTATTTACATATGTAAGTATCCCAATTTTAAATTTGCCATAACTCCTTTATTTTTTATTCGATTTGAATATGGCTTGGACTCTGTGGCTATTTTTTGGTTTTCTTTCTGAAAATTCAAAAGTTGTTTTTAATTTTGGAATTTTCTGATACTTTTTGAAAATTTTTCATTTCTATAACCTAGTTTGGTACATATTTACATATGTAAATATTTTGTATTTTAAAGGCTTTTATGGTGTTTTAACGCATTTTTTGCATTAATTATAGAAAGAAATGATAAGGAAAACTCTTCACATATTTATTACATATACATATTTCATATTTGATAGCTTTTATTGGAAAAATATTAATGACAGAATTGCTTACCGGGACACCGATGCACCACTCAATATTTGAAATTTACGATTTTTATGTCATTATTACTGTGTTAATCAATACTAATTCTACTTTTTACTAAGTATACACTACAATGTTTCTCAACTGATAGAAAGAAACTGTTTTCTTTAAACTTAAAACAAAAAGGAAAAATTGAAGTTGTTTGGAAACAGCGCCATTTTTTATAACAATATGTCATGTTTTGATATTGTAGCTGGAAGTGCTAATTTAATGAAAACAAGTAAAGTTTTTGTTGAAATTTGTTTTGTTTATTCATTGGTATTATACATTTTTTTTTAATTTGGTTTTCATAATTACATTTTGGTTATCTTGTAAAGGGCTGGACCGTCAAGTGTGCATAATTTGTAAAACGCTATATCGTAAGAAGTAATGCATGGATTTCAATGGTTTATAATTTTTTGAATAGGGTACAGAATAACCTTTCTTTTGATACTCATAATGCTAGATTTTGTAAGAAATTTAAAAAAAAAACACGACTTTTCCAGGCCCATTTTCCCAACTTGAGAACCCTATAACTTCTAAACCACTTGAGAGCGCGCTAAAATGTTTCCGGAATTGGACTTAGAAGGTGGTAATACATATATTCCACCTAAAAAATAATGTAAATTTTGAGTTTCTGTTCATTTTTAATAATGCCAAAAAAATATTTACAAATGTAAATAGTACCAGATTACGTAGTAAAAGATTGGTGCCAAAGTGAGGGTTAAACAATTTTGTATAACTTAATTTAAATAACAGATAATATGTGTAAAATAAGTGTGGAGTGTTACTTTACATTAACTATTATATCTATTTAATATGAATACAATTCGATGTGAGTGGTCGTGGTGGTATATTTCGGGTTACAACAATAACAACGGCAATGACGTGCTGTTATATTTTTGTTAAGTGTTAATATAAAGGATATGTTGTTCGTCCTCGTTATTTTGGTAACTGATACAAGAAATATCACGCGAAGTTTCTGAATAATAATAATCTGAATTGCTTATAAATATAAATAAAGAATTAAAATTTCAAAGTTTTATTTAAATTTTTTTATTGTTTTCATTAGGTAAATTTGTTTGTAACAAAGGGGGCGTGGCACCACCCTATTCCATCTTGGCTGTAATTCATACAGTACGATCAACATATATACCAAATCTCATCTTCCTACCTCTGATAGTTAATGAGATATAACCGTTATAATTTTTAGGTTATATGGGCGGTGCCACGCCCCTTTATCCAGTCACAACCAAATATAGCCAAGTACTATTACACGGTCAACAGTACCACATTGGGAATGTTTCATGACAATCGGTCTATTATTATGGCCTGCATAGCGATTTTTAATAAGGGGGAGTGGCACCGCCCACTTTTCCAAAAAATTTGTATCATATGTCACTCAGGGATAACGTATCATTCTTATAGTGAAAGAATTTTTCAAATCGGAAAAGTAGTTTAATTGATCTCCGTTTTGGGGCTCCAATACCCCACTGTGCGACGCCTTGGAAATGCTGGAGACGAGAAACCAACTTACAACCTTTTTTTAAACATGCCAATTTCAACGACCTCTAGAAAATAAACAACAAATACAAAAACAAAAAAAAACATTTTTTTTATATCTTCAACTTTAACTGTACATAATGTAAATAAATTGGAATTGAATAACTTTATAATACTATGTAAAAAAAATTAATAAAAAAGTGTTGTTTTTAATAACTTCACACTGTAATAGTAAATTTAATGTAGGTTTCGTAATGTAAAAAGTACATTAGGATAATATCAATTTTAACATTTTTTTAATGTCGGACGACTTTTGTCAACTAAAAATGTCAATTTTACGGTTGTTTAATGTACTTTTTTTTCTGAGTGTACCAATGATCCCAACGGATTTACCGTTTACCTTTAAACGTGTACAACTTCCAGTCAAGACGTGCTTTGCCATTACAATCAAAGTCCCAAGGGCAAACTTTTAATGCTGTTGGCATAGACCTTCGTAATGAGGTGTTTACGCATGGTCAACTATATGTGGCGCTCTCACGAGTCGGTTCAGCAGAAAATCAGACTTTTCTTATTCCTGGTAATGCCAATGAATCAAAAAATGAACGTTGTCTTTTTGAATTTTTAATTTTCTTACAAATACAAACTATATGCAAATATTTTAACGTTTTTTATTATTGCAACTTTTTTAAGAGGTATTATTGATAGAGAGAAAATGTGGCGAAGCCTCGGACCACTGTGACCTGCTAGTTTTATCTATAAAAAAGCAACAAATCCTATTCAGTTTGTATTGCATTGTCATTGTTGACTCCTAAAATATATTTTATGTTTTTTAATTTGTTTAAGTAATTATTTGTTGTTCATTGAGAAATTTGACTTTCACAAACCTTAGCATTTCACAATATTATAACGATTTACTTCTGAAATTCTTTCAACTATTCTCAGCACTTTACAACAGAAATAAAGGTCATCAACTTTCTTTGTATACCCCATTATTTGCCTCATTTGATTAAGAAATCCACATATTAAGTGGTCTTTATTTTGTTATGAGTAAAATCTAAAGATCGACCAAAAGGCTTTCAATGGTAACTTTTTGAAATGAACAAATTTTCATAGCAAACATTCACATCAAGTCGACACAGAATTAACCAAAAAGCTCAACAGTAAAAAAAAAAAATTGACAGCCCTCAAATGTTGCCTCAGTTTCATATTATAACAGTTGATTCTTTTCTTCTCTGTCTCTATTTTTACTGCCTCTTCACATTTATAACAAAAAAGCCCTTGTGTTTTCAGCTCATTCTATGTTTTACTGTTTTATTTACTGCTTGTCAACTTGACTTTTTCCAACGGAATTTCCTCATTTACTAGTGCTTTTCCTGCTGTTCATTCATTTCTTGCATTTCCTTTTTCTCTTATATTCCATGTCCATGTCAAAAACAGTAGCAACAACAGTAACAGCAGCAGCAGTTTAACTCCTACAACATTTAAGTGTGTCTCCATACTTAATGTTCGTATGTCTGTCGTTCTATTGTTTGTCGTTTTGTCTAAGCTGTGTGCTTGCGCTTGTTGGTAGTTCCTTCCTTTTTGGCCGCTTTCTTTGTAGGTCAGTGGCGGAATTTTATTTCAATTGTTGTTGTTGTATGTTGTATTGTATTTCCTCTTAACCGGGTTTAGGAGATGCGTTTTTGGCTTCAAAATCAAGTACTTGCCATCCATTTCCTTTATCAGTTTAGTTTAACTTTTGTTTTTTACGCTTCAATTTCCGCCAGTTGGAAAAAAAGCAAATGCAGTAAATTATTTCGAGATGCCATTAACTGACCTATTAACTGTTATGTTGGCTTCAGAGAATTTAATTTTATGGCAATATTTGAGTTTGAGTTTTTCAAGTGTTTTCCAAATTTTTCAAACGTATGCTAGAACAATTATATCATATGTACTTTTATTAAAAATATAACGTAAAATTGTGTTTAGTTACATAATTAATAAATTATTTTCACAATTGTTTTCAACAAACGTTGTAAGCAATAACCACCGCTTATTGTTGTTCAATCTTACTCATCTACCTTTTTACAGTACAAGCATGCGTTATTCTATATTGGACAGCTGTGGACAACTTAATTTATTAGATTATTCATAATAAACTTTCTTGTTTGACATCAACTTTGCGTTAATTTGATATCGAATATATACTTAAATCTCCACGATAATTCCCATCAAGCGCCCTTTAGTGTTCTCAACTTAATGGGCACTTCTTGAAGTGAAACTGCTTTAGCCTCGTATACAACATACAACGAATTAAACGGGGAGTAAAATCAAACAAAAATGTTTAAATCCTAGGCAGGTTATGTTTTATTGCTTCTCATGTCACGTATAAAGCACTTTAGAATGGTGATTACAGCTAAATTAATTGAAAATACTTTTAGTCATGCACCTTTTTTCATTTTTTCACAACCAATTTGCCGCACATTTTCAGTTGCCTATGAAATTTTTTGGAAATAGAGAAAACACTGTTTGTGCTTCTGTTTGAGTAATTTATTTAAGGTTTTCTCTACCTCAAAAAAAAAAAACAAATTGGCCATTTCAGCCATTTCAGATATAATTTTTTTCAGGAATTCGAAGTTAAAAATGGTAGCAGACTAATTTAAAGAATGACTGAATAACTGTTTTCTACACTGGAACAAATCTGAATATTCAATTTCACTCGCGGTTCTGCAGAGTGTCTCATCGGGCGTCTGCTGCGATGCACATAAAAGTGCCGCAGCCGTCAAAGGAAAAGAAAAACCTGTAAAATAATAAAAAAATTTAAATTTATATCGGCTGTTTAATCGAAGGTAACGATTTTCGACTAGTTTGTTCAACAATTTTGAGCCCAAAAAAATTGCACTAGTCTGCAAACATTTTTATACACAGACCTGAGGGTCAGTCTGCATAAATTGATCACATAGTGGTCGCTCGACTATTTTAAAAAAATTTGTTTTTTTTTACCATAAATTTCGTTATGTTTCAGCACCTTAGAACTGCTTTAAAAAAAATTTTTTTGTTGTATTTACAAAATGTCGGCCATGTTTGTCATGCAACAACGAGCGATTTTCGTATTTTATAGAGTTTGCGGTAATGATCATATCTCAGCTCCTATCAAACATACAGTTATAAATAAAATAAATAAATATTAACTATACCTTAGGCTATTATCTTGCATATCAGAAAAATTAATTGGGATGTTACTTAATTTAAAAAAAACGTTAAAGTTACCAACAAAAATCGTAATTTTTGGTAACTTTGAAAAAAAAATTTTAATAGAAAGAAGCTAGTGGCAGACCTATTTTTTTGGTATTAGATATGCCTTAGTAAGAACTTAAAATATAAATTTTTTAAAGTGACTAGATCATTAACTTTTTGAGTTACATCGCTTTGAAAAATAAGAAATCTCAAATTTGCCCCAACTTTGGGGTCAAATATCTCAATGGGCACGGATGAAAAAATTTGAAATTAATGTTAAAAAAACTACGTTATAAGAGGATTCTGATGATGTTAGAATGAAAGTGGTTTTAATGGTTCATTTAAAAGATATAGCATTTTAAAATTCGTGCATTTCATTACATGAGGTATGAGTATTCTCAAATGCTGTTAGATCTTTTTTTTATATGAAATGTGGTAAATGTTAAAGAATAATTTTTTTTTATTATAATCGCAATCAAAATTTAAAAAAAAAAATTAAAAATAACAATTCATACATATATACTTTATATATAAGCCATAACAACTTACCTTCTGGTAGAGGGCCAAAAGTTATATTAATTTCAAAAATAGAGAGATTTCAAAGAAATCAGCTAAAGGATCCCGAAAATCCTGGGATTTCAGGACTTATTATCCCGGGACTTTCAGGACTGGAATTCTTAATTTGTACCCAATCTTAGATAAAAATTCTCCAACAAGAATCGTCAGGTTAAGGTAACCACATGATTTTCATGTGAATTTAGCATGTTTTTGAGGCTAGGGATATGATTGTGGCCATTTCAGCCCTTGAAAGGACTTAGACCGAGCTTCTTATGATCAATTGTGTTATGTATGTACTTAAATGTTTGCACAGAATTGACCGAAAACTGGCCCTACATGTTTTATACCGACTCTGAACGGCTAAACTTCATATTCTCAAAAAACTTTACATGGCATTATTTACTCTCTGAGGTTTGCCATTGTCTGCCGAGAGGTGGGACCGATCAGAAAAATTTTTTATTGAAAAAACTTTTCGCCTAGACTGGGGATCGAACTCAGGCTCCGAGCATGCTAAGCCACACACTTAACCTGCATGCTACTTTCACCACATCAGAGAATAGATCATAGAATACTTAAAACTCCACTTTCGTCTAAATCCGAATTATGCCGACTGAAGTTCGTTTAAGGTGCGACTGAAAATGAATTAGCTGACTGAAGATAGTTTCGGGTATGACTTAAAATGAAATAGCCCGCCCATTCCACGCATAACGCAATACTTTTTTTCAAAAATTAACCTCATGGCTTTCGATTTGTTTATTTTTTTTTCGGTTTTTACCAGTTTTCCATACCAAGGTCAAGTGTAAGGTCATCAAAATTTCTGAATAAAATGTTGGTTTTAACAAGGTAAACCATTTTGCAGAATAAATTTTCGAACATCTTAGCCATTATAAAATTGATAAACGATAAAGTGTCTCAAAATGATAAGGTATGTGCACAAAAATTGAAATTGCGAAAAAACGTATAAAAGCTCCATCAAAAAATTGCTTTTGATGTTAAGGCAACATTCTTTTTCAAATTTAAAAAATAAAAAATCAAAAAAAAGTTATGCTTTTTTTGAGATATTAGCAAATACATTTTTTATTTAATTGGGTGGCAACCCTAACATCCAAAATTTTAAAATTATATATTTTTTCCAAAAAGTTCTTTCCAATACCTTTCCAACGGTACCTTATTTATAAAAATTGGATAAAAACTGACGTAGATACAATTAATTGAAAATTTCCCGATTCTGGCGTTTTCGGACGATTTGCAGAATTGAGAGGTCCATAACTTTTCAACGAATGGCGATAAAAAAAAATAAATGTACTTATATTCTTAGAATTTTAATAGGAATCTTTAGCCCAAAAATAAAACAAATCGAAAGCCATGAGACGGACCCGTTTTGCGTTATGCTTGGAATGGGCGAGCCGCCTTAAGTTGGCTTTCGGAATGGCTAACGGATTAAATGTTTTGAGACAGGTTTAGTTCTTAGGCGGAAACTGTTTCAAAAGTAAATAATTTTTTTCTGGACACATTTTTTTCTGAAAAAACCACTATGACAGATATTAAAGTGTTTCACAGTACCCCATGTCTTACAACACCACACTATCCCCTTAATAAAAGTCAATATTTTAAAAAAAAAAATTCAGTAAAAAGGATCAATTATCCGGACTCTAAAAAGTAAGGCGGGGTCAGTAACCCTGACTGGTGATAAACGAGTTTTATTTCTTTAGGTGCATGTTTTATAATTTTGAGGAGTCACTTTTTATGGGGGATAGGCGTCATTTTCATACGATTTTTTCAATAGAAAAAATAGAATGCTTAAAAATATTTTCATATATCAAAATTAAAGTGTGACACATCAATTTAATACATAAATACATCAAATACATATACCCCTTAAGCATTGTCGTGGAAATAAATGGTCTTTCTCGTCTAGATTTGATGTGTTGACATAATACGAGAATTAAGAATGTCCCCATTGTTTGTGGTTTTTAAACACAGCAATTTTTTTATATATAAAAAAATTCAATGTGCATGAAAATGTCATTTTTTTTTTTTTGCAAGCAGTATTAAACATCGCTTTTCGAGGACGCAGAATTTAATGGCGTTTACCGTTTTTCAATCTTTCACCCAGTCTTCAAAAAATTTTAGGTTCAATGGCAAGGAAATGTTGATGCAGTTTTTGTTAGAAAATTTTTTTCTCATTAACTTTATCGAATTAACTTTATCGACTTCATGTCAATGGGTGAAACATTAACAATTACCTTCGAAATCCAACTCTGATGGTCTAAATTGACCCCATAAATAAAAAACAACCCGTTTTTCATATAAAAGCTTCGTTCAAACAAAAACAAGTAAGCTTTTTGATGCAAAAATATTACTCTGATATAATGTCATGCCCTGTTGGTAAATTTTCAACCGCTGATCTACTCCCTTAGTCATGTTGTGTTTAAAGTTAAAAGACAAAGATATGAACATTTCCGCAGAAAAGTCTACCGTGACCAAAAAATTAAAAGTTAACCAACATTTTTTTTTTTACTTATATTATTAAAGAGAAATATTCAAAATTAATTCAATTTAAGAGTTCAAATTTTTCCCATGTTACGATGTTTTCCCATATGGGAAAGATATAGGGCTATCAAGTTAAAGTTAAAGTTTTGGTCAGTTTTGTTTATTTCTATGAGCATTTTCTTTTTAAAATTTTCATTTCTAAGAGTAGTTGTGCAATTGCACTCTTGTGTAAAAATTTTGCTACAACAACAACTAAAACAAATGCAAAAGAGCAAACAAATATCAATTAACGGTAAAATTTTGATTTGCTTTTAATGATATTCTGAGGTAACGTCACGCCAGACAAAAACGCATTTAGTGCTATTTTTCTACGCTGATGTTCAAAAGCGCATGAAATTTTGCAAATTTATAAAAAAGTAAATTTTATAAAAATATCGTGAAGAAGAAAAACCGTTAATTTTATTTTAAATTTTAAAAGTGAGTAACGTCACGCCACATTGCTCAAAGTTTGCCTGATTTCGTTACTGAATTTGGTTGCAGATATTTTAGTGGAATTTTGTAGCAATTTCTCATGGTCGATGGGGAAGGAGTGAAAAATATATAATGTACTAGCGGATGTTACCCGGTGTTACTAGGGGTTGTGCCTTGAGCACAGCAAAAGTACGATTTGTAAAACTGCTCTCATTTAAACATTTTTTTAATCGTTTTTTGGGGTTTTCCCCCCTCCCTCCGTCTAAAGTGTGTTGTCTTATTTCCGTAAAACAGTACCTGCCGGTCACATTTAAAAAAAAATTACATCTTCAACGTCTAGATCTGACATCTGGGTTCTGAGGACAATGGTCACGCAGTTTAAAAAAGTCATTTCATCGTTTAAAGTTTTTCTTAGCATGCATTTAATATGCATTTTTATCTCAAAACAAAATTCTAATTTTAAAAAATCCTTTTGGGATCGATTCGATTTTTAGATTGCCTTTGTTCAACTTGGGTTTTGGCCGATACTGTTCGGTTTATTTTTGTCAATATTTATATAGCTTCTGCTCGTATTCGTTAAACTTCTTTTTATACCCTAAACCTGAAAGGTCAGGGTATATTAACTTTGTGCAAACGTTTGTAACGCATAAAACGAAGCGAGTCCGGTATAGAAAAGTATATATATTCTTGATCAGCGTCACCACGTGAGTCGAGCTATCCATGTCCGTCCGTCCGTCCGTCCGTCCGTCCGTCTGTCCGTCTGTGTGTTGTCCGTATACACAGGATAAGAAGAAGGAGTTGAGATAATTGGATGAAACTTGGTACACATAGTCACATGAACCCAAGGATCTGCACTATTGAATATTTTTGGAATCCGCCCACGGACACGCCTACCTCCCATACAACGCAAAAATTGAAAACTGCATAACTCAGCTCATAATTAACCTACAACAATAAAATTTGGTTTGTATTTGTTTTGTATCAACACAAAGATGTCTTTGAAAAATGGACGTCATCCGTTCATGGACACGTCCACCTCCCATACAACCCAAAAATTGAAAACGCAATAAATAAGGTTATGTTTGTCATAGAGAAATTAAATTTGGTATGTATGTATTTTATACCAAAACTAAGGTGTGTTCAAAAATTGGGAGTAATCCGTCCATGAACACGCCCACCTCCCCTAGCGAAAGCACAACAAAGGCATTAACTGTGAGCTACAGGAATAAAACTTGGTATGTGTAAATTTTTCATCACCATTTAAATGCAATTAAAATAAAGGCTTCACCCGCCCACGGAGACGCCCATTTACAATAAAAATTTTTTTATTCTTGAAAAGTGGGTTTAGGGTATTTCATAGTCGGCCTAGACCGACTTTAGACTTTTTTTACTTGTTATTAATAAGTCTTTGGTTTTTGACTTCGTTTGTCTTGATTCTTTGATTTTTGTCGAAAGAACTTTTAGAATCATAGGATCTATTTCAGTAACAGATAAAAATGTTTACCAAGTTTCATCAAAATCGGTTCATCTGTTTTGACGTGAATGAGCCAGACATAGTTGATTGAATAAAGCCCATCCTACGGAAGTTTTTGAAATTTAAGTAGCCTCAATTTCGTTGCAGGTTCAAGTTATTTCACGTAACAAATTTAAATGAAATCAGTCAAGTCATTTGAGAGGTATTGAGACTTAAAAATGCACTACTTAAAGCACCCTCTTGTCTTTGGAATTTGCATAGCCTGTGATATATCTTAGGCGCAGTTGAATCTTCACATAAAATTTCATTGAAATAGGTCCAGGTGTTTAAGAGTTATTATAAAGTGCCACGCCTGCATATTTCCACCTACTTTTTTACACCTCCTATGAGCTTCCTCTCTATGAAACGTACGTGGTGTCCAAATTTCAGCTCAATCGGATATACGGTGCCCGAGCCTATACGGAACAGACAGACAGACAGACAGACAGACAGATAAACATTTGATTTTTTATATTAGATAAAAGCTAAACTTTATGTTTTACTTACGTCAAATATTTTTTTAAACAAATTTTAACTTTAAATGTTCGGATGGAAATTTAAGTAACGTAACGCCAGTAACGTCACGCCAGATGACTTGGCCTAATAAATAAAAACCGAGAAGAGATTTTTTAATTTGATAACCAACAAAATAAACTCATATCATTTTAAATTCTTCCAAATAAAGCTTTGTATAAAAAGTCATGCCCAATTCGCAGAGTTTTGCAAATTTTTCTAATCTAAGTTAAAACCCACTTCTGTTTTTTTGTAACGTCACGCCAGTGCATATTTTTGCTAATTTACTTAATATAGAGCAACTTAATTACAACGCAGATATAAAAAAAGTTTTTAAAACTTAGACCTCTTCATTCGTTTTTTTTTTAAATTTTTTCGCACAAAACGTACATAACGCCAGTTTAGAAATATGCATATATAAAAAGTGTAAAAAATATATATTTTTAAGTTAACCGAATACGCACACTCTCCTCTGTTATCTCTTCTAGGTTTGTGGTCTGAGTAACTAATTCTTGAAAAATACATGTTTTAAGGTTTTTTATAGGTTTAAGGTTTTATACTAGGCTGTTGTCCAACAAAAATACATGCCTCTCACCACGCTCTCATTGGATTTTTTATTGCTTTTTCTTAAAATGCTTTATTTTAGGATATGTTACCTCTCAGCATTAATGGTTATATAAACGTAAATTTTCATTGGCATATCAACTTATAAAATATGCCAAGCAAATATGAAATGACTCAAAGACGACCATCTTTATTTGTTTTTACTGTTTACAAAATATTGAAAAATAATTAAAGTCAGTTTCGACAAGTTTCACACTCATTTTTGGTTTTCGACTAATTTTTTACACAACCTCTTAACAAGTACAACCAATACAGTAATAACTTATGTAAAAGACTTATTGACCCTTTGAATATTGCTAAGGTTTTATAACTAGTAAGAGAACCCTTGAAAAAATGTTCATTCATTATGAAAATATTCTTAAGACTATGAAAAAGAGTAAAGAATATTTATAAAAAAGACTATATTAAAATTTGATTACTTTTGTGGTAGAGTGCAGCAGAAAAAATAACTAATATCTTTATTTTAGACTAAATTCTAAAGCAAAGTTTAACGCAGTTTATGAAATATCGCCTCTTCTTGGCAACAACAACAACGACTACAACTGAAAGTAGCGAGGCAAGGCTAGGCAAACCGGATGTACAGCAGCTGCTTTTTCTATTTCATACAACATCCACTCTATTCTCACTGTCAGGCAGTCTGAGTTGTTTTATTTTACTTTTTCGTTTGCTTCTTCTTTTTGAGTCTTTCAGACATACCTTCGTTTTATAACCTCTTAGCTTGCTTGCCTTGTTTAAAGTTATAGCTTTTGGGATAGCATAAGTTAGGTAAGTTATTTTTTTTTATTATTATTTGCAATACAAAAGCTAGGACAATGCGGAACACTCTCTCTCACACACTCATACACACACATACCCAAGAACAAGCGCACACATACAGGCATGCGTTGGCGTATAAACAGCTACACAGTCTTAGCATGTGCTTAAAAATCTTTACAACATCTGCGTGAATTTCTCATATCCTTAATTTTAAAGGATTTGCGAATGTTGCTGCTTCTTATTTTTCGCTTCCGTTCTTTTCTTCTTCTACAGCTGTTCGTTCCTTTTCGACATTTCGACCGACAAAGTTAGCTACTTTCTTAACACTCTCGGCTGTTGTTGTTGTAATTTTTGCTGTTGTTGTTGTAATTGTGTAAAACGTCTTTGGCGTCTCTTGCCTTAACGTTCTTGAAGACATTGACAAAGTTTAGAATGATGTCGAAAATTGCGCTGCAGCAGAGAAAGAAAACAAAGCTAAAGACACAGCTTTTTGCAATGTTAGTCAAAGTGAAAGACGAAAAAACAACAACAACAACAAAAACAAAAAGAACATCAACAACAACACGTGAAAAGTGAAAAATTAAAAGTTTATTTCTAGCAAATTCAACAGAATTATATAAGGATTTTCCTCCGAAAAACTGCATTCAACTGCAACTTTGTTAGCTTAGTTTTTGTTTTTTGTTCACTTACCAACTTATTAAGTACACTTGCAGGACACTCGCTTGTAATTAAATTACTTAATATTTGCATGAACGAGCACTTAAAAGAATAAGATTGCCACTATTTTAGCTTAATTTTAACGGATTAGAAAGCGCATTTTAGCCAGTAGCCTGTATTATGGTTGGGATTCAGTGAACAAAAATTCTACTGACATTTATTTTAATTACATGCTGAGAAAAGATTTTATTCTATGTATTGGGCCAGTTAAAGCAGCTCATAATTCATTAAATAATCCAAAACTGGCAGCGACCAGGTAGACCAGGTCACGGGCCAAATTAACGCAAGCCGCATATATGCCGCATGCAGCGTACTGTGCGAATTATTTTTACCACCACAAAAAGAAGCATGCAATGCAAACCAGATGGCGCACATTTTTTTAATGATACTAATAAAGTCAGGCATATAAGTTTGGAGCAACGTGCCAGGATACATATAATAAATAGACATCTGAGTGTGAGTGTGACGGGCAGTCAGGAGCGGAACCACGATTTTGATCAAAAGCGTAAATATTAGAACATTTTTCCAGAGTTTCTTTTAAAAAAACTCGTTCACATTTTTTGATTCATGTGTCGTACGAATCATTTTTAACACTGTTTAGCACAAATTAGCTTTTAAGAAAATCTAATAAATTTTAACAAGATATACTGCTTAGTGTTTTGTATTAGATAGGAAAACTCTTTAAATTAAATTTAAATTTATATCTATGTTTATCATCAACACTTCGCTAAAAAATTTTACTTACATCTACAAACATTTTAATGGTGAATTAAAACTAAAAAAGCCTGATAGTCTAATTTGATTTTTTCTCAAAACTAAAAAAATCTAATCAAAGTTATGTTTTATACATTCCACAATGTCATTTGTGTAAAAAATGCAGTTTCGAATTCAAAAAAGTTAATTTCTCAAAAATTTTCAGTTATTCTGAAACTCTGTTTAATTATACCCTAAACCTGAAAGGTCAGGGTATATTAACTTTGTGCAAACGTTTGTAACGCATAGAACGAAGCGAGTCCGGTTTAGAAAAGTATATATATTCTTGATCAACGTCACCTCGTGAGTCGAGCTCTTCATGTCCGTCCGTCCGTCCGTCCGTCTGTCCGTCTGTGTGTTGTCCGTATACACAGGATAAGAAGAAGGAGTTGAGATAATTGGATGAAACTTGGTACACGTGGTCACATGCACCCAAGGATCTGCACTATTGAATATTTTTGGAATCCGCCCACGGACACGCCCACCTCCCATACAACCCAAAAACTTAAAACTGCATAACTCATCTCATAATAAGCCTACAACAATTAAATTTGGTGTGTATGTGTTCTATACCAACACAAAGATGTCTTTGAAAAAAAGACGTCATCCGCTTACGGACACGCACACCTCCCATACAACCCAAAACTTGAAAACACAATAAATAAGCCGCTGTTTAACGTACAGAGCTAAAGTTTGGCACATATGTTTTCTATAACAAAAAAAAGATGATTTTGAAAAATTAACATCATCCGCCCACGGACACGCTTACCTCCCATACAACGCGAAAATTGAAAACTGCATAACTCAGCTCATAGTTAACCTACAACAATAAAATTTGATATGTATGTGTTTTATATAAACACAAAGATGTCTTCGAAAAATGGACGTCATCCATTCACGGACATGCTCACCTCCCATACAACCCAAAAATTAAAAACGCAATAAATTAGCCTCTATTTAACCTACAGAGATAAAATTTGGTACGTATGTTTTTCATGACAAGGAAAAGACGATTTTGAAAAATGGACGTCATCCACCTACGGACACGCCCACCTCCCATACAACCCAAAAAGTTTAAAACTCAATTAATAAGGTTATGTTTGTCATAGAGAAATTAAATTTGGTATGTATGTATTTTATACCAAAACTAAGATGTGTTCAAAAATTGGTAATAATCCGTCCGTGAACACGCCCACCTCCCCTAGTGAAAGCACAATAAAGGCATTAACTGTGATCTACAGGAATAATACTTGGTATGTGTAAATTTTTCATCAACATTTAAATGCATATAAAATATAGGCATATAAAAATGCATATAAAATATAAAATATATATAATCCGCCCACAGAAACGCCCGTTTACATTAAAAATTTTTTTGTTTTTGAAAAGTGGGTTTAGGGTATTTCAAAGTCGGCCTAGACCGACTTTAGACTTTCTTTACTTGTTTTCTTTAAATATGATAACATTCACTGTCAAGGTGTTTGCTTAAGTATCTTTTTTTTTAAAAAAAAAATTTGTAAGAAAAAATGTTTCTTAATATTTTTACTTTTTTCTTAGTGTGCATTAAGCCCGATCGAAATTTTGATCGACCCGGGATCGGAGAAATTTACATGGAGCGGTTGTTCAAAAATTATAAAATATTAATTTTTTTCGGGTCTTTAAAGTGTTTGCAAAGACAAAAATTTCAAACTTTTTTAGGCAATACTTGTGTTTTATCCAAATCTGAGGAAAATAAATGTATATTCAAAAACCTTGATTTTAATTGGCCAAAGAAAGAGTTCAGGAGAACCAAAATCCCTTCATGGGGAATATGCCCTTCCAAACAAAATGACGGAGCAATAATTTTTAAGAATCTCTTTGACTTTCGAGTCGGTGTACGACTGCCTTTTTTTCATGCAAATCGATCGTGCAGTAAAAATCGATTAACTTTACCTAAACCATTTTTTACTTATCTTGTTATATAAATTAAATGTCCTTTGGATGTCATTGCATGACCATCGATTTATAAAAATAGTAAATAACTCAATTTTCTTAACCCTGGAAGGACATGCTTCGAATCGACGACGCATGTTCACATTATATCGTTTTTCTTTCTTGTTTTTGTATGTTTTTTTCTGATTTTTCCTATAGCACCAGTCAAAGTCTAGCTTGAACATATGCGCTGACGTAAACCCAAAAAAATAGTGTATAAGTATGATTTTTAAGAATTATAGTCGTCGATACGACGTAGCATGGCTTTTGAGTAACTTTTTCAGCTTCAAATGTACCTCTTGTTAATGGAAACGTCGAGGCATTTCATCAAATGTAGAGTGTTCCAAGCTGTTCACGCGGACAAGTGCAAATTTACATGAATGAATAATATGAATTTCTAAAATACTTACATAGTTCACGCGCACAACATGTTTTACAACATGCTTCAAGAAAAAGGGCCTCAATCACGCCAACTACATTTGCGAAAAATTACATTTTGCACTAATAAAAGTTCATTAGCTGATAACTTAGGGTTCCCACTTAATCGACCGAGGTACGAAATAAATAATAGCCTCCCAGCTAAAAACCAAAAACTTAAAGAAACAAACTCTAAAAAAACACAAAAAAAAACAAATTGGCCATTTCAGCCCTTGAAAGGACTGCAACCGAGCTTCTTATGATCAATTGTGTTGTGTGTGTTATTAAATGTTTGCATACAATGAACCGAGAACTAGACCTACATGTTTTATGCCGACTCCGAACGGCTAAAGTTTATGTTCTCAAAAAGCTTTACATGGCCATTATTTACTCTCTGAGGTTTGCCAATTTTTTATTGAAAAAACTTTTCGCGCGGCTGGGTATCGAACCCGGGCTCCGAGCATGCTAAGCCACACACTTAACCTGCATGCCACGGTCACCACACATACACACTGATGCTTCGTAAAAAGTGTATTTATCTGAGTTGATCATATAACCGATTTTTTTCAAGGTCACATTTTATACTATAGGGCCGTAGCAAATTTCCTTTAAATCCTAAACAAAGCATCATTTTGAATTAGGACCTTCAAGAAAGTTTTACCCTTTAGTACGATTCAATTTTGAAAGCAATATTACCCCTTTAAATGGCCCCTTGTGTGAAGGGGCCAAAAACCCCGTTATTTTGAACAAAGTCGTATGTCTTGGAAACTCTGGGTGATATTATTTTTATTAATTCTACAAAAAAAATTTTCATCATCTTATCTATAAGTTGGCTGAACACCAGAAACCTGCCCTTCTAAAAAAAAACGACATTGAAATGTTTTTCCCTTAAAAATTTGAAAAAGCAAAAATTTAGAAATCGACAAACAATTTTATTTTTAGTAAAAATAGTTTATTTGTAGACAGTCTTTGAATGTTGCAACAAAGAAGTTGAAAAAGATAAGATAAGACAATTTAAGATATGATAAGATAAGATAAGATAAGATAAGATAAGATAAGATAAGATAAGATAAGATAAGATAAGATAAGATAAGATAAGATAAGATAAGATAAGATAAGATAAGATAAGATAAGATAAGATAAGATAAGATAAGATAAGATAAGATAAGATAAGATAAGATAAGATAAGATAAGATAAGATAAGATAAGATAAGATAAGATAAGATAAGATAAGATAAGATAAAATAAGATAAGATAAGATAAGATAAGATAAGGAAAAAACATTTCAATTTCGATTTTTGATATAATGGCAGGTTTATTGGATTCTGGTGCAAAGTAAGGTTAAAGATAAAATGATGACATTTTTTTTTAGAAGTAGTAAAAATGATATCGACCAGAGTTTCCGAGATATACCACTTTGTTTAATTAAAGGGGTTTTTGGCCCCTTTGTCTGAATTTTAAAGGGGGTAATATTGTTTCCAAAATTGACGTTTACTGAAGGCAAGAAGTTTTCTGAAGTTCTTTAAACAAAATTGTAATTCATTATTTCTTTGAAACTTTCTTTGACATTTTTTGAATTTTGAATTTTCATTGGTTTGAAAAATATCGAACATAAAATAAAATAAAAACTTATTCAGTTTTTCAATATTGAAATATTTAAAATGCAAACTTCATTGAAAGGAGTTGAGATTCGGTATTCGGAGGGTCCCAAGGGTCGCTGATTACGAATCTGTCATCAAAAACTCGGAAAAAAATTAAAAAATGCCATCGAAAAAATTATGCTTTAAAACATTTGTTTTAAATTTAAAAATTTTTGTTTTAAATTTGTTTTCTTATTTAAAAACATTGTTTTAAAAACAAAAACCCTTGTTTTAAATTTAACTTTAAGAACAGTTGTGTTTAATTAAATGAATTTGTTTCAAGCTCTATTTCAAAAACAAATTCGTTTAAAATGAACACAATTTCATTTAATTTTAACACATATTTCCCTCAGTGTATGTTTTGTGTATCAATGGCTATCAGAAACTAATGTAGTTTTTGCAGTTATTTTTTGGTGTTGTACAGTCGGCCGAATCATTCTTGTATGTATAAAAAAAATGTCAGCCAAAACTCATTAAAATGATTTCTGCGTACTTTATATTCAAATCGTAGAAAATCTGCCAAAGCAATTTTGATTCTCCTGCAGTTCCTTTTTGGTAAAAAAAAAACATGTTTTTTGCTTTCAACTTTTTATTTCTCACAGAAGGCATACCCACATCTGCAAAAGTATTAAATTTCTTACTCATACCAACATTTTGACATCGAAAAATTTGTTAAAATTTTGTTTCATCATAACTATTGACCACCAAAAATTGAATTTTTTGCTATTTTTACAAAGACTTTTTTTTAAACCGCTGTAAAAGATACCTTTTGTATTAGATTTACGTGAATTTTTTATTGTTGGAAAGGTATTAAGCTCTTCTATATTTCTGTATGCCGCTTTTATCATGTGATAGCTATGTGGTTATCCAAAAAAAAGTAAGCAAATCTTATGAAAATGTTTTTGAAGTGAAACTTCTTTGGCGGCGAGTGAAATTTCAAGGTCTCTTATTCGTGACGCTAGGCTAACGTTTCAAATTCATATGAAAATTTTCAAAAAATTATAGCCGTTAGCGAGAATTGAACCCTGACCATCGTTGCTCAAGAGTCGGAATCTATAACTTTACGCCACGTAAGCACACGATAAACAGGCAAACAAAATATAATTAAAGCTGAACGCGTAACATTCTGTCCGTAGCAATAATTTTCATCCGAAAAGTATGCACGGAAAATTTATTTTTTTAAGCTTCAAACGACAATATTTAGACATACAGATACATCCAGTGGGAAAAATTCTACTACCTGTTCGCCGCATAAAGAGCTTAAGGCTTAATTTGGTTCGTTGGTTGTGATCAAAAACTTGATAGATGATTGACAACATGCAAAAAACAGTTAATTCAATATAATAATAAAAGCAAAAAGTGTTAAAAGTGCAATATTTAAGACTGCCGAGAATACTTGTTGCCATGCCAAAAAATGTTTCAAAGCTAAGAAAAATAGCTTAAACAGGAGCAGAACGCGTTTGTGAATATAAAGAGCGAATTAGAGCTCTTAAGAATGTAGCCGCAGCTGGGTTCCAAATGCGTTAAAATGAGTTCCAAAATGCGTTTACGATTACGAAGCATCAGTGTATTTTGATGAATCTACAAAGAACCAATGCCCAGAAAAACACACTGATGCTTTGTAAAAATGTATTTTAGAACTAAGCCATCATATGAACACAATTTTTTAGCCATCCAAGTTGATACACTCAACAATCAACGTTCGCTGCTTTACGAGGCCCTCACTCAACATAGCAATTATTATGATCAGGAAAAAGGGGGTAATTATCGACAAGATTTGCCTCTACTTTCGGAGGCTCCTTCAACGAGTACTATGAATATGCAATCTAGCATTCAAAAAAGTGACAATGTTTAGAAGACATTCCGAGAAGACCGAAAATAACTGTTATTTTACAATTTTCAAATGAAAAAAATTGTTCAAAGGCTTTTTCAAATAAACCATTATGTTACAAATGACCTCAGCCTCACGAATATTAAGTGCCTTTTAAATTTTAGACGGATTCTTTAAAAATAAAAATTTAACTATTTTATTTTGCCTTGTATTTTTTCAAGGAAAAATAAAGGTTACTTTTCACTGTTATTTTATAAGTCAAAAATAGCAATTATTTTGTGACTTTCATTTTTTTCAGTCAAAAATATCGAGCAATTTGCGTTTTTTTAAAGGCCGCTTGAAAGATTGAACTGTTGACACCATGTGTAAAATATCTCACCGATGAGATGAAAATAATGGTATCAAAATTTTTTAGTCGGTAAAATGACTTGAACAAATATAAATTACCTGATATTCTTGACCGAAAAACTAAACGATATATTTTTGACCGATAAAATAATAGGAAAAAGTAACTGTTATTTTTGCCCAAAAAAAGCTATAAGTCACAAAATAACTTTTATTTTTGTCGGAAAAAATAAAAATTAAGAAATAAAAATTAATATGTGAGACTTTCGACAAAAACCATAGCCGGTACGGTCCTTGGATGCAAATATTGAATCAACAGATTATTATCCATTTCTTATTGATTGAATTTCTTTTCAGATACTTTCTCTCTGTTTCACACTTTAATCTCTCTTATTTCTTACTGTTAAAGAAGTTTCACTTCTGCCACGTGTACGTTGCTACACGCGAGTTTTTTTTTTACAGCAGTTTTAAAAAAATGTGTTTTTTTAAAGTAGTAAAAAGTTCAATTTTTGGTGGTTAATAAAAGTTATAATGAAACATAATTTTTAAAACTTTTTTATGTCAAAATATTGGTAACATTAAGAAATTTAATATTTTGGAACATGCGTTCTATGAAAAATAAAAACTTGCAAACAAAAAACATGTTTTTTTACCAAAAAAGACCATGAGTAGAATCAAAATTGCTTAGGCGGATTTTCTCCGATTTGAAAAAAAAAAAAATCATGCACAAATCATTCTCATGAGTTCCTCATACTTTTGAAAGCCCGACCGGCGAAATCTAAATTTTGATCCAGTCTATTGTACAGTGCTATTAATAATTTCAAGTGAAAATTGCTGCGAAAATATGTACATTAAGTGGAGTTGCTCAAATTGTATTTATATATGAGTTAAGAATTAATTAAGATTTTTCAGTTGTTAAGCTGAACCTGATTGACCCTAGCTTGTTAGGCTAGCTATTCTTAGAACTGCAAAAGCCAAGAAATATGAAAATGGAGTTTAATTTCTGATATTTCCCATCTTTGAATCCACACCTGGTTGGATGTATTCGTGCAAATATGCATGAAATACATTGAAAACCTTTAAAAAAACATGACCAGCCGTTGGCGTACAAAAAGGAAGCAGTAGGAAAGCGCAGCACCTGGGTATTGGCAGGAGCATCAAAGTGATGAGGTTACCTTGAACAACAACAACAAAAACTGCCATCGGCATTTTTGTGCGAAAACTGCCAACGTTGCAAAATTATTGTAGCACACATACACACATACTACCCACACAGAAACACTTACACATTGAATTCATCCAGAACGATGGGAACTCATTACTTGGTGCGAATGTATGCAGCTTGTTGCGTGGCAAACACCTTCGAGCACGATTTCTACACCATAGTAAAGGCAACTCAATGAAGTTGCATTGGACTTCCGTTTTATGTTGTGCTGATATGGGCGACTAGAACTGGATGCGAGTTCGTAAAAAAATAACACCTGCTTGACTTAAGGGCGGTAATTTTGCGCCAAGGTTTCAAGCAATTAAAAAAGGCAGTTTTTTTTTTTAGACCAAAAATAGCTGTATTGTTTTTTCTTTTTATATTCAATAACCCCCGTGTGCCACTTTTTATTTACCACTTAGTTGCAATTTGCTGCGCTCCACTTCGCTTCACCGCGCACTTTATTATAACTTTGTGATCCGTGACGTTGGACATTTCCTGTTCAATGACTGGCTTAGGTTAGCGCGACATATAGTAATTTGTGTTGCTGTTGTTTTTTTTGTTGTTTTTGTTGCTTAATTTAGCTGTCAGTCATTAGGCGCTAAATGACGTTGACGCTAGATGCCCGCCCGCAGCAACTATTAAAGTTTTGGTTCAGTTTCATTCAAACAGTTTTCAGTTTTATGCTTGATTTTGCAGCATAATTTGACATGACTTTAACTTGTTTGGCCACCTGAAATGATTTAATTAAGTAAACAGGTAAACAAACTGTTGGTTTGGGTATTTCGCAAATAACATAATTGTTGACCAAAATTGCTGCACATAATTGGCGGTTGTGTTAAGACTGTGCCTATCTAATCAAAAGGGTTGAAAGTCATCTAATTGCAGGTTTTTATTTCATATGGAGTTGATTGAGTTATTTCTAAAATGTAGGTATGAAATGTATGTATGTGTGTATGTATGTAATGAAATGTAGTGTTAAGTAATTCAGTTTCATACCAACAAATATATTAATAACAGCAACCTTTCCTGTTATGCATGCCTGCCTTCCTAAACACTGGCGAAAACCTGATTAAGGTTAAGATGAATCTTTGGCAACTTGTTTATATTAGTGCCAAATTGAGCCTTTGGTGGAAAATCATCTTCCGCAACATATTGTCCGGCAATCCAATTAAAGTGGCCGTGCATCAATTTCCGACGCAATCAAATTTCCTGAAGCGGTCTAATCAGCAAAGCTTCTGTCATTGACACAGCGTGCCCGAATTTAGCTTCCTGCAGCCAAAATCATGCACACAAGCTCTCACACACACACACACACCTTACACACGCAAATACACTCTTACTAATCATAGCCTTTTTTGTGTTTTTTCCTTTACAGACTATCCACGCGTTGAGGTTGGTCCACAGAATCCGCTACGCATTGAACGTGATCACATCGCTAAACTCGACTGTCGCGTCGATGCCAAGCCAAAGGTTTCAAATGTGCGTTGGTCGCGTAATGGTCAGTATGTCAGTGCTACAAACTCACACACCATCTATCGCGTTAGTCGCCATCATGCTGGCAAATACACATGCACCGCTGACAATGGCCTGGGCAAAGCCGGCGAAAAGGATATTCTGCTTGATGTTCTTTTTCCGCCCATCGTAGTCATTGAGTCGAAAACGCATGAAGCTGAGGAAGGTGAAACGGTGTTGGTGCGCTGCAATGTAACCGCAAATCCACCACCCATCACCATCGAGTGGCTAAAGGAAGGAGCGCCTGACTTCCGCTACACTGGCGAGCTGCTGACGCTTGTGTCTGTGCGTGCCGAAAATGCAGGCAACTATATCTGCCGTGCCGTCAACATTATGCAACCATTAAATTCAAAGCGTGTCGAGGGTGTAGGTAACTCAACGGTAGCGCTGCTGGTGCGTCATCGACCCGGTCAGGCGTACATCACACCCAATAAGCCCATCGTACATGTGGGCAATGGCGTCACATTGAGCTGTTCAGCCAATCCACCCGGCTGGCCAGTGCCACAGTATCGTTGGTTCCGCGACATGGACGGTGAATTTAGCAATACGCAGAAAATTCTGGCGCAGGGTCCGCAGTACTCCATACCTAAGGCTCATCTGGGCAACGAAGGCAAATATCACTGTCATGCAGTGAACGAGCTGGGCATTGGCAAAATGGCTACCATTGTGTTGGAGGTGCATCAGCCGCCACAGTTTTTGGCCAAGTTGCAGCAACATATGACGCGTCGCGTCGGTGATGTGGACTATGCTGTGACATGCAGCGCCAAAGGCAAGCCGGCACCGATAATACGCTGGATCAAAGATGGCACCGAAATACTACCCGCACGCAAAATGTACGACATACGCACCACACCGAGTAGTAGCGGCAGCGGTGGCATTGTTACTGTGCAGAGCATTCTAAAGTTCCGCGGCAAGGCACGTCCGAATGGCAATCAGTTGGTGCCGGCGGATCGTGGGCTCTACAGCTGCCTCTACGAGAACGAAGTCAATTCGGCCAACTCCAGCATGCAGCTGCGCATTGAGCACGAACCAATTGTGCTGCACCAGTACAACAAAGTCGCCTATGACATGCGTGAAACAGCCGAAGTTATCTGTAAGGTGCAGGCCTATCCCAAGCCTGAATTTCAGTGGCAGTTCAGTCAGAATCCCTCACCGCTGACCATGTCATCGGATGGACATTATGAGATCAGCACGCGCATCGACAACAACGACATCTACACATCCGTGCTGCGCATCAATCATCTGTCACATGCTGACTACGGTGACTACACGTGTCGCGCCATCAATCAACTGGATGCCATACGCACGCAGATACGTCTACAACAGAAAGGAGCGCCCGAGCGACCCACCGCTTTAAAAGTTATCGATCTGAGTCACAATGCCGTGGTTCTAAGCTGGATACCGGGATTTAATGGCGGTCTTATAAGCACCAAGTTTTTAGTCACTTACCGACGTGTGTCGACACCACGTGAACAACAGCTTATACCCGACTGTACATCTTCACATGCCTTGTCTGCAAGTACCTCCTCCTCCTCCTCTTCATCATCATCATCTGGTGGGTTTTCCTCCACCGACTGGCTGGAGTTCGATTGCTATCGCGATAATCCTTGCAAAGTAACGCCACTGGATCAGCATCAAAGCTACATGTTCAAAGTGTACGCTCTGAACTCTAAGGGCAGCTCTGGCTATTCGAATGAGATTATGGCCACGACAAAGGTGAATAAGATACCGTCACCACTGCACGTGACCTATGATCCTGGCTCGCATGTGGTGGGCATCAATGTGGCTGCCACTTGCCTTTCATTGATTGCAATTGTCGAATCGCTGGTTAATCGTGAACCTGCCGCTTTGGCTGCTTGGGAAATAGTAGACACAGTGACGCTGTTGCCATCTGGCAATGAGGCTACTCTAAAAGAGTCCGTCATAAATGACATTGCACAGTCATCGCGTATGCACTATAGTGGCGGTGGTGGTAGTGGTACTGGTGGCGGCCGCTCAGTGGGCCATGCGGAGGATATTACTTTGGCACTGGCGGAAAACTCACAGGGTCCCAAAGTGCGTGTAAAGCTGTGCCTGCGTACAAATCACGACCACTGCGGCGAATATACAAAGGCTGAGAGTAAGTATTTTGAGATGGAAAATGTTTATTTTATTATGGCAATAATTGAGCTGCACAGATAAAATTTTTTGGAAATTATAGAAAAATTTTGTTCTTAATAACTTTAAAACAATGAAAAATCAATTCAAAATACATAGAATTTCTTGCCTTAAGCACATTTGATAGCAGTATTTTGAGTGGTAAAAATATTGTTGAAGATTTGATTTTTCCCTTCGTTTATTTGTAAGAAAAATGTTTGTCATTAGATCACAAAATACAAAAAAAAAATTGATTTTTTTACAGCATTTTGAACAAAGAGCACCAAATACTTAATTTTTTGCATCCGTATGTTTACAAAAAAACTTAAGCATATCATAAACAAAGTATTTGTTTACAAAAAATAAGATATATACTAGCTGGTTAAATGCAAAAAAATACAGTTTTTGTTATATTTTGGCTTTAAATAAGCCGAAACTTATTTACTTTTTGCAATATGTTAACAAAATTTAATAAAAATAACAAAATTAATATGTTTTGGTAAAAATTAGACATGGTGTAGCAAGTTCTGACGTCTGGGGTGAGAAAACTATGGAAAACCATTTTCTTTTTTTACTTATGTATTTTGATATTTTTGTACAGTCAAAGCAGGTTTTGTCAATCCGTATCCAAAAACTTAGAAAAAGTCAGAAAAATAAAATATTTTAAAATTTTTACCTAAAGGTGCCCTTTGAGATCTTTTTTTTTGGTACTGACTTAAATTATAACCAAAGACATACTGAACCATATTTCTAAATTAATTTTACTGAAAAAACCATTTTGATACAACTAACAAAATAAATGTTATATACTTGATGTTATGACTAGACCATTTTGATACAAATAACAAAATAGAATAAAATTCTTAAACAAATGCCATTCTAGGCAAAACTTTCAACAACAATTCTTTATGAAGGCGTGCCAAAATCTTAAAGCACTTATACGAAATTCGATTGCTAATACTCAAAATAGGGTGAAACCGTCCTCTCCTGGCATTCTTTTGAAACTTACTTGCAAGATGAAAAATTTTAATAACCTAGAGGTAAGACTTACATATTTACCTCTTAAAAAACATATATTAATAAAAAACCATTTTTACAATCAGAAAAAAGACATATCTTTCTCCGATAAAAAATTTCTCTATTTTTTCTTTTTCAAATAAAATTTTCTTCAATTAGAATAAATTTTTACAATTTTAAAGAAATACTATTTCACTTCTGGGAAATGGAAATATTTCAATGTCTCTTAAAATGATAAATATTTTTCTTGCACAAAAAATGCTCATTAATTGAGAAAAATTTATTGAAAATAAGAAATTTTTCCTATATCTTGATAAAAACTTCTCTTAGAAAAGTATTTCTTCATTAAAAACAAATTTGTTCTTAAAAATACAAAGTACTTTTTGCCAAAAACTATATATTTTTATATAATTTCCTTTTTTATAGAAGATTTTTATCATTTTTAGAGAATTCTTAGGTTTACATTCTCTGGAGCAAACTCTTAACCATTTTTCTTTAAATATGATCCCTTTTTTATCATATTCTGAGAAACTTTTTTCTGAGTGTGCATAAACGAGCTCATAATTAGCCTACACAAATAGAATTAGGAATGTATGTATTTTATATCAAAACAAAGACCCCTTCGAAAAATGGATGTCATCCGCCAACTGCCACGCCCACCTCCCATACAACCCAACAATTTAAAACTCAATAAATAAGCTCGTGTTGAACCTACAGAGATAAAATTTGATACGTACAGTGGTTCAAACGACTAACCGGACACTGCAGAGGTTTACTTTAAAAGACAATTTTCAGGAAAAATACGTTATTTGTATTACAGAAATTTCTACAGAATGTTTTATTGTTGTTCTAACTATTGTTTGGTACAAAGAATTCACCAAAAATGTACTCTAATTTCATTAAGTTAGCAATAATATAAAAAAATTGCCTTTTAAAGGGTCAAACGTCTAACCGGACGCACAAACAAATTATTGTTAATTTAATTATTTCAATACTTTGTTGAGGAACCTTTTGCATCAATTACGTCTTGCTAACGACTTTTAATGGAGGGGAACAAGTTTCTTCAAATATCTGGTTGAATGCTGTTCAAAATTTCTTGTTTAATTCCTCCTTGAACTGAGCTATGTTTCGAAAACTTGTGTTGAAGAGTGTTGTAGACACTCCATTCCATACATTTTCAATGACGTTGATGTAAGGTGATTGGGGACGAGCTTGCAATAATTTGGCTGGGTAATTATCTTCTCCAAGCAGAAGTGTGGCTGGGTAATTATCTTGATAAATATCAAAGGTCTGTAATATACAAAGCTTATCGGCACTCTGCTTAACTTGCTTTAATATGTTAAGGTAGTCGTATATATCCATTGTACCATCGATAAAAACTAGATTCCAGACACCTGCACTAGAAATTCAGTCCCAAACCATCACAGAACCACCTCTGTGTTTCACTGTAGTACAAGTAAATTATTTGTACCAAACAAAATATAAAACAATCATAAAACATTCTGTGCAACTTTACTTATTTTAGTTGTACAGGTTTTTTGTTGAACCCTTTGGGGCCAGGTTTTTTGTTGGCCCTTAGAGTCGTTCGCTGCGTTGTCCCATTAGTCGTTTGAACCACTGTATGTATTTTATATCAAAATAAAGATATCTTCGAAAAAAAGGTGTCATCCGCACATGGACAGACTCACCTACCATAATACCCAAAAATGTAAAACTCAATAAATCACTTTATGTTTAATCTAGAGAGTTAACATTTAGTACGCATGTTTGTTAAAACAAACCAAAGATTATTTTGAAAAATGGACGTCATTTACCCACGGACACGCCTACTTCCCATTCAACCCCAAAATTGAAAACGCAATTGATAAGATTATATTTAACGGATAGAGATAAAAGTTGTTACGTTTTTATTTTCTAACAAAAGAAAGATAGTTTTTAAAAATGGATGACATCCAACCACGGAAACGCCCACCTCCCATACAACCGAGACATTGAAAACTCAATAAATAAGCTTATTTTTAACCTACAGAGATAAAATTTGATTTGTGTGTATTTTATACCAAATCTAAGATGCATTCAATAAGGAGTAATCCGTCCACGAACACGCCCACTTCCCATACAGCCCACAATAGCGAAAATACTAAAAAAAAACAATATATTAACATGTTAGCTACTGGAATAAAACTTGAAATTTTTATAAATTTTTGTAAATTTTTCATCAAAATGGAATGGCATATTAAATATGGGCTTCTTTCGCTCACGGATACGCCCATTTTTAATACTTTTATTGTATTTTGAAAAAATAATTTTATAGTCGGGGTCAATAGCGCAACCAATGGGAGGTTTTCGGGGTTTTTCATTCCAAGGTAGCTAAAAGAAATTGTGTGTTTTATACTTTCGGAAATGAGCTCCATTAGAATTCACATTAGTTATTTTTACAACGAAGTGAAGTTTTGTGGAAAATTTTCGTTGTGGGAAGAAAAAATTGCACATGCCTATTGGGACCCAAGTAAAATTGAAAATATTATAGCTCAAGCCTTAAAACCTTCGTTTAAGTGTCTAAAACCTCATATAACTGCCTATAACCTTCTTAGAACACCGCTACAACTGCTGTACAGCTGCTACTGTACGAACAAAATGTCCTGACAGTGCCGTTGTACATCCGTTTTACAACTTGTTTCTTACATTTTTTCGTTGTTCGGTCGTTGTAGGAATTGCGTACAATTTGAACTAAAAAATTTTAATTTTTACTCGGGAAGAGATCAAATTTTTAGAAACAAACTCGATTTTTATGTACATTTGTTTTTATCAGGGACCAAAAATAACTGTTATTTTCCAATTTTTAAATTAAAAAGACACAATGATAAAATGATTGAAGGACTTTTTCATATATACCATTATGATATAAATCAGCTTCACGAATATTAAGTGCCTTTTAAATTTTCGACATATTCTATAAAAGTAAAAAATTAACTGTTATTTTTTGCCTTCTATTTTTTCGGACAAAAATAACAGTTAATTTTTACTTTTTTTTATCGGTCAAAAATAACAGTCATTTTGTGACTTTTATTTTTTCTGTCAAAAATATCAGGCACTTTGTATTTTTGTAAAGGCTGCTTGACCAATTAAAAAACTGTTTATACCATATGTAAATTGTGCGTACCGATGAGACGAAAGTATTGGTGGCAATAGTTTTTTAGTCGATAAAACAGCCTTTGAAAAAACACTAATTGCAATATAACTGTTATTTTTAACCGATAAAATAAAAGTCAAAAGTAACTGTTATTTTTGCACGAAAAAAATATAAGACACAAAATAACTTTTATTTTTGTCGGAAAATATAAAAGTTAAAAAATAGCAGTTAATATGTGACTTTTTCGATAAAAACCATAACCGGTACGGTCCCTGGTTTTTTTTTCTTGCAAGGCTTTAGAAACAATTAAAATGTGCATTATTTCGATAAGAATTGACGGACTTTAGACTTTTTTTATTTGTTTCTGACTTTGAAACCTTTTTATATATGACATTTTTAATTTTTATATAACTTTTTATACAATTTTTTTTTATATATGACATCTCTCATACGATTTGGCATATTTTCAATGAAGTTTTATATTAACGCGCTTCTAATTTTGCAGCATCTCCACACAGTTTCAAAGTTTTCCAGGTTCAATGGGACTTTTTGATACTGTCCCAATCAAGTCTTTACGATTTACAAAAAATTTTCAATCAGACTTAACGCTGGCTTTGGCATCACTTTAAAATGTTGTGTAGTCAGCCATCACTTTACCATAGCCATCAGCCATCTCCAGATAACCACTCCACTGAACAAAATCGGAAAGAAAGATTTCTTAGGTGTTTTTTCCTCATTATGTCAACTTGGTTTTTTTCAATGACCCAACATACCACCACGTGAAAAAACCCCACAATATATTACCTGACGCATACTTCCCGTTTGTATAATAGGGTGTTCCTGAATGGGATTTATAGTACTGCGCCAGAAATATTTTATTTCATCAGATGAAGCCAATTAAATTTAAATTTGTCTGACCAGATTACTTGATTCTAGTCGTCCGCAGTCCAATTTTTGTGTTTCTTGACAAACTGTGACCGTGCCCTCACAGAATTTACCGTCATCAAAAATAATACTAAATAAGGTTTTGTTTATTGATTTGAAGGTATTACTTTCAAAACCTTTCGTCATAATAAAATTAAGAGCCCTACTTATAGTCATCTGGATACCATTCATCACGAATAGTTACTTTATCAAACGGTTTGTTTAATAACGATGACCATTTTTTGTTCCAAACCGAGTTGAACAATTTTTTCTGAATTTTATGAACAGAACCAGTTTTCGCCTTGAGCTAAGAAAATTGTTAAAAATTCACGTCTTGTTTAAATATCAAAAAAAAAAAAAACATTCTAAAATGTATACCGTAACACTTCATAAAATCAAAAGGAATACCAGATAACAATCAATTTTTCTCCAAAACAATACATATGTGTTAAAATTTCTTGTGTGCAGCTCAAATTTACAAGGAGAGCCCATCTTACTCCTTTCTTGATATTTATAAATCTCTTATCATTATTTATATGATTTTGGTACTAACTTTTTTCCCCTCTCTTCTTTTCTTTTCTGAACTTTATTCTTCTTTTTCTCTCACATCTATTATAGTTGGCAAATCATATCTTGCCGAAACGTCCTCGCTAACAACATCCGCTGTAATCGCAATAATCGTGTCCTCTGTGGCTTTTGTGCTCTTTATCGGCTTGCTGCTAATGTTCTGTCGCTGCAGGCGTTCCAATGCTGCAAAGAAGACAGCAGCATCTGCTGCAAGTACAACAACAACAGCAGCTACAACTAACATCGGCAAAGAGTATGACCTCGATTCCGGTGGATGTCCATCGATAGTAGCACAACCACCACCACCACCATATTATCCGACAGGCAGTCTCGATAGCAAACAACTGGATGCACACGCGATGGAATTGACACTCACAGCAGTGGAGGATGAACAGCAGCAACAACAACATCAACAGCAACAACATAAGTCGTCCTCACTGTATGGCACACAGAATGGTTATGGTTATCATGTGACAAACGCCATGGGTGTCGAAGGAGAAAGCTATCAATTGATGCCCACAGCGGCAACACATACGATGGCTGGGCCAGGCAGTGGCAGTGTTGGTGTTGGTAGTGTTGTTAGTTCTGGAATTGGACTCGGCATCCCTACAAGTGAGTGTAAGTAAAGTTTTTTTTTCTACGATGTATGTATATTTAGGCAAGATTTATGTCATGCCATGCCACTTTCCTTCGGCTCAGTTCAACTGAACATTTTGGCACTGAAAGTGGTGGCGCAAAAAGGAAAATGTTAATCGTCGTAACTGGAAAAGTGGACTGTGTTGCATGAATTAAAGCACTATTGCTGTATTAGATCAAGCTAAAGCTAACATATGGAAATGAAGACTCAATTAATGAAATATCTCACTAGTGACATGTGCATTAAATTAAGTGCTTTGTGGGTGGAAGAATGTGGGATGAAATTGTCAAACTAGGTGGAAAGAACATCTAAATTTTTAAGAAAACATTAAAAGCGTGATAAATGAAATTTTTAAAAATAATATACAAATCACTTATGTAGAAAATTGCCGCCTCGCTGTAATTGTTAATGCGATAAAAATAAATAACTTTGATTTAATGAAAATATATTTTAATTCACAGTACAGTTATCGTTTAGATGACATATCAATGAAAAATTATATGATTTTTTTATTTTTAAAATCTACAAAATTTTTGTACACATAAGACTGCTTTAAATGGCCTTAAAATTTATATTAATTATCGACTTTACTTTACTTGCCTTCGCATAGAAAACATCAGTTAATTGCAATGTTGGTGGCAGTCTTAAATTTTTGATTTTTCCACATTGTAGTTATGTTGCTTTATGCAATGAATATGATTGTATTTGCATCATAATACTTGCTGCTTGACGCTAGATCCTTGATGCTTGTTCAAAGTATAAACAATAAAGATCTCATTAATTTTTTTTTTTTTTTTCTAGGAAATTTTGACATTTTCGTTGGCATGGCCATAATTTAAAAATGAAAGAACTTAAAAATTTAACAAAAACACAAACAATAACAACAACAACAACAACAACAACAACAACAACAATAAATAAATTAACCTCCATTATATGTCATTCATAAGCACTACAGCACTGTTGGCTCCTGCTGGCTGTATCCTTGGTCGTGCGGCAGCATTTTGCTCATCACAACCAATGCTACATCAGGCGGAAGCAAAACTCATTCACAATTTTAATTGGTATTATTAAAACGGAAAAAAACAACGACAATTTCGTTTACTAGCAATATGAACACCCCTTTCCCTCCTCTTCTCCGTATCAACTTCCTACGAGCAACCATCGGTTGAAGTAGAAAAGCAGAAAATAAGAAATTTAATAAAGTGCATTCAGTAAAAAATTCATGAATTTGCTAGAACTTCCGTTTACTCGAAGTGCATTGAAAAACACTAAAAAATAAAGAAAAAACATTATGAATTGCAAAACAATTTGGCATCACTGGCCAGCCAGCACAAGGGCTCCAATGACGACAACAAGCAGGAAAGAACAAAAACAAACTGAAGAGACACTTAAAACAACAATAAATACAAGAGCCACAAGAACAGCAAATACAACAAATATTACAATAACAACAACACTGCAATGAAAATTGTCACAATATTAACAAAGACAACAACAATCACAAAACAACAAAGCAACAATAAATAATACATAAAACAATAGCAACAACAGCTGCAGCAGCAGCAGCGAACAACAACCATCAGGCCAGCCAAAGTGTAGTCAGGCGTAGTGCTTTCTTTTTTTTCTGTGGTTTTTTGTTGAGGTTTATGATATTGTTTTTGTTGTTGTTGTTATTAAGAGCTCTTTCATTTCACTATTTTTGTCGATTGTAACTGAACAACTACTACTGAACAATTAAAAGGGAAAAACATTCTAAAGCAGCTGTAAAGCATGTCCGCTTCCGCTTTACAAACAACTTGCACTAGTGTTTGTGCTTTCATGTTCTCTTGTTGCGTCTATCTTTCTCTTTCCGAGTCACTGTATTTTTAAATTTTTGTTATTTCCGTTTTAACATTTGTTTTTTCTTTGTGCAATATCCAAATTTGTGCTTTTAATAGTTTCTGTTGAAGTTGTTGTTGTTGTTTACGCTGTTTACTCAGACTTTGTACTTCCGGTTCTACCATTTTTAAATTCAAATAAGCAATCTACTCTAATAGGGATGTACCTATGCATTTACCTTATTATCATTATTTTTAGAAGTATTAACAACTTTATTAGAGCAGTAAATTTCGTTCTGTACAATTTTTGATTTTCTCTTCGAGAAACTCTTGAGGAAAATATTTGCGGAATTACTCAAAGTGATTTTATTATAATAAGCAAAGTATATTTTAAGTTTTTTGAGAAGTTAATTTCTAATAAGTATATAAACTCTCTCATTAGTAATTAAATTAATTTGAATTGAACTGAGAACAGTTTCATTCTCTATCAAATTTCTTGGGTAACGCAATGTTAAGTGCTTGAGTTTTTCATAAAGGCGCTATAATGAAAAGTGTTCAAGGAAGATGATCGACCTGACGCTCAAGTGTTTACCAGATCCACTCGTGTGAATCACCTAGTCTATCCCACAAACAATGCCTCGGTGCACACCAGAACCTCACGTTACCGAAATTATATGTTCTTTGGTCGGACAATAAAATCATTGAATAATCTGCCTTTTCACTAAACCGACTCACAAAAAAAAAATATTTTTTAAGAATTATTTTTAGAGCTTGATGCCAAAAACTTTATTGAAGCCAAACAGATTGCTACAGAAACAATTTTCTTTGCAGAACAAACCGAGCAGACAAGACCATGGTTTCGTCATCAGTAGTTTCTGTGGTTTATGCCGTCCACTAACTTTGATATGCTAAAAACTAATAAGCTCAACTGCAGTAAAACCAAAACGGAAGTACCGAGAAGCTCTTCACTTGTTCAAGCAGTGTTTTCTACTCTTTTGCTAGTTGCAAAATTCCAAAAAATTGACTACATTTATTCTGCAAAGATTTTGTTGTTGCGCTTTTTGTTTACATCTTTATCACGTGTCCATCTAGGTTCCAATATTTTGTTGGTATTTAACCCTAGAAGGTGTGAAAAGAGTTTTTTTGAAAGCAGATGTTTATTATATGCATGCTTCATGTGGATAATGTGGTGTCCAAATCGAAACACACATGAAACATACTTTGATGAGAAATAATTTGTAGCAATAATCGCCAATTTCCAGTTGATTTATTTTTTTAATACACGTATTTGATAACACCGGCACACAAAAACAACAATATTTCCTAATCCCGGGGTGTGACATATGAACTGTTATGCTTTTTGATAGATTTAAAAAAAAAAAATACCCTATTTTGCACACCGGCACTTAAAAAAATTTTCTGAATCTGAGGTCTGACATGTCAATATTTATGTGTTTTGATGCGTCGGGTTCAAATGCAATGTCCGTTTTGCTCTACCACTCACTAGTTTTCCACAAACCCCAAATTTTGGCAACCGGAAAACAAAAACAAACATTCTGAACCTATGGTCTGATATTTCAATTCCAGTTTGTTTTGATGCGCTGAATTCGAATCTGTATTTTGCAATACCAAGAGGTGAAATGTTTTTGAAACTTAAGGCATTTTTGTTCTTTTTGTTAGAGGTAAAACTTTCAGAAAATGGAAGCCTACCAAAGAATAAAAGACCCATAACTTTAACCATATATTTTGGAACCGCTGTCTATCTTTATCACAAATCTATTAATCTTTTTATAAAAGAGGCATCCCCTGAGTATAAAACATAATTGCATTTAAGCAAATTTAGTATATAATTCTACCTTTTTGTGCACCACAAAATAAGCTTGTGCAAAAAAATAGAGTTTCTTAAATTGAAATAATGTGTAATACTGCATGCAAGTATGTGATTATTGCATGCTGTTACGAGATCAAACGTTGGGATACACACTTAAAAATTTGTATAGAATTTTTACACCTGTCAGTGTTCCAGGGTGTACTAATCCCAATTTAATATTTGAAAGAGCAGAGAACCGATCGGTGTAAATAAGTATATATCAGATAGGATGTTTGCTCTGTACCCCATTGGTGTTTGTTCAGAATACGAAAAACTAAAAATTGTTAACACCCAATATTACGTATTGATTTATTCGAAAGGATATTTTGAAACACATTATTTATTCGAATGGTAATACATACATATACTTAGTAGTTATTGGAAAAAAACAATTGTACATTTCGTACATTCATCGTGATGTCGTTAACCTTATCGTTGACCTTTGCAAGAAATTGGTCACTTTTTTTCAGAAACTTTTATTGAAAATGCTGCGTTATCTAGTATAGTACCAGTAACACGAAAAGTGGTAAAAAGTGAACATTATGAAAAATAAGAAGTGATAGAATAAGTCTGTTATAAAATGATTATGTTTACTTTGCACTGACGCTCACATCGTGTTTCAAATAAGATCAAAAAATAGACCTGCTCCTTAAGCCGGATCGATTTTGTATGGAGGAAAAACAAATCATCCCGACACCGACTCAAAAGTTAGAGGGACTCTTAAAAACTTTTTCTGCATCATTTTTTTTGGATCGGAGAAATCCCCATGGAGCGGTTTTGGTTCTCCTGAACCGTTTTTTTGGCCAAAATATCAAGTTTTTTGCCTATAACTTTTTTTTTCTTCAGAATGCATACCCAAGATAAGCAAAAAAGTAAAGATTGTGATAGTACACAAATATTGGTTAAAAAAAATTTTGAAATTTGTTGTCCTACCAAACTCTTTTGTGACCCCAAAAAATCGATATTTCATCATTTTCGAAAAGGCGTTTTTTTTAAACACCTATAAAATATACATTTTTCGTGGTATTCATATGCATTTAAGCTTATTGGTAAAGTATTGAGCTATTCTTTCCAATGGTATAACGTATGGAGTGGTTTTATCAAAAGTGAGAGCAATGAAAAATACGTATATTGTAGGCTTTAAAAAAAATATTTTCGAAACTCATGGATTTTGTACTGGAGCGCCATCTGGCGTATACTTTTCTAAAAAATGGTTGTCAGAATTCGATTTAGCGTACCTAAAAACTCAAACATACCAAGATTTGTCAAAATTTAACGGTAATTAAGGCAATTAAATAATAATAAAGCTGAAGTATCCTTCTGAATATCAATTTCTCATGTTTTATATAATTGTGGCACTTAGTTTTTGTTAAACTACACCATTAGATATATCAATGAAAAGAAGAGCTCAATATCTTTTCACTCAGCATATATGCATATCAATTGCTTGAAAACTAAATATTTTATAGGTGTTTAAAAAAAACACCTTTTCGAAAATGATGAAATATCGATTTTTTGGGGTCTCAAAAGAGTTTGTAAGGACAACAAATTTAAAAATTTTTTTAACCAATATTTGTGTACTATCACAATCTTAACTTTTTTGCTTATCTTGGGTATGCATTCTGAAGAAAAAAAAAGTTATACGCAAAAAACTTAATTTTTTGGCCAAAAAAAGGGTTTAGGAGAACCAAAACCGCTCCATGGGGATTTCTCCGATCCAAAAAAAAATGATGCAGAAATAGTTTTTAAGAGTCCCTCTAACTTTTGAGTTGGTGTCCGGCGATATCTAAATTTCGATCCGGCTTACTGCTCCTACCAAGGCATCAACACGTTGCGATTTTCCAATCGGACATATTTATATTAAAACTTGGATGCTGGTCAGTAATGGTCGGTGTAATGACAGCTACAATTTTTGTTGAATAATCTCTAATTTGAGACTGCATGAATAAATCAACGATGTTATCTGCTACAAAATCGGACTCACCGATTCCAGATATAACTGTAGGTGACTTGGTTCTCAATTTGAAGTTGATTTACGAAACGAGAGTTAACGAAATTTAGCTGTGAAGCTGAGTCCAAAATTATACGACAAGGCACTAACGATCCTACTCGGTTCTTAATTAAAACAACAGCCGTGGCTAGAAGACGAAGCTATAGAGTTGAGCTTTCGTTTCAACACGACGAGAAGCTGACATTGAAACTAAAACTGCAATAGAAGAAGACAGTGCATTGGAATTTGTAAGTCGGCTTATGTGCAGCAAAGTATAGTGTTTGACGAACAATGATGACAACGACCCGATTTACAAGCACTGAGCCAATATCCCCCTTTTAAGCAATTCAAACAGATTTTTAATTTTTTTGCCTCTTTGAGCCGAACGACAGGTAATAGATTTAAGAACCAATGTGCAACCTGTTATGCACAATGAACAGTTTTGTGATGAAAAAGCAGATGCGACTAAAGTTATACGGTTAATGTTAATGTTTTAATACAAAGCTTTTCCACCTGTTTGCCTGGTGTCTTGTGTACCAAAGCACCTGTTGAGCGTTTTCTTTATCACTTAACTCACGAAGCTTAAACACCAAATCGGCTTCCACATTTTTCTGGCCGAAAATGTCACGGATGTGTGCTTGAAATGTTAAACGTTTATTTTCAAATCTATGCTTTAACAAAGTTATAGCCTGATCGTAGTTATCTTCAGTGATCTCCAGGGAGCGAACTGTGTCCAACGTAGACCTTTTTAAGCTCGAAGGCAAATGCTGGAACTTTTAAATTTTGCTTAAATCAGCATCTTTCCCGATGACAGACTCAAACATTGAAATAAACTCGGGCCACTCTGTGTAGCCACCACTCTTCTGGTGAGAAATTTCGAACGGTCGAAGAATGCGCCGAGCCTGCAGAGCGGCGTTCAGCATCGATTTGATTTCGAGTACCAGTGTCAGAACTCATTGTGATTCTTTTTCTCAAGATTAGTCTGTGCCTCGTCTAATTGTCGAAATAAACGCTCATTAAACTCAAGGCGCGTGCAAATGTGATGAAGTTAATTCTAACTTCATGCCTTCAAATTTTTTGCAAATTGATAAAGTTTTTTGCTTCTTAAACGTTACATCTGTCATCGCACCACGCGGAGAATCTAGTGGCATTTTTTAATAAAACCCAACGGAGTTTTTTATTGCAAAAAAATACGAATTTTTATACCCTAAACCTGAAAGGTCAGGGTATATTAACTTTGTGCAAACGTTTGTAACGCATAGAACGAAGCGAGTCCGGTATAGAAAAGTATATATATTCTTGATCAGCGTCACTACGTGAGTCGAGCTATCCATGTCCGTCCGTCCGTCCGTCCGTCTGTCCTTCTGTGTGTTGTCCGTATGCACAGGATAAGAAGAAGGAGTTGAGATAATTGGATGAAACTTGGTACACAAAGTCAAATGAACCCAAGGATTTGCACTATTAAATATTTTTGGAATCCGCCCACGGACACGCCTACCTCACATACAACGCCAAAATGTAAAACTGCAGAACTCAGCTCATAATTAGGCTACAACAATCAAATTTGGTATGTATGTTTTAATATTAACACAAAGATGTCTCTGAAAAATGGACGTCATCCGCTTAAGGACACGCCCACCTCCCATACAACCCAAAAATTGAAAACGCAATAAATAAGCCTCTGTTTAACCTACAGAGCTAAAATTTGGCACATATGTTTTTTGTAACAAAACAAAGATGGTTTTGAGAAGTGGACATCATCCGCCACGGAAACGCTTACCTTCCATACAACGCGAAAATTGAAAACTGCATAACTCAGCTCATAATTATCCTACAACAATAAAATTTTATATGTATGTGTTCTATACAAACACGAAGATGTTTTCGAAAAATTGACGTCATCCGCTCACTAACACGCCCACCTCCATTTTTAATTTTTAATTAATTAACATTTTTTAATGTATGTTTTACTTTATTGTCTGTCGAATTACAAGTGAAGTTAAAGAATTTTCATACATGTTTCATAGGCTTGGCATGCCCAAAATGCTTTTAATACAGTAAGCATTAAGGGGGGACATTACATTCGCGGTAGAGAAAACAGACCTTTTTTAAAAATTCTTAACTCAGTCAAAAAAAAACATTTTTCCAACATTTTTGTTTTATTGTAGAGAATTGAACAAATTATAGCCCGTTTCAAAAGAGAAGAACATTTTTTAGCTTAATTTTTCGATGCGCAGTGAGAAATTATTTTTAAAGCTAGAAAATTCTTGCTCTTTTTATACTGTTCGCTGAACTTTATGTTTTTTTTGAGTGTTTTTTACTATTTTGTTATATATTTAAATGCGCAAACATTCAGAACAAATGATCGCACAAGTACAGTGTTGCACCGACGGCCTGCAACGACCTGCATCTTGAGAGAGAAATCAAATACAAATAACATAAAAAATAAATTTGTTTCTCAAGGAAAAATTGTGAAGTGAAATTTTAGCTAACAAATTATTTTTTTGTGAATCCTTTTTGTTCAATTTTGATTGGTTGATTTTGAAAATAAAATTCAGCACTTCCACAGCGCAGTTGCGATGAACAACAAAATTCAGGAACATACATTAATTTTTTTTTCATATATTTTTCTGCTCAGAGAATATTCAATTTTTTTTTAATGTCGACCAATCAGAATGAAGAACGCTCTCAAAATTATTTTCTTATTCTCAACCAAGGCTCATTTATATAAGGTTGCGTACATTTTTGACGTTTTCTCATTTCGGCACCCTTATTTTAAAATGAGAGCAAAAGAGCGTAATCATTTGAGCAATATTATAATAATATATAATATAATATATAATATTTTTTGTAGTTCTATTTGGTACATTGAATACTATAATTTTAGTTTAGTACTTTTATTGATCCTATTTTTTTTTATCCGGATGTCCTGGATAAAATTAAGACATTGAGTTTGATTTACCCATAATTTTAATTTTGATTGAAGGATTTCAGTATTATACCCTAAAAAAAGGTTTAATGAAAGAAATATGAAGTGAGAAAATCAGGAAAGACAGAACAAATAAATATTTTCTGAGTCGAAACTTGAATTGCATTGGACAACGGTGATCGTTAAAGCCACTTTTACTTCTAATTTTGACAAAAATCAAAATTTCAACACATCTTGCCTTTGTGTGTACGCAATATAACAGACTTCACAAAACCCTGAAAAATACTTTTTTTTTCTCGAGCAGCACAAAACCCTACTTTGCAAATGTCAAAATATTTTTGTTTACATAGAATAAGGATGCGTCAAAAAATGTACGCAACCTTATATAAATGAGCCTTGATACTCAACCATGCGCGAAAATGTTCTTCTCTTTTGAAACAGGCTAACAAGAAAAAAACTTCAAAAAAATATATATTTTCACTCCAAAATGGTTTTATAGAGCTTCAAACTGGCGGCAGAGAAAAAAACGGGGCCTCGTGGTTGCAGCGCTGGGAGTCGCAAAAATTGTCCGATCTGGAAAAAATTACTTTTTTAAATCTTAACAAAATTGGTTATCGTATGACAGGAGTGTTTTTTAAGTTTTTTTTTTTCAATTTTTGATGATGTTCCAAATTTGAAAATATGTTTTTTCGAAAAAAATATTGACTTTAAATGTTCATAAAAAATCGAAAAAAAATTTTAAAAAAAGCTCATGTCATACGAAAGCGAATCAAGTTTAAAAAAAAAAAAAAAATTTAGTCAAAAAATAATGAACCCGCTAGTGCCGCAACCACTACGAAGAACATGGTTTCGAGAGAACAAAGAAAAAAAGGCGAAAATTAAAAATGCGCTCTCACTAAACCGGCTGTAATTTTTGAATTCGTAGAAATTTTTTGATGAAATTTTTTGTTTTTAGAATCTTAAGAATATTTACTAAAATACAAAATTATTAAAAAAAAAAGTTTATCGATTTCAAAAAAAGGCCTTTTTAATTTCGAAACTGCTGTAAAGCTTCCATGAATCAATTCGGAACAGTTTGTGGGCAAGTTTCATTACGATGCTGACTAGTGATACTACACATAGGCTTAATGTAACAATATAAAGATTGCCTTTCAGCCCTTTAGAAAAGTCGGTACGAGTTGCCATTTCAAAAATTATGCTGTTTTCATAATTAGTGACTATAAATTTTTACACAAACTTTATAGCAGCTGAGTGCTTTTTGAACTATACAAATATTGTCTTAAGTTTTAATATTTAGTTTATATGTTGCCTACTATTGTTTTATAAATATTTATTATCACTTCGAAGCAGGACCATTTGAATCAAATTTTTGCTCGAAGCAACAACAACAACAACAACAGCAACATACCGCGGACAACATAATTGGCAACAATGTGGCGTACGCATCACAAGCGTTACCATCGACAACAGCTACAATGACCACGTCAACCCTAACAGCCGCAAATAGCAAGACAGCGGCAACCCTGACAGTCAAAGGTAAAATCTTAGCGTGTTACTTGTGAGCAACTCTTTGCATCTTTTACTCTTACGCACTCACACTTTGACTTTCTTGCACTCAAATTAATAAGCTTTTGTTAGTTTTGTAAGTAATCACTTTAGCATTTGCACTTGCACCAGCTTCTTCTATAAAAAAGAGTAAAAATTGCACAACAATCACAAAATAACTTTGAAAGTTTCATTTTGGAACTTATAGACAAAATATATATTTTATAGAAGATATAGAAGATATAGGTGAAAACTCCAATATACTTAATGATGTCCTGTTTTAAAAAATTATCAAAAATTTTTTTAAATTATAAACCATAAAAAAAATTAAATAACATAATATTGTCACTTGTATAACTTTCTTATTTAGCACTGCCTTTATAAAAAAAAAAAAATTTTATTATGAGCATCAAACTTAACTTTTCTTATGATTTATTTTATAATAAAAATATTTTTAGAATGGCAAACAATTTTAATAAACATTTAACAGTTGCTTACTTATTTCTTTCTCTGCAGCTGTATCTGAAAATAACAATAAGTTTAAAAATAATTAACTTCAAAATTATTTCATCTACTTCACTAGCACCCTCAAGCAGTCCTTAAGTGACATAAGCACCTTATTTAGCTGACAGCACCATTTCATTTAAAAACACTTACACATACACACTCACACTAACTCTTTCGTCACATCCAACTCATTTAAGTTCGTATTACTTCAGGTTTTCTTAACATTTTCAGCTTAATTTAATGTGGTATTTTTATTTCTTGTGTCACTCTAAGTTTTAAATTGCAATCCAAAACCAAACAACAGCATAACAAATGCAAATAACGTAACTATCAGAGCAGAACTTTGGCAAGATGACTGCCAAAATGCAGCCAAATAAAACTGGCGTGACAGCAACAAAAAACAATTCAGCCAAAAAGCCAACTATTCCACCCACCCTTACACTCACCTGGCATACAAACTCACAGCAAGGACAAATAGTCAAAAATATTTACTCTCCAGCTGGCAACGCAGTTAGTTTTGTGCTGTCAAATAAATTATCCTTGATGCATTTTATTTGCCTTTGCAAGGAAATTTGTTGACTTTTAAAATAATGCGTACCCAATTTTGCTCTATGAGCAGCACTTTTATGGACTTGGAAGCTTGAGCGGAAATGCTGCAAATACAGATGCAGCTTTTTAGAGCACAGGAGACTAACACAGGCAGGAGTTTTAAGTGCTTGTTTATTAATTTCAATTAAGAGATATTAGTTTTTGAGGAAAACTAATAAAATTATGGTGAGAATGAAATTTTGAAAATTTTTGGTCGACAATTTTGGGTTATTTTCTTAATTTCTTAAGAATTATAATAGAGGAAGCTTAGTTGAGGTTGGATAAGCCTTTGATATATCTTCTTATTCCACAATTTCTGAGATTTGTGGTCAATTTTTTAAAAAGGATGTTCATATTTAAATTCAGATTTTATTTTTTTAATTAAAAATATTTCCCTTTAACAAATATACTCCACAAAAAAAAAGCTATGTACAATAGACCGGATCGAAATTTAGATGCCGCCGGTCGGGGTTAGAGTTAGAGAAACTCCTTAAAACAATTTCTGCATACTTTTTTTTTTCAAATCGGAGAAAAACCGCCGAAGCAATTTTGATTCTCCTGAAGGTTCTTTTTGGAAGGAAAAAACATGTTTTTTTATTGTAACTTTTTATTTTTCACAGAACGCATACTCACATCTGCGTTGTATGTCTTTTAAAATAGCTAAAAATTAAATTTTTGGTGGTCAATAAGAGTTATAATGAAACAAAATTTTAACAACTTTTTTATGTCAAAATGTTGGTATGAGTAAGAAATTTAACATTTTGGTAGATGTGGGTATGCGTTCTGTGAAAAATAAAAAGTTACAAGCAAAAAACATATATTTTTTTTACCAAAAAGAACCTGCAGGAGAATCAAAATTGCTTCGACGGATTTTCTCCGATTTGAAAAAAAAGTATGCAGAAATCATTTTAATGAGTTTATCTAGCTTTTGAGGCCCCGACCGGTTGACATTTTTTGTATCCATACAAGAATGATCCGGTCTAATGTACCAACCTCAGTTTTATTAAATAACAAGAAAAAGGTTGCGTGCTTCAAATATTTTAAAAATATTTCTTTATAAATTTCGTCTTAAAAATAAATTAAAATCAAAACTTTATTTAACAAAAATCCCGAAAGAAATGGTTTAACAAAACAAAACTTAACAAAACATGCAGTAGACAAGTCATGCAGTTGATACGTTCATCATCTTAATAAGCTCACTTTAGTTCTTTATTTGGCTTTTATCTCAATATAAATGTTTCCTTTCAAGTGTCCTTTTCATACAAATCACTGCGCTAAAAAGTAACATTTAATTATTGCTTAATTAAGTAGTTTTTGGACAATTTATTGTTGTTGGACATTTACTGCTGCTTTATCTACAGAACTAGATCTTCATCAACTGCTACATCAAGCTCACAACTTAACGATGCTGACAACAAAAAAGCAATCAATTTTAAGTGCAATTCAAGTGATAACTTAGATGTTACAAAAGCAGTAACAGCGCAGTAGCAGCAGCAGCAGCAGCAGCGATAGCAGCAACAGCAACACTTATCATTCATTTTGATGCCCTAGAGGTCTGACTGCATTTTCATTTCATATCTATGTGCTGCCATTTTGTTTCAGTGTACTGTACTGTACATTATTATCATAATGAAATGAATTAATTTCATGCAGTGGCATTATATTAAAGCTTTTGGAACTCTTAACTGCATTAGATGCTGACCGACAGACAACTAACTGCATGAGTGCCTGGCTGCCAGGCCAACTGACTAACTAACTGACTGACTGACTGACTAACTTTTGTACTTGACTTGACTGACACTCAAGGGCATTTAAATGTCAAGCATTTAAATCAGATTGTTTGGCATGCAAAATAATGCTTACAGGATTATAATTTTATTATCAAGTGTTTTGCTTATATGACAGTATGTGTCATATTCTTGGTCGGTGTTAGTGTTGGTGCAAGTGTTGCTTTTAGTGTTAGTGTTTGTTTTTAAATTGCACTACACACAATCAACGATGGAAAATGTTTTTGTTTTCTTATTTGAATTTTGTTAATTAATAAGAGATTTCTTTAGATTTTATACGCTTCAGTTGCATTTCAGTTTTACTTTCAAGAGTTTTATAAGATTTTGCAGCTTTGACAATAAAACAAAACTAAAGCTTCATATTTATATTGAGTATTTGTAATTTTTGCAAATACACAAACTACTTCATTTAAAATTATGTGCAGATTTTATATGATTTAAAGTAAGGTTTAGTAAGTAAGATATTTGTAATAAAGACCAAACAAAAGTTTGCACAACAGACAAGGTAGCTAGGACTATTGCTTCATACTGAATTAAAGCCTTTCGAATGAAATAACTTATTTATGCAAAACTGGATTTAATTTTTCTTTAATTTATTCAAACAATATTGCATTAGTTTTTTGGAGTTAAAAATTTGTGAATTTCAGAGTATGTGTGTTAACTATAATCTTTAATATCAAAAGCTTTGAATATCAAAATAGAGAGAATTGTCAAATGCTTTGTGAGGTGCTTAAGACTCTTACTGTGTAAAATAATTTTAGTATGTATTAAATTTTATACTTAAAAAAAGCTATTTAGTTCATTGCCTTTCGTTCTATTGTTCATTTCGATTTTTCAAAGTTAAGAACTTGTTTAATGGATTTTAGTAGAAAAGGCTAAAATAAAGTTATAAATTTTTATTGAAAAAATTTCATAAAAACTACTAGATATATGCTTCTGATGTAGTGTTCACAGACGTTTAAGTCTGTTCATGAAAAATCATGACAAAAGTTCATGAAAATCCGCATTACCTTTGATCCCATCGAAAAATTTTAATGTTTTTGTATGCAAATTGGAATAAATTTTGTATTAAAACTATTTCTGATCATTTTTTATTTAAAACTACCACACCAGTTCAAACCATTCCAATCCACAGATAGCTATCGCTAGAGTCGAAATATTTGAGAAGAACTATTTGCAATTATAATTCGATTTTGTCAATTTTTGAACCCTCCAAAGCCTTGCAATAAGTTCTATTCTCATTATTGCGAAGACATTTTTCATCGAAAGCGTCAACAGAATAACAATCCACATCGTTATTCTCGGATTAAATATAAAGCAAAGGCTCTATACTGCTGAAAGATCAAGTCCTTTTGCTTGGTGAAAACCAGCAAAAAGATATTGGTTTGCCTGAACCTCAGCGAAAAGATGGAAATGTCGGCGATCTTTTTTATGACAGATAATTTCAATATGATGTTAACGCACTCGAGCAGCTGAAAATATTGCCACAAGTGGTACCAGAAATGCTGCAATCTTTATCTTAAACCGAATTTAAATATCATAACTTTAGTCCATTTCTGGCATTAACTCTAAGAGAATTGATCGTGTGCAGCTCAGATTACAAGGTCCTAAAATTAAGTTTACAGAAGCGTTCCATGATCTCAAATTATTGGCGACTGAACTTGAAATTCGTAACGAGATTTGTAAAAAAGTAATCGAAAAGGCTTAAAATCTTTGTAAAAAATGGGGAATCGATAGAACAATTCGTATTTTTGCACGCATTTCTTTTGGCTATAGCTTATATTCTCCACTCAAAATGAAAATAATTTTCGATTTTTTATGAATGATGCTAGCACAAAAGCTACTCATCCAAATGTTAATATTTGTTGAACAAAAATGAAGATAATTAGAAATTGTTTTCGGCTTAGCGTGATTATTAATATTGAACAAGAAGTGTACAAGATATATTTAAAGATATGCGACTTTATTTGAAAATAAATCGAGAAAAACTTTAAAAATCATACAAATCTTATAAAATCTTTAAAAAACACGTAAATCCTAGTACTCTGTCCGTTTGCCTGAAATTTCACTCGCAACATTAATTTTTTGTTGCGTGAAAATTCTGACAAATATTTTGTTGTGAAGAAATTGAAAAATTTGAGAAAGTCATGCTTTATTTCTCCGAATAGAAAAAAAATAAATATATGCAAATAAAAAATAAAAAAAAAAAACTGCCACTTTTCACTTCAAAATAAATAGGCAGTTCAATTAAATTGTCGTGGAAAAATGTTGCGAGTATTTTTCACAGCGGAACAGAGTAATATTTTGACGAACATGTGAAAAATTTTATCATACAAAAATTCAATATATCTTTAGTTCGTGTTTGTAAGAGTAGAATACAGTTAAAATGTATGAATGTAACATGATCATTTCGATACAATTGATGTCAAAATTAAATATAGTAAAACTCACTCAATTGATATAAAAAAATATAAACTTTATTATTTCAGTTAGCGAGTAGTTAAGCAAGCAACAGTTATCTTTATCGAACTGTCAAAGTTAGGAATAAACATTGCTAGAAAAGATGTTATGGATACGAGTTAACAGGTTAGGAAGTTAAGGGCCAACTAACGATAACCGCAAGTTTCTTTAACGCGTTTAGGAATTCTACTGATGTTGATGCTCTACGATAAATTAGACCAGCATCACTGAACCCAAAAGAATCTATGCTGTAGTTGTTACCAGAGTTGCTATTATCTTTAGACTTTTATTAAAAAACAAAAATACCTAGCAAACATTATGACTCTTAAAAGACTCTTTCAAAACTCATATATATGAGGGTCTATCATCATTTGCGCTCAAAAAAGACACTTTTATGAGTACATTTTCGTATGTTGTGTGCCCCAAAATATGATTCATAAAAATGATTGTTTTATGAGTCTTTTTGGACTCATAGTAATGACGGTTTTAAGACTCATATTTGATACTCTCTTAAGACTCATATTACGTACTCTTTTAAGACTCATATTTAGTACTCTTTTAATACACATATTTAATACTCTTTTTAGACTTGTATGAGTCTTACTTTCGAGTAATCATTTAACAATCATATTAAACACTCTTTCATGAGTCAATTTAATGAGTCATCATAAAAGACGCATAGAAAACACTCTTTTAAAAGTCGTTTTTGGAGAGCCTCATAAAATTTTTATAAGGTTATATAAAATTTTATTACATACAAACAAAAAACAACAAAAAAAATTAATTTCAAACAAAATAAAACATTCAATTAATTTATAAAAAACAAAATTAATCACTGTCAGGTGAGTCCATAGTGGCTCTTGTAAGTCGGCTTTCTTTCAAAAAAAATTGGTTCAATGTTTGCTGAACAGCTTTTTTTTAACGTAAAAGAAATTTCCTTGTAGCAATTGATATTCGTAGTTACCTCCTGGGACACTTTAAACCTCCTTCCGTTGTCAGGATTGCTTTTTTTAGAAAATCTACATAGCTTCGTCAATCAAACACATCGCTTTGGAAATTTGTTTGGAGGTTAAATTTTGTTCTTCGGAGATTTTTTTTGAACGGTCACTGTCATCTTCTACGTTATTAAATTGCAATTCAAGTTGCAATAGTTCTTTATTACACCATTCTTGAACAATTCACTTATGTGAGTTTCCTCCTTACCAAATCACCAGCAGCGCCCTTTCCACTCATTTGGTTAACAAAATTACAAGTGTATGTAAAAAAAAATAATATAACTCTGCTTATAAATAAATTGGAAAAATATTCACCTATTTTGTAACCAGAAACAACCCGAAAAAAATTTATAAAAATTTATTATTTTCTTTAAAAAAAAAAGCACAACACACTAATTGAAACGTTACAAAAAGCATAACACACCAATTGAAACTGAACTATAAAGTTAGCAAACCAAAGTGAAAAAAAAACTGTATTAAAATTGCGATGATTTTCAGTTAGAAAGGGAATCCCCGAGTTTTGATGGAATGGCGCAATTAGAAACAAAAGTCATGCCATCTTTTAGAAAAAAAAATTAAAGACTCGAACCCAAAACAACGCAACTTTGAAAATCTAACGACGCACAGTGAAAATTAGTACTTATTCAGCAGTGACGCAACTTCGAAAAAACGCAAAACGAAACGACGCATAGCGAGGTATTGGTGTATTTTCAAAACCATAAATAGTTTTTACCAGGGGTTGAAATAACAGGTATTTGAATTGTAATTTTTTGTTCAAAAATATTTCATACAAAAATTATAAAAAAAATATTAAAAAATTATAAAAAATTAAAAAAAAAAATTATACAAAAATTTTGTTCTGATTATGAACAAAAAATTTTGGCTTACAATTTTTTTGCTCTTTAAACGATATTTATTTTTTTTAACAATATAAATTTTGTTCAATTTTTTTTGTTCATTTGAAAAATTTTGCTTTTAATTTTATTAGGTCTCAAAGAAATTCATTCATTATTATTTTTTGTATATTGGATATACAATAGGCTGGGTTGATTGGTAAACCGATGTTGCTCGGTCAAATTTCGGTTCGGTATGAATAGTTATTAAAGAAAAAAAAAGGGGGGCTAAGGGTGCAGTTTACCCTATTACACCATCAATTTCGTGAATTTTTTCTTGAGGAATTTTGTTCAAATAATGTTCAACAGCAAAACAAAATATGCTTGAAATGAAATCCTTGAACCCGATTGAGCCTATAAACGATCTTACATGTATACTTTTTTATACAAAAATTTAACATAACAAATACATACGAAAAAATTCACAAAATTCAAGGCACAATCTTATCGTTGGTGCTTATATATTTTTGACCATCACGACTGAACCTATCCATCTTAATTTCACACCATGTGTTTGTGTGGTGTTCCGAAATATTTTATTTTTGTGAAATCCCCCCCTATTACTGTAGTTTAAATACAACTCTCTTTATTCTGATTTAAATTGAATGGTTGTATACAGGTAGGCGTGTCAGTGGATGGTTTCCATAGTGCAGATCCTTGGGTCTACCTTAACATGTGTAGGCCAAGCTTTTAACTCACTCATATTTCCTAATTTGCAGCAATCATTTTATCAATTCCTGCTACGCAAATAAGTGTTGAAAGAAGCTTTTCAGCGTTAACATTTATTTGAAATGACTTTCGGTCAAAACTGTCGTAGAAAAATCTCGAAAATATATTATTAGTAAGGATTAACACTAAGAATCTTAAATATATTCTACAAATCAAATATGCAAGAAAAAGTGTTATAATTTAATTGTGACATAATTTTAGGATTTAATTATGTAAAAAAGTTATTTTTCATTTTTTTTATACCAAAACCTTTTCTAACAATATGTATATTATATATTCTTCCAGGAACGAGAACCAAGTTCATTGCGTTTGCTATCGTTTCCAATTTGCGAACTTCAGCTTGAACTCTGATTTTAAGTCATAAAAAAATTTTGATTTTTTTTAAGACTGTGAGCAATATAAAATAAAAAATATAAAAACAAAATTTTTTTGTTCTCAAACTGATTTTTATTTCTGAACAATATTTTTTTTTTTTATTCATTGAACAATATTTATTTTGAGAACAGAATTTTTTGTTCATATTTTTTTGGTTAAATTTTGAACTTTTTATTTTGTTCTTAAGGCCGAGACTTTACTATCCGGAGGAAAATGGCCCATTTGACATTCATCTTACAATACCTAAAGATGTAAATTCAGTATGTTCAAACAGCAAAAATAGTGCATTTGCAAAAGTGTTACGAGAATCAGTGTTAATTGTTTGAAATGAGTTTACCATGACCCATAAGGCACACATTAATGCATTGTGCAGAACAATGAAAGATATAAGATCTTCAAGTGAAATTATGATTGCAGCAAAAATTGTATTTTTGTGAGATTTTCGTCAGACACTGTCAGTTGTACCAAGAGGTACGCGCTCTGATAATATGTATAAGAGCATGTATTGAAATGTCAGCAGTCGGAATCCACAAAAACACAAAATTAAAACTAACAACAAACATGTGAATACACTGTATACTATACAGTGTTTGTTACTAAATACCTACGAGGTGTTACGAACTCCAAAGAATTCGCAAATGAACTGCTTAAAGTTGGTGATGGCTTGGGCATAGACAGTAACAGAGAAATATCTTTATCCACACAAAAACTGGTAACCACGTTCAAATGTAAGAAGATCTTATCAATTTTGTTAACCCTGATTTATAACACATTTCCCAAAAAGGAATCAATATCTTTGTGAACGTGCAATAAGTTGAAAAAATAAATAATCTTATTCTAAACAAAGTTCATTCAGAATCCATATCAAACAACTCTTTTGATACTGTGACAGAAGCTTCTATCCTCACAGGCAGTAGCGTAGCAAGGGGGGACGGGAGGGGGGGGCGGTCCACCCCGGGTGCACGCCAAAATGGGGTGTAAAATTTGGCAAAATAACTTTTTACCACATAATTTTTGATTTTTTTAATATAAAGAACTCACCTCAATGACTTCGGTTTTATATTTGAATATCAAAAGGGTGCAAAAGTGAATGAAAATATTTTTTACCATCACCAGGACTTCGTTTTTATTGAAACAAACTTAAACTTTATATTAAATTTTGTTCAATATTAACTAAAACCCAAGTCAATTCCATATGTAATTTTTCACTGGTTAGAGGTGCAATTTCCAAACAAATTATCTTAAAATTGTCATGATATTAAGATGGAGTACAAAAGTAAAAATGTAAAAACATTTTTTTATATTCCATTAAGATTTATTAAAAAGCACTTTTTTACATCTTATATTTTTCTTATTTACAGTTGAGAAGTGTTCAAACTTGCTAGCATAGTAGACATTTCTAAAACCATTACGTTTCGAAAACCTGCATGATTTTAAGAGAATGATGAATGGAGGCGTCAGTTGTTTTGTAAGCAATACATTTCTCCATAACTTTTCAGAAAAACATGTTCATGTCATAAACGACAAAAATAAAAATATACTTTATGATATTGTGATTACTAAGTTCTGCGACTATATATCATGAAACAAACCTCATTTACAGCTTTTAACCTGCTAGAACATGATTTTGAATAGTTATATGTTAAGGGTATACTGTTATATAAATTTACTAGTTTAATAATCATTAATAACTACTTAAAACTTAAAACTTGCTTAAAAAATTTCTAAAAAATGAAATGATTTAAATTCATTACATTTTTTATTTAAATTAAATAAATGGCGTTCTGTGACAATTTATAGCGTTCTGACTTTTTTTTATTTTATTTTGAAGATGTCTATTAAAAACTTTAAGATGGTTTTCGGAATCCTTTATTTTACTAAAATAATTATTATTATGTTCAAATCAACCAACAAAAACTATCAAAAATACAGTTTTAAGAGAAGATAAGATGCACAGTTCCTTAAAAATTATTCTAATTATTAAAATTAAATTTTGTTCTCAATCATCGAATGTGAAGAATCAACAGATTTCTTGGAATTGCCAGATCTTTTTGAGCCATTCATGACTCTTGACCTTGTCCAACCTGGGCAAGTTTGCTTTGGGAATTATGTAGATAATGAGAATGAACAAAAATTTCTGATATCAATTTGGTATCACTGTAATATTATGATACTGAGATATTTATGGTGGTATTTATGGTGATATTTGCAAAGCAGTCAAATCTAACAGACCTCAATCTTGTCTATAAAAGTCCAAGCGGAGATTAATAAAGATACACTGAGAAAAAAACATATTTTAAAGATAAATAAAAACTATTTAAATAGAAATTTAACGCCTTTGCGTTTCTACAAAATAATATTTAAAACAAGTGTGTTTAATGTTCACCCACCTATAAACTCCTTTCTTTATTTATTTTTTTCTTATTATTTTTTTGAAAAAACAAACGAAAATTTGAATTCAATGACAATTTTTGAATTTTTTGAATTGGTTTGACAAATATCGAACATATCGATGGTTAAGCTTACTAAAGTGATAAGTGACCTTTTGACAAAAATAGGTTTATTGCATTTTCCAAATCATCAGTATAGTATCTACCTTGTGTAAATTTCTTGAAAATGCATAACCAAAGGATGCTGCTCAGTATACAGTTGAAATAAGTGTTTTGTACTGAAATGTATTGAAAATAAAATCAACGTCTCTGAACATGTAAAATTTTTCACTTATCACTTTTGTGCGCTTAACCATCGATATTATAAAATAAAAACTAATTAATTATATATTAAAATATTTCAAATGCAAACTGGTGCTAAAACTCGGAATAGTTAAAAAAATGGCATCGAAAAAAAATAGGCTTTAAAACACGTCTTTTGAATTTTAAAATTTTTGTTTTAAATTTGGTTTTCATAGCAAAAACATTGTTGTAAAAACAAAAACTTTTGTTTTGAATTGAACTTTAAAAGCAGCTCTGTTTATTTTTAATGAATTTGTTTCAAGCTCTATTTCAAAAACAATTTTTTTAGATATGAACACACTTTCATTAATATTAACACATTTTTTCCTCAGTGTACTATAAAGAAATTGATAAAAATTATGAAAAATGTTTATAAATGAAGTTTAATATTTTATATTAATATTTAATTTAAATTTTATGTAGAAAATGGGGGTTGGTTTCGAAAAAATATTTATATTAATAGTTATTCAGTTATTAACTAGGAAAAATTTGTCAACGTTTTGCTTCCAGGCCCTATTTTTTTCAATTCTGCAAAATTTTTCGTAAATTTTTCAATGTTTTCTATATAAAACTAACTTAAGTTTTTATATTAAAACTGATATTGTGTGGTTTACTGATAGTAAATTTTTCTCTCACAACTTATTAGCCCGATAGACAAAAATATTGGAACAATTCAGAAAAAATTCTTCAAGTTTCTGAAAATTTTAGATTCTTATTTTTTTTCAAATATTCATGGATAGCATAGTTTTGTTTATTTTTTGAATTTTTTTGAAAAATTTTTTTGTGTTAACGTTGGTATAAGTAATAAATTTAACATTTTAGCGGATTTGGATACGCGTTCTGTAAAAAATAAAAAGTTAAAAGCAAAAAATATATTTTTTTACTAAAAAGGACCTTCAGGAGAATCAAAATTGCTTCGGTGGTTTTTCTCCTATTTTTAAAAAAAGGACGCATAAATCATTTTAATGAGTTCCTCTAACTTTTGAGAAACCGAAATGTGGGATCTAAATTTTGATTCATTTCTAACTTTCAAAACCAGACAAGTCCAAATTTGAAATTGAAAATACGAATTTGTTCGCAGTATGAGACTATTTTTCTTTTTCGCATAATATATATCCATTCCTGTGCAGCATAATTTTGGATAATTGGTTTGTTTGTAAAAAATGTCTGAAAAAAATTAAAACGTTTTTTTTCGATTTCCCAACAATGAAAACTCCTCAAATATAGAATAAAAATTGGGTGTTCGCCAGTGTTCGGCACAATTATCAAAATTTGAAAGTCACTCACTCACACATATGAGCATAAACCGATAATTATACGGTGAACCGTGTTATTTCAAAATCGTGCAAAAAACACGTTTAAAAATGGAGTTGAGTATAAATTAGAAAAACCATATCTGCGTTTTTCTGATTTTGTTCGCTACCCGCCCATTTTCCATTAGATTGAGACTACAATAAAAGTTTTTGTACGCAACAAAAAAAAATGGCTTAGGCCCGTTAACTGATCTCAATTTTAAACAAAGGTTAGCTTAAACAAAGTTTAAAATGCCTTAACCTCAGTTTAAATTTTAACGCCGATACCTCATCTCAAAAAATATCAGTTTAACTTGGTGAGGCAAGTTTAAATTTAAACACCGAAATTCTAGGTTTAAAAAATTTAAACTTAGATTTTGTCAAAAATTCTCTGAGAACATTTGAAATATTCTCAATAATAAAATCATACTTCAAAAAATTGAAAACAATAAACAAAAAAAACATATTTTAAGTTTAGAAAGTAAAATATTCCAATGAAACTGACAATTTGCATTATTTTATCAAAAATTTTTGAAATATTTTGATGTTCTACGTCAAAGTTGTAGAATTTTTACTACAGTGCCGCTCAAATATGTTTTTTAATCTCAGTTTAAATTTTTAAACAGAGTTTAAGAAAACTGCCGATAAAAATGAGAAGTTACGAAAATAATTTTAACTGAGTTTAAAATTTAAACTCTGTTTACGAAATCTGAGATTAAGAAATATAAACTTCGGAGATCAATTAACGGGCCTTAATATGTTTTTTTTTTTAAATTATGCGAGTTTTGTAAAATAGAATTTTATAAAAGCTAATTTTTCAAAAGAATGATTTTTGTCGAAGTAAAGTTTTGCATTAAGGCATTAAAAACATTTAACTCTGATAAAGAGAATTTTGTGAAAAGAATTTTGTTGGCGGGAAATTATAACCTTAACCCATTTTCTATAATTCTCTATTGGAAAATAAAACGAGACGAATTCGAGAAATATATATATTACATATCTTTGTAAGAATATATAAAACTATCTAGAATATATCTTCCATCTTATTCTTTGCCTTGGTTTTATCTTGCCCTTATCTTACTGTCATATAAAGTCCACTTATAACCTGGTCTGATGATTTCAAAAACTGAAAAAACCTGTTGCAATTATTATTATTTTTGACGTAGAATTACGTCTTACAGTGCGGTTTATATGTGGTCGTTTTATTAGATTTTTTTAAAGGCCATGAAACTTTTTTGACGAATACTTTAGGGTATACGTACAGCCTTTAATACTCATCGTTCACAGATAATATATTTACCAAAATATCAGATATATCCTGCGCTGGTTGAATATCTAATTTTGGATTTTGTCACTATTATATTAAAGTCACAAAATAGTAAAATATAAGAAGAAAAATGCATGTGTTTTAGGCTGGGTCGATTTGTATGGAGGCAAAAAATCTGATGTTGCCTGGGCGATTTTCAGTTCGGGCATGAAAAGTTATTAAACAAAATACAAAAAAAAGGGAACTGGGAGTACACTTTACCCCATCGCACCCTCAATTTTGTGAATTTTTTCTATGGGAATTTTTTAAAAAAATTTTTTTTTTAAAAATTGTCACAGCTTGAGCAAAACTAACGCCAGATATGAAATCTTCACACCCGATTCAACAAAAAAACGGTCTAACGTATATACGTTGTCATACAAAAATTTACCTTTACAAATTCCTAAAGAAAAAATTTCACTAAATTCAAATTATATTCTTATCGTTAGTGCGTATGTAATTGTGACCATCACGGCTGAACCATTGCAGCTATCCACCTTATATTCACACACATATCTTTGTGTGGTATTCCGGAATTTTTTGTTTTTGAAAATTCTTCCTAGGTGGCGCTGTAGGCACAATCTTTATGCAGTTTTATTACCGATTTATATAGTATACATATATTTATATATATGACACCAAATAAGATATGGTGCGATAGAAAAAGTTCACAAAATTAAGGGTGCGATGGGGTTAAGTGTACCCCTAGTCCCTTTTTTTTTTGTTTTTGTTTAATAACTTTTCATGCCCTAACCGAAAATCGCCCAGGCAATATCGGTTTTAAAATCGACCCAGCCTAATGTGTTTATATAAGAAAATTAATCATCAGCTGCTTATGCTGTGCCTGCTGCTTTCTTTGTTTTTGTTTCATTGTGTTTGTTGTGTTGGTTTTGTTTTGTACGAACTTGGTTCTCTACTCCACGTTAAGAGGTTGATCCGATTAGATTTAACTCTTATGAAAGAACGACTTTAATCATATTTCTTTTTATGCTATTACCCAATAGATGGCGCCATCTGTTCGGCTGACATGATGACATGTATGTTTCTAATAATCGTTGCTTATTTCATCTAGTAGAAAGTAGCAGAAATAAATATGTGAAATGAACAATCTATTTTTTATTTAAGAAATTAACCAGGTTTCGTTCTGGATAAATTGTTTTTTTTTTGTTTTAATGCAAATTAATTTGGATGATCTTCCATACATACCCACTACTTATTTAAGTGTAGCTCGCAAACTATACATCGGACAAAGACGACAGTGACACCAATGAAAATAACATCCGCATAGCCTTCTTTTCAACGAAGTCAATGAATTCAACCAGTCAAGTAAACTTAACAAATGATCGAAAGAATTTGACATTTTGCTTGTTTATTTTTGCTTGCTCTATTCGTCATGCTTACGTCAAAGCAGAAAAGGTTACTACTTAAACGGAATTCTACTTCTACACTTACGATTATTTGTTAAGTTCGACTTGACTTTCGAAACTGTTTCTTTTTTTCTGAGAATTCGTTTCGAGTTCATTCACATTCGCTTAAATTTTTTTTTGTAGTCGTCGATTTATATCTGTACTCTGAACTTAAACGTTGAAGAATAAAATATTGATAATTACGTTGACACTACAAAAATGACTCTTGTTTTTAAATGAGATGTATACAAAATATACTATACATAAAAATTACAAATTCAAGAAGAAACATATTATATATCTTTTCTTATATCGAGAAATGCTTCTACTCTTGTATTTTCTTTAAAAAAAATATAACTATTTATATAAAATAAGTCTGAGATAAACTTCAATTTTATTTTGTTGATGGCCTTTTGTATAATTTGTTTACATAATTCAATATTATTCAGTTTTATTCAACTGTTTTGGCTTGAATAAAATAAAACTTGCACATTTACTAGCACAAATATTCTACTAGAGCACCCGATTTTTGTACAACTATAGCACCAGCAACTTTATTTTTTTAAGCCGATTATGAAAATATCACAGCTTCTTGTCAAACTTTGAAAAGCTTTTATTAACAATGATTTCTTTTATTTCTTTTCATAATACCAACAACGGCAACAACAATTTTTAGGGTCCAGTCTACACTATCCCACACCAGAGAATAGTTATACGAATGCAAGTGGCAGCCTATGCGGCAGCATCGGCTCACAGGATACTCTGTGGAGATTAAAAATCTCGGCACAGCAGCAGCAATTGTTGCAACAAATGCAGCAGCAACACCAACAGCAGCAACAACAACAACAACAGCAGGCGACGCCAATTTATATAGAACGACCACCCAGCGCAGGATATGTCAGCGCAGATCCTTCAACACTGATGACACAGTGCGTCGTAGATTACATAGGCTATGCGACGCCAGCACATTTGGCGTTGACGTCTTCAGGCAGCCAGCTGAGCTTTCAGGGTAGCAGCGTAAGTAGCAGCCAAAATCCCTCCAATCGACAAGACTTAAATGAGCAGCAGCCACGTTATGGCACGTTAAGAAAATCGAAGCAACAGCAGCAGCTTCAACAACAACAGCAGCACCAACAACAGCAACAACAGCGCAAGGATCAAAAACTTGGTACGTTGTATGCAAATTAATTGCTTTATATTTTCTTTTGACTCTCTTCGCTTATTGTCTGCCGTTTATGAAATATAGAGTGCATTAATTACTTTATGCTTTATGCACAGTGGGCACGGAATGGTATAAAGAAGGAAAAAAAATATTTAAACTCATTGTCAGTTAAAAAGACAAAATATGGATAAGTACTTGAGATGGTGATAGAAACATAGAGTGAGGTAGAGATAGATATATAGAAAGCGATAGAGAGTTTGAAAGAAAGAGAAAATAAAAATATGGAGATATCGAAAGCTAATAAGATAAAAAAGCTGAGATACAATGATATAAAGATAGAAAGAATCACAGAGAGATAAACAGAAAGAAAAAAAAAACATAGAAAACCAAAGATAGAAGGTCTAGATAAAGAGAGAAAGAAGGTCGAGGTATAGACAGATAGATAGAAAGTCGAAAAGTAGAGTTATAGAAATATTGGGTAGATAAAGAGATCTGGATAATAAAGGCGCTTAGACAGGCAGAGATGCAAAGAGACAAAACAACAGGAATTGAGATGAAAATTTAGAATTTCTTTTTAGGGGCAGTCACGATGTGGTGTATTTGTCATGTATTAATTGAAACTACCCAGAAAAATCTTCGCTTACATGTAATCGAAAAAGTAATCCAGAAAATTTCATTCATCGCTTACCCTGTCGCTTACGGAACCCATTATTTTAATACAGGCATGTCATTGGAGGTAATTGATGAAGCTTTCGCTTGACATGGGAGTTCTTATGTAAGCACTTATTAAATTTAATGAATAACTTCTTTTCAATAATCACTTATTTATTAACAACGAAGAAGCTATTGAATAAGATGTTTCTGTACACAAATTAGAAAAGCGATTCAAATATTGAAAAAAATAAGTTTTTTCGTACATCTCTTGCTTAACAGTGGGAAGATCAACAACACCAATCAAGAGTTAGAGAATTTCTTCTTTTAAATGAGAAAAATGCATTTATTTAATAGATATATGTATCAGTTAATTAATTAATGTAATATATTTACCTTTAACACATTTGTCTGTAAATCGTTCATAAATCTGGCATTTTTTTCATATTCAAGTAATAAAAATTTGACACGTTTGAAGCAAAAATAAAAGTCAAACAAAAAATTTCAACTATCTAAAAAACAGAACAATCATTTCAAAAGCAAAAAGGGCTGACATTACTTACTGCATTACGAGTAATATACAATATAATGCATTTTTGGTCACCAACATTTATGTAATGCGTTTTAGAATCGAATGCAAATCAAGGCAATACGAAAAATTTTGCTGGGTATACAACAATAAGTAAAGACTGTGAAGATATTCAAAGAAAATGTTTTTAGTTTTAATTTTTGGTATTTGTTTATTTATTCTCTTGTTGTTCAAAACTATTTCCTTACCAAATATCTTTTACTGTTTTTTTATAAATATTCTTAAAATGGCTGTTTTAAAAAATTGGAAATTTTTGTCTGTGAAAAACATAAAAGAACCCACTGTTTCCTGTCTTAATTTCATATTCAGCAGCAGTTGGCGTAAAATTTTTGCTGAATTACAAAATTTTAATTGAAAAAATGTCACATGATTTCATTTCATTTCATTTTCACAGTCTTTTTGCCATAAGTATCTCTTTTAAGAAATATATTGCTTACGGATGCTACGTTGAAATATAACAACCTGAAGCTTTTGCACAGAATTTTTAATAAAAATTCAGATTTATTAACTATCAAGCAAGGAATTAATAATTTAATGAAATAAAAGCTGCAGCTGAAGTTGATATTTAATTTTTTTTTTTTTTTTTCTTTTTTATCATTGCGAAAAGTGTGGATGGTTGCCAGTGAATTTCAATGTTTTGGTGATAAGTTGCAAAAAGATAGATTTTAAAGTTAGCTTAAAAGCTTTAGATAAATGAAAAATTTAAATTTAAAAACAAATTTTTCAGTTTTGATAAAAATTTAAAATTTCACTAACGTGAAATATCTCTGGTATGATTGCAAAACTACCTTTAGACTCGACTGAAACGCTATTTTTTAATACCTGCTGTATTTATTTTAGTCAATTTACAAATATTAAACAGTTATAGCTGCAAGTTTCTCCATATTTTCCCTTTATCCTTTATTTCGACATAAAAACTAAAATATGTATTTATTTATATGTGTGTGTGTGTGTGTGTGTGTGGGGGTACTATTTTTTAAACAAACTTTTGCAATTCAATACGGTCCAATGCTTGAAAACTTGACAGCTTGAACGAGTGCTACTGACGGAAAAGAGATAAGCAGGGAAAAAATTTATAAAAAATAACCGACATTTATTACAAAAGTGTATGCAATGTTATTTATTCTACTGCTAACTACTATTTATTATGATTTGGCATTGAAGCCAAATAAAAGATTTAATACATAAGCAACAATAACAACAATAGCAACAAAAGCTATAAAAAACAGAAATAAAAAAAAAATACAAAGTTTTATAATAATAAATAGAAGGATAACAAAAAGAATTTGAACAGTGAAGACAAGAAATCACAGTGATTGATTATACACTCAACTGTGGTGTAATGGGGGCAGTGCCAGACAAAGCAGAAGATAAAAGAGAAGCAAAGAATTGAAAAATAAATATAAAATATATATCAAGCACAGAATCGAAGATACGCACACGAGAGAACAAACGCTCACATAAATTCACAAACATGTAGAAAAAACAATGTTTACATATGTATATGGCAACCAGTGGCGTGCACAACGGGGTATAATGTGTAAATTAAAGTCATCCATCAGTTTGAATTAGTTCAAATAGAGTTCAGCTTTAATTTATGTATGTCTACATATTAAAAGTCAAATCTTCTTTAAATGATTTTAGAAAGAATATCCTAGATTAAAAGAAAAGTTTTTAGATGAAATTTGCGGTAACCATAACCATAACCATAACCATAACCATAGCCATAACCATAACCATAACCATAACCATAGCCATAACCATAACCATAACCATAACCATAACCATAACCATAACCATAACCATAACCATAACCATAACCATAACCATAACCATAACCATAACCATAACCATAACCATAATCATAACCATAACCATAACCATAACCATAACCATAACCATAACCATAACCATAACCATAACCATAACCATAACCATAACCATAACCATAACCATAACCATAACCATAACCATAACCATAACCATAACCATAACCATAACCATAACCATAACCATAACCATAACCATAACCATAACCATAACCATAACCATAACCATAACCATAACCATAACCATAACCATAACCATAACCATAACCATAACCATAGCCATAACCATAACCATAACCATAACCATAACCATAACCATAACCATAACCATAACCATAACCATAACCATAACCATAACCATAACCATAACCATAACCATAACCATAACCATAACCATAACCATAACCATAACCATAACCATAACCATAACCATAACCATAACCATAACCATAACCATAACCATAACCATAACCATGACCATAACCATAACCATAACCATAACCATAACCATAACCATAACCATAACCATAACCATAACCATAACCATAACCATAACCATAACCATAACCGACAACAGCACAAAGCTTACATCTATTAGTTCACAATTGTTCTTGAGGTGGTTCGGGTTAAATAATTAACAAATTTAATCTATTTTTAGCCTTTACCTCATCTATTTCGCGAGCAGTTCGTCTATTATCAGTTTGGCCAGGGTATAGATTACAGACCAGTTTGTTTCGTTAAACAGCATGAGTACTACCAGATTTGTGCATTATGACACTTGTGGCACTTGAAAACGACGTGGGCCGTATCTTCGAGTTTGTTTCCTGTACAGTGAGTACCGTAGGGATTTGTTGCATGGTTGTATTTTTGCAGGTACTTTCTGAAACAGCCATCCCCGATCAAAATCTGCATGATGTAAAAGTTCACGATGCCGTGGCTTCTACTACACCGATTGTTCAGTTAAGAGATAAACTGATGCATCCACAAACCCTTCACCGAACTGTCCCAGCGCTTTTGCCACTAACATTTCCTACACGAGAAGGTCAGTGGGTATCGTGCTAGCTAGCACTTGTACTGCGTCTGCGGAAGTAGTTCTAAATAGACTCTGAGTGCATCGAGTCGATGTACAGACTTGGTACACTTGGTGTACACCTTTCTTACCTCATCGGTAAGATTTCATTTACATCGCTGTGACCGTTACTGTCGAGCCGTACATTATGTTGGACCGCACTTCGTTAAAGAGCAGTCTCCTGTGTGCCTGTTTGAGTCCTCTTCCGTTCGGCATTTTTCTTAATAGAGCAAAACAAGCTTTGGCTGCTTTTTTATTAACATGCTGCAGATGCTACTTGAATGATAGTTGGGAGTCAATCATCAACCCAAGGCACTGAGGGTCTCAACTTCCTCTAGATGTTTTGCTGTCACCACAACCGCAAGGTCGTCTGGTTGCAGTTTGTCGAATTGAAAGCATTGAACACGTTAAGTGTTGCTACTAGGCAGTAGTGTATTGCTAACCTCTTCCAGCTTCTCACTTGGATGACTTTCTGCGCATTACTCGTGAACAGATTGAAGGAATTCGTCGTTGAATGAAACATTCTGGAAGCCAAACTGTTTCAGAGCCTTTTTAAGTATTCGATAGGATTGGTGGTGTACGTCGAAGTTATTCGAGTCTCTGGCCCAATAATACCTTCTTCTCTGTTGAAGGCATAGTCTGCGTGCTTCGGCAATTTAAGCGGTCATCAAGTAGACCGTGTTGTACTGCCTTTTGTGGGAAATTGATATTGTGAATCGTCCATAATTTCTTTATAGATGTCTTCATCTAGTGTTTTGACTCTATACGATGCTTTGGTTTCGATACGATTGCTTGCCCGGTCTTGCAATTGTGTATTCAGCCTTGTTTATAATAGCTGCCTGTATATAATAGCTTGTTGGTCGCTGTTTGTGTAAACATCGCTGACATGCCACTCAGCTTACCTACTTAGCTCGCTGTTGGAGTAGGTGAGGTCGATTACGGAACTTCCGCTTGCGATACTAAAAGTATGCTGGGTTGGAGTGTTTAATAGTACGAAGTCTAGAGATGGGAACGCTTCTAGTAGGATAAGAATGGTTTGTTTTTTTACTGCCCTAGTCTTCTGCCTACGCATTGAAGTCACCTGCAATCAGTTATGGTTGTAACATTCTTGCATCATCCGCTATAGCGTCTAGGGTATTTGCAAATTCTTGGATGAAAAGACTTGGTGCTAGATAGCAGCTTACGACTTGTGTGCCCTCTACTTCGGCCTGAGCGAAGCCATTTGCACATGTATGCAGCCAGATGTTCAGAGCAACTGTGCCGCTGGACCAAATGGCAGTTTTTTCAGTATAATCAGAGACCCAGGCTCCTGGAGTTTTAGCGGTGTAGAGTTTGCACAGTATTGCTTAGTTAATGCGCTGGTCTCTAACAATTTGCATTAAGATATCTTGTGCTGCGCAACAGTTCTTGAGGTTCAACTGCAGAAACATCATCTGCGTTTTTATTTAGTACCAATCTGGAAAGACGAATATCTTCAGCTTCTATCGCTATTTACCCAGGGATCCTGGATGAGGAATACATCAAATCCACCTTGCTTAAGGTGCACTAAAAGGTTCGGCGAGGCGAGCTTTGAATGGTCGAGGTTAATCATGAGTACCTTCATCCACTGCAGATTTGTGGCTGTTCACGACCCTTGTGTTGATCTCGTCCTTCTTAGATAGCTCGTCTGAAGGAAGAGAATCTTCGCAATAGAGAACTGATAACCCGCTGAGGTCAACCGATCCCATTGATATGGTCTTCTCCATGTATGCCTCAGGTCCACAGCTGATTTGACACAGCAGGTTCACGTCAGCAGCCTCCGCTTCAGTCTGATTTCACCGAGTAGCTATTGCTGCGTCCATGGACCGCTTGTCTTTGTTGTACACCTTTAGCACGACCTTGGAGAAGGCATGCCAAAGGACTCCCTTCTCTTCCTGCAACGACTTAAGGGACTTTGCATTTAATAATAGCAGAACCTGCTTCGAGGGCCCTGCAGGGTCTTCCATCTTTCTATCGTCCAGCCTTCTGTCCGCACGTTAGGATTGCGGTGCCTGAGTAGTCGCAGCATAATTTCGGGTTCCGAAGGCGTGATCGGCAGCCATACCTTAGCTCTTGGACAAATCGGAACACCTCCTGACTTTGCTAATCGCAGACCTGTCGTCGGCACAAGCTATTAGCTTGACGTGGCTAAAGCTGTGCCATCCCACGGAATGACAGAAGCGGTTAAGACCAGGTTTCTTCTACAGGACCTGAAAGAAGGCATTTGCTAGCGCTGCCTCTAGCCACCTCCACTTGTCCCAGGGAAGTGCCCTGTCCGCGCTCTGCGTGTCAATGACGCCCTGCACTCTTTGCTACTCTTTAACCACTTCGCTGTACGGCCTCGATATTGTGCTTCTATTAAACGGTTTTTACCTTTTCACCGCGGGTGTCTCCTCCGCTCATCTTTAGTTCAGCGGCCTTTGCCTTTGTTGGCAAGTTCGCCATTATAAGTATCGAAGGTCGCCTGGTATCCGATATATTCCGTAAGCGACTGGACTACCTTTAATGAAAACAATCCAGCCTAATGGCAGTGTTAAGTAAAAACATGACGAATTTTGTATTTAAATAATCGACCGTTATACTACAATCCAATTAAAAAAAAACAAAAAAATACAAATTTGCCATTTCAGCCCTTTAAAGGACTATGACCGAATTTCTTATGATCAATTGTGTTGTGTGTGTGTTTTACGTCGACTCTAAACAGCTAAAGTTCATGTTCTCAAGAAGATTTACAAGCATTATTTACTCTCTGAGGTTTACCATTGTCTGCAGAGGCCAGAAAAAAATTATTTTTTTATTGAAAAAAGTTTTCGCCGCAACTGCATGCCACGTCCACCACGGTCCCAATCCAATTAAGTATGGCATTAATACTCAGAATCTGGTGTTATTAACAGTTTCTTTAAATAAAAGGACCAGTATTCAGAGAAAATCAAACATGGCGGATTCTAAATGTCGCTTTTGAGGCTAAACTTTTTGATGATTTCCTGATTATAATACTTCAAAACGACAAATGCCATATGGTGGACAAACTTGTTGAATTTTATTAAATTTGAAGTGAAATTAATATATAGATTAAAAAACCTCAAAATGACGAATTCAATATGGCAGACCCAATATATGCATTTTGTTGAATTTCAAGAGGAAACTGTCTATAATACTTTTTGTCTTTTATAGCAAGTTATTAACGGCCTATATCCAGAGAATTAGCAATTTTCTTTATTGGCTTCAAGTTTTCATTTTCGTTTATTTGAATTAAAAAATTCGCAATGCTTTTTACTTTGATCCGACATTTTCGAAAAATGGCGACAAAAGCGTCAAACTGCTACCAGATTCGGAACTATCGTGAAAAAGCACTGAAGGGTAAGGTGCTTGAAGGATATTATTGAATAATTTTGATTTATTGAATAAAGTGGTTGTAAATTTCAAATATCTACGATATTTTGGGCCAAAAAGGGTTAAACATGATAACTCATTAAAATTTTAAATGATAATTCCGCAGTTATTTTTTTCTGCCTTAACAAGGCGGTGGGTACCAGCTAGTAATATTTAAAAAATGGTATAAGATATTTATAATTATTATTATCTGATACCATAATTCTGCGATGATTGTCTTAAACCAAGCCATTTCTTTCAACATGAACGCCATAATTGCTGAAAAGTTTTAATTTCACATATCCATTTTTAATGTTTTTCTCTTATTTTCTCTTATTTCTGCTGCCCCACTGTGGGTTGAAATTCTCAGTTTCTGGAATTTGCAATTAATTAGAGGATAAAATATTCTGACAATAAGTGGCTGAAGTTTATATTTTGTTTAAAATTTTCAATTCCAAACTTTGCATGCATCCAAATTATTTGCTGCAAAATTTTATTGAAGCATGAAATATTCATCCTAATAGATCTTTATATGCACAAATTCAATTATTCAGAAAAATTCTAGCATAATCCCAAGAAATTTTGCAATAATAAGCATATTTTGCAAAACTTATATTTCAATTTATGCACGAGTGGAGAGAGAATATGCAGTGCAAGCCTATGAAACGAAAAATATTTCAATTAAAGTAACAACAACAACAAAAACAACAAGGAAAATATAAAGAAAAACAAACATGATATGACTGCATTTCACTGAAATGCTCTGAACATTATTCAGCCTGCAAGATTTAATATCTTTTATCGAAGAGCAACAAAGACTGATGAAGAAGAGAAACAAGCAGAAAAAATAAACGCAACAATAATAAAAATATATTTAAAAGATTTGCTTAAATGTAAATATTTGGATTGAGCAAAAAGCAGCAATACATGCATAAATAAATTCAGCACAAATCAAACAACTGCCAGCAAAAGCATCTAGATACTTGAGCAATCCAAGCGCTTGAAGTGCAGCTCAGAATGTCCTTGGGCTGCATGCTTCATGCTGTTGATGCTGCTGCTGCTGCTGCTGATTCTGCTTCTGCTGCTATCATGGCTTAAATTTGAATACTTTCATTTGCATACTGCATCCGCTTAAGAATGCGATTATTTCAAATGCTGCTAGATGTCGCTGTGAGCGTTTTGAAGTGGAAGCAAACGAACAACTACTTGAACAAGAGCTGTGCGGAGAGGCATGTGGCTGTTGTGAAAAAGTAGGCGGCAAAGGTGCGGTGCGTATGCATGTTGTTACTATGGCTTGGTTGTCTCTGACTGACTGACTGACTGTTCCAGCAGCAAAAGAAGACAGATTTCAAGTCGACATGTGAAATGAAGAAGACACAGTAGCTAAAGCAGCAACAGCAGAAGACACATCAGCATAAAAAGCAAATATGAACAGAAAAAAACAGATAAAAGCCATCAACAAGACAAGAACAAGACGCAGAAATCGCATTAAAATAAAAAACAAACTATAAAATTATACTTAAAGGATACAAAATTCAAATTGTAAAATGTATGCTATGGCTGATGTGTGTGTGCTTGGCTGTGTGGTTGCTGCTGCGACTGTGAGTCGCTTCGTATGTAAATGTTTGTTTTTTTCTTATATGTCTCTGTGGGTGTTGTATAAAACGTTCAGAAGGCACTAGTTGAAATGGCATTGAAGCGTAACTAGCAGCTATTTAAGCAAAGTAAAATAATATAAAACCAAATAAAATAAAAATATTTAATTTGCTGACATTTTATAGTAAAAATAATTTAACTGGCAATTTGAGTCACATTTGAAAAATATGGTAACATTTTTTAAAAACCTTGAGAAGTGCTTTCAAGTGCTGTCAATTTCTTATTTCTCTGCAGTGAATGTGTAAAAGAGAATTTTTTTATAGAAGAATGTATCGCAAATGCAACTGAAATATGCTCCCGTTGTATGAAACTATTTCTTATTTTAAGTGTACCGCCTACTCCAATCGAACATTAAGTTTCGCCAGCAAAGTTTGGTTTTTGGCTCCAGCAGTATTTTTCCATTGACGTGGTAAAACAAACACAAACAAATTGGCCATTTCAGCCCTTGAAAGGACTTTGACCGAGCTTCTTATGATCAATTGTGTTGTGTGTGTTATTAAATGTTTGCACACAATTAACCGAGAACTGGACCTACATGTTTTATGCCGACTCCGAACGGCTCATGTTCTCAAGAAGCTTTACATGCACGGTTAAAAATTTTGGACTAGTTTTTAATCCAAACTTTGGTTTAAAGGTATTTTTAATCCTAAAAGTACTATTTTTTATTCCATATTTTAGTTTAATTTTTTTTTAATCCGAAAAAGTTTAAGTTTAAGACTATTTTTGGACTACAAATTTGCATTAAGGTAGTATTTTCAGGAAAAAGTATTTATGTTATTAAATAGCTGAATTACAATGCAGCAGTGGCAGTGGCAGCGGCAGTGATCAGCTGTTTCGTGTTTTACTGCCTGCAAATTACAATCTGGCATTGGCAGCGTCAGCATCAAAAGTAGTGAATGTGAAATTTTTCTTAGTAGTTTAATTATTTGCATGTTGGCAATGAATTTAGAAATAGGGCTAACATCGACAGAACTGCTTACTGCAACTGCTGCTATGTCAGTTTCACCACTGAACAACAGTATTCCTAAAATAACAGCTGATCAATGCCACTGCCACTGACGCTGCCACTGCCGCATCGTAATTCAGGTATAAGATTGAAAACTTCTTCTACTACGAAACTTAAGCTAAATACATTTCTGACTGTTGTTAAAGCATTATTTTTTATTTTTTATGAAATTTATTTTTTATTAAATGAAACAAATTGTTTATTAAAATCAGAACCAAAATATTATTATATACATTATTACAGTAAACGGTGTTTAAAACTTTGTGGATTAAATAGTTATCCTTTTCGGATTACAATATTTTAAACTTTTTTGGACTAAAATCTAATCCTTTTTGGATTATAATACTTTAAACTTTCTGTGGACTAACAATTTTTCCTTTTTGGATTAAGAAATTTTAAACTTTTTGCGGATTAAAAATAAATCCTTTTTGGATTGAAAAATTTTAAACTTTTCATTGGATTAAAAAATAATCTTTTTTTGGTCGTGTCCTATATGTAATCCAAAAAAGATTAAAATTTAGTCCAAGATTTTTAACCGTGTGGCATTATTTACTCTCTGAGGTTTGCCATTGTCTGCAGAGAGGTGGTGACCGATCAGAAAAATTTTTTATTGAAAAAAACTTTTCGCCGCGGCTGGGGATCGAACCCGGGCTCCAAGCATGCTAAGCCACACACTTAACCTGCATGCCACGGTCACCATTGACGTGGTAAACGTTTTTTATTTACAGTAACTATGCGTTTCAGCATCCTGTTAAAATTTGTTACCATTTTTGACAAAACCAAGGAATTCAGAATAGAAATTAATAAATCAAAAAATTAAATCGATGATTTATTGTAAAATTAACACTTAATTGGTACACCTCAAAAAAAATCATACTAACAGTTTAAGTGGTTCCAGGGACCACGCCAATTTAAAATGAAAAAAAAAACCAAACATGCACAACGAAATCAACTAAATTTTTGAAGTGAAACTTATTTAGCCGCGTATACAACATACGGCAAACGAAACGGCTAGTACAACCCATGAAACGAATGAAACGTCGGCATATTAAGGTGAATTAAGGTAAAATTAGATGAATTTAGGTGAATTTAATTGAAATTAATTGTTCGAAACACCCTATAAATTCGAAGGAAAAAATTATCAAACAAGGGTTTGAGTCCAAACAGACAAATTAATCAACAAAGTTTTAGATCGTACTTTTCGAAGGTAGAATTTTTAACAAGATACGTTATGCTTCAATGTCCAACCGTAATACGTTATGCTGGAATTTTAAACCTGTATGATTCAATGGCCAATTGGATGCAATGGGATAATCAGAGGTTACAGGCGTGTCATTGAACTTGTTTTGGGTTCCATGAACCATCTGGACAAAAATGGACGATTCTATGGCCAATCGGATGCAATGGGATTATCTGAGGTCACAGGCGGTTCGTCATTCGCAGGTGGTCATTGAAACTTTAATGGATTCCATTTTTAAGTACATTTTTTTACTTAAATGTACTAAAATGGGTTCATTTTGATAACTTTTAGCGCCAAAAACCATAAGGGCTAGACTGCCCGGTCATACGCACAAATCGACACCAAAGCCCAATATTAACAGTGACAAGGTCGGTCTCTGTGTTTGGTCTCTGTATTTGGTGGAGCCGTGGTGTACTATAGGCTGCTAGAACTAGGTGAAACTATCACAGGGAAACTCTACCGAACTCAATTGATGCGTTTGAACCGAGCAAAGGCGTCTAGAGTGCAATCCAAGACACAACAAGGTAATTTTGCAACATGACAACGCTCGGCCACATGTAACGCAGCCGGTCAAAACATACCTTGAAACGCTGAAATGGGAAGTCTTACCCCTACTACTTACTTTCTTTGATGGCGCATGAAATTGAGGATCAGCACGTTCGCTCTTTTAAAATAAACTTAATCTTTTAATGGCTTTATATAAAATGAGACTGTTTTAGTAGGACTAAATTAAAAACTCTCTACTTTTTTGGGTTAAAGTTTCACTTATACCGTGCTTAGCGATATTATTATTTTTACACATAGCTATTTTTTTGTTTTGTTGAAGCAGAAAAATAAATCAACAAAATTATTCCGTTTTTTAAATAACGTTTAAAATTTATCAAATCAAATTTCGTTTCGTTGAAAACCGAAAAATTTTCTATTATATTCTTTTATGCTTAAAATACTAAGGCCCGTTAACTGATCTCCGAAGTTTAAATTTCTTAATCTCAGATTTCGTAAACAGAGTTTAAATTTTAAACTCAGTTTAAATTATTTTCGTAACTTATCTCATTTTTATCGGCAGTTTACTTAAACTCTGTTTAAAAATATAAACTGAGATTAAAAAACGTATTTGAGCGGCACTGTAGTAAAAATTCTACATTTTTGACGAAGAACATAAAAATATTTCAAAAATTTTTGATTAAATAATGCAAATTGTCAGTTTCATTTGAATATTTTTTTTTTTCAAAACTTGAAATATGTTTTTTTTTTATTATTGTTTTGAATTTTTTGAAGTACGATTTTTTTATTTTTTATTTTTTGTTTATTATTGAGAATATTTCCATAGTTCTCAGAGAATTTTTGACAAAATCTAAATTTAAATTTTTTAAACCTAGAATTTCTGTGTTTAAATTTAAACTTGCCTCACCAAGTTAAACTTCCATTTTTTGAGATGAGGTATCGGCGTTAAAATTTAAACTGAGGTTAAGGAATTTTAAACTTTGTTTAAGCTAAACTTTGTTTAAAATTGAGATCAGTTACCGGGCTTTATTCTGATACAAAAACAAATGAAATTTTTTATTGAAATTAACGTTAACATGCATGCCTGAAAAGAACACAAATATAGTTGTAAATTAATGTTTCTTATTTAAGAACGTCATAAACAAAGTATTTTTATACCATGAAAATGAAAGGTCAGGGTATATTAACTTTGTGCAAACGTTTATAACGCATAGAAATAAGCGGGTATATAAAAGTATATTTATTCTTGATCAACGTCACTTCGTCAGTCGAGCTATCCATGTTCGTTCATCCGTCCGTCTATCCGTCAGTTTGTTGTCCGTAAACAAAAGATAAAAAGGAGTTGAGATAATTGCATGAAATTTAGTACACCTGTTCACATGGATTCAAGGATTTGCACTATTGAATATTTTTGATATCCACCCATGGGCACGCCTACCTCCCATACGACAATAAAATAAAAATCGCTGTATAGAAGGTTGTATACAAGCTACACAAATAAAATTTGACACTTATATATTATCTGCAAACTAACACGCCCATCTCCCATATAACCCACAATATTAAAAACACTACTTAAAAGCTCATATTTGATCTGAAAGATTAACTTGGTATCGGTAAATTTCATATCAAAACTGAGGTGTGCACAAATAATGGGCGCCATCTGCTCACCGACACGCCCACCTCCCATACAACCCTCTAATATGTGAGATTATTGTATCAAAACTAATATGTGTTCATAAAATGGGCGTTATCCGCCCATGAACACTGTGACGTTGTCTTATCAAAGGCTGAGGTAAAGCTCAGCCGCTCCAGGGTTCTCTGAAGAATCCACTTAACCTTCAGCAATCAAGTACACAATTGATTTGCTTTTTTGTATATTTTCAATTTTTATTGTACAAATTCAATTACTTATTATAATCCTTATGATAATATATTACAACATAAAGCAGTGCAGCATAAGTGGTAAACAGTCGGAGACGTTCGAGCATATCGCTATTTTATTAGTTTCGGAAATCTTGGTATTTGGTAGCGTTGGTATGTAGTTATATTATTCGGAATTGACATATTCGGTAACAGTGGTAAAGCAGGTATACAGTAATATTATACGAAATGACGATATTCGGTAATATTGGTGGTGACGTTTCAAAGAAACATCGGTTCGGCGAGGGCAGCTAAAGTTTAGACTGCACTGCAGAACTTTCATATAGAATAATTCGAATTAAGTAAAAACAAGTGAAGAAAGTCTAAAGTCGGTCTAGGCCGACTATGAAATACCCTAAACCCACTTTTAAAAAAAAAACAAAAAAAATTTAATTGTAAATGGGCGTGTCCGTGGGCGGATGAAGTCCATTTTTCCAAACCATCTTTGTCTTGTCATAAAAAACATACGTGCCAAATTTTAGCTCTGTAGGTTAAACACATGCTTATTTATTGCGTTTTCAATTTTTGGGTTGTATGGGAGGTAGGCGTGTCCGTGATCGGATGACGTCCATTTTCCGAAGACATATTTGTGTTGGTATGAAACACATACATATCAAATTTTATTGTTGTAGGCTATTTATGAGCTGAGCTATGCAGTTTTCAATTTTCGCGTTGTATGGGAAGTAGGCGTGTCCGTGGGCGGACGATGTCCATTTTTCAAAACCATCTTTGTTTTGTTATAAAAAACATACGTGCCAAATTTTAGCTCTGTAGATTAAACAGAGGCTTATTTATTGCGTTTTCAATTTTTGGGTTGTATGGGAGGTGGGCGTGTCCGTGAGCGGATGACGTCCATTTTTCAAAGCCATCTTTGTGTTGGTATAAAACACACACATACCAAATTTTGTTGTTGTAGACTTATTATGAGCTGAGTTATGCAGTTTTAAATTTTTGCGTTGTATGGGAGGTAGGCGTGTCCGTGGGCGGATTCCAAAAATATTCAATAGTGCAGATCCTTGGGTGCATGTGACCATGTGTACCAAGTTTCATCCAATTATCTCAACTCCTTCTTCTTATCCTGTGTATACGGACAACACACAGACGGACGGACGGACGGACGGACGGACGGACGGACGGACGGACGGACGGACATGGATAGCTCGACTCACGTAGTGACGCTGATCAAGAATATATATACTGTTCTATACCGGACTCGCTTCGTTCTATGCGTTACAAACGTTTGCACAAAGTTAATATACCCTGACCTTTCAGGTTTAGGGTATAAAAAATAACTATAATTATGTTGTGAGGGTGGCTGAACAGTTTCATAAAAGCGAGATTCAGGCAGCGCAGCAAGCAGAAAAAGCTTATGATTCTCTGATGTGGGGGCTCCTGAAATGCTTACAGGAAGGAAAGTTCTGGCAGCGCAGCAAGCAGAAAAAGCTTATGATTCTCTGATGTGGGGGCTCCTGAAATGCTTACAGGAAGGAAAGTTCTGGCAGCACAGCAAGCAGAGAATACGATTTATTCGGTTTCGAGGGTAGACGAAAGACAGAATACTGCAAGGTGCAAACTACCAGCTTACTGGAAGATACCATAGAACTTCAAGTGAAGTAAGCTATGGTATGGTGAAACGTGAACTAAATCTCGAAATTATTTTTATAAAATGTAGCACTCTTTCGTCGCGTTAGAACAATTAAATACATAACGGCTCATTTTGTTTCTTTGTTGTTTTTCGAGTAATTAAAACCGTGCGAATGTCGCGTCCGTGCCACTGGGAGATGCCCATATGTAAATAGTGCCAAAGTGAGAGTTAAGAATAAATCAAATTTTATGGTCTTTTTTTAAAAGGAATAATTTAAATATAAAAAAACAAAAAACGGTATTATTTTTAAAAGTTTTCTAAAGTTAACTGATAAGACTTACATACAAAAAAGAAATAAATAAAATTTATTCACAGATGGCGGAGTTATTGGCTTCAGAAATTAGAACATTCAATTTGAGACAGTTTTTTCTCTACCTCTTGGCATTTGGTTGAAACACACGCTAAAAAACTAACGACAACATTAAGAAAATTCATTAAAAATACTTTTGGTTAGAACTTTTATGTAATTTTTAACACATTTGAAAGAAAATTAAACAAACTTTCAGAAAAAATTAGGAAAATTGAAAAACCGTTAAAATCCGACCAAGATATTCACATGGAAAGTCCAATTTTTGAATTCAAAACACATTTTTTTACAAATTTTACAATTGACGAATGGATGAAACTACATTCTTTTAAGAAATTGTTACTTTTAAAAAAAAATTCAAATTTGACCAACTCAAAAACTCTCCCCCAACCAAATTTCATATTAATCAAATAGCGGAATTTTTCCCAAAAATTTAATTTCTCTCTTAGAAGGTTGGGAACCCCCTCTATCAAATATATCATTTATATATACATTCTACACATCTGGGCAACATAACCTTTCGAATGATATAAGTTCCATTTATTTTGAGTTTTATTTAATACCAAAAAAGCGTACGACAAACTTTAATGTTTACGTATTAATATATAAGATTAGACCGGATCGAAATTTAGATTCCTCCGGTCGGGGTCTCAAATCGGAGAAAACCGGTAGAAGAAATTTTGATTCTCCTTAAGGTCCGTTTTGGTAAATTTAACATGTTTTTGCTAATAACTCATGACTTAACTATAAACGTTAATAAGAAAATAAATAGTTTTTATTGTAAATGTAGACGTAAAATTCTGTTTAAATAGTAGCCTTTTCTGTTTGGTCTCTTTAGTTCGATTGTTTTGTTCATTTTGCACATTTTTTTTATTAATCTTCAGAAAATTAATAAATAAATTAATAAGATTCAAGTGATGGACTTCTTATCGAGACCAGAACACAGAAAAAGTTAAAAGTAAGCATGATAAATAGAGCAAGCAAAAGAAGCAAGCAAAAGGTAAAATTCTTTCAACCATTTTGTTAAGTTTGACAGGTTGAGTTCATTAACTTAGTTGAAAAGAAGGCTAAGCTAATATCCTTTCCATCAGTGTCACTGTCGTCTCTGTCTGATGTATAGTTTGCGAGCTACAATCAATTGAACTTCAATTTAATTTTAAATAAAGAAATGCCCTGATTTTTCAAAAAATCGGGTGGTGGCTTTACCTCAACCTGAGCAAATGGTCTTTCTACGGGTGCGACTTTCGTCTCTGTCCGATGTATAGTTTGCGAACTGCACTCAAATTTAGAAATGATATAAGTTCCATTTATTTTGAGTTTTAATTAATACCAAAGAAGCGTATTAAGAAGATGTATATGATTGTTCATCCAACAAATGCTGAAAAGCAACTGACTTCATTTGTTACCAAAATAAAAACAAAGCAACAGCCGAATACACACGATCGTAAGCCACACGAAGTAGCTTATAGTGTTCATGTGTCGACGTCGCGCAAGCATTATTTTTCTTCCAATCTCATGTGATAGGAAATTTAATTTGTGCCCTTCTCTAATCTTATTGGATCACCCTCTTAATGTGGATTGAGAACCAATGCTGACAATGCCGTAAAGTAGAGAACCAAGTTCGTACAAAACAAAACCAACACAAGCAAAAATAACGAAACAAAAACAAAGAAAGCACAGCATAAGCAGCTGATTGATTTTCTTATATTAACACATGAATTTTTATTCTTATATTTTACTATTTTGTGACTTTAATATAATAGTGACAAAATTCAAAATTAGATGTTCATTCAGCGCAGGATATATCTGATATTTTAGTATATATATTATATTTGAATGATGAGTATTAAAGGCTGTAGGTAAACCCTAAAGTATTCGTCAAAAAAGTTTTATTGCCTTGAAAAAAATCTGTTAAAACGAACCCATACAAATCGCACTGTAAGACGTAATTCTAAGTCAAAATTTAATAATTTAGCAGATGTGGCTATGCGTTCTGTGAAATATAAAAAGTTACAAGCAAAACACATGTTTTTTTTAACCAAACAAGAAAGATCCGGCCTAGTGTGTATGTTACATTTAAAGTGCGAAAATGCATACCCAAATTATATGAAATTGCAGATAAATTCTGCAAGGCCTTGAGCGTGTTCCTGTAAAATTTTGTATCGATCTTACAAGGGGCGTGGCAACCCAAATTTGCGATATAGAATATCTTTAGAATCGCAGGTCGCACAACTTCAGAATTCGGTATTTGTCTTTAATTTACACATGCCATTCGACTGGTAAGATGAAGTGGGCGTTGAGCGAGAAGCGTTTCATTCTTTCATTGACAAATATTTCAGGCATATTTTCAAACTATGCGTTGCACATAAATGAAACTTGGAGCGAATTTCTTAATATGTAGTCCTGTCCATCGACTGGAAAATTGGAGCGAGCACTGGAAAAGTGGTCTTGGCACCGTCCATACAGTTAGGATCGAGAAAGATGATGAACCCTTAACATTAGTCAATGCATTCATTTTTTCTATATATTTGTTCCATCTCCCTCCTCAAGTATTGTCCAAAGTGAATCCATACAAATAATTTTATTTAGTTATGAAAAATATTGAAAATTGTTGTGCAGTGTAGTTCACAAAATGCAGAAATAGCAACATAAAAAGTCAAACAAACATTGCAAGCATGCCTTGAGGCTAAATTTCAACTCCTCAGTTGTAACCATTCAGCTTGGTTTTATGTCTAAGAGAAGACTTTTTTGGCAAGAAATGCACATTTTTTTGTGTGTGTTTGTCTTAAAATTATACAAAAAATGTTGTATACAGAGAACAAGAGAATTTTTCACTGGTTTTTATATAATATTAAATCAGTTTTGCATCTACGTTGTTTTATTTTTTTGGGTGCAGTCAAGCGAAATGTAAGAATTCGGCTGAAAAAATTAATTTAATCTTGATTTAACATATTTTCTATACAAATATATGTAATAAATATTATGTATATGTGTGGTTAACACTTTACTTTTATAAGCGTTGCCAACTATTTGTGTGTGTGTTAATAGTTTATGTTTATTAATTGTTGCGCATTTTTGGCTCAGCTCGCGACACGAGGCACTTTAATTGCACTTAATCGCTAGCGGTACTTGAATTATTGAACAGCAATTTCCTATTTAGCACGCGTTCATTTACGCATACGTACGCAAATTCAATAATGTTTTAATAACCGCATCCGCTTCCGTTTCCGGATTGTCGGTCGGTTGAACGGTCGAGGAACTTCCGCTGCCGTTGCAATGCATGATATTCAATAAATTAGCGCTGCGTGCTGGTTTTCACACAAATTTCGACAAATTTCAAAATTCATGAAGCAAAATGATTTATATTAATTAATAAAAGCCAAGCTGCCAGCAGCATAAGCACACTCGCATAAACACCCTCACATACACACACACAAACACACACATACATTAAATACGCATGACTACAAACACACTTACACTGCTGCAATGTGTTAATTATTATGAGCTTCAGGTTTTATGTAGTGTAAGCAAATGAATGCATCTTTTGTACAATTTAACAATTTAGGCCAAAGGCACAAAAGCTAAACGGCTGGCAACGCACTAGCATATAATATATAATATATAGTACATAGTATGTTGTATAAGTAAAGTCTAGGCTTGTTTTATGGCCGCAATAAAATTTTTATTACATGCCTGATTCATAATGTTTAATTAACAAGGCCTAAACGAGGCGTGCAACAACAAAGAGTGTGTCACAGAGTGAACGTTGTATGAGTGAGAGTGAAATAAGATGTTTTTGTGTATGTGTATTGCAGCAACTTGATAACACTTAAACTGCTTAATTTACATCAGTTTTTGAGCAATATCTTGTAAATTACGTTTATGTGAATTTTATGTTAAAAGCTAGGCATTTTATTATGGCTCTTAACCCTCTGGCAGCACTAATGATTGAGCTCATTAAATGTCAAGAGTCTCTTCTAGTGCTCATCCAAGCAAAAAAAGCATTCAAATTGAAAAATTTAGCTCAACTTAAAACACATAATTGTTCGTCTAAAATTTTTTTTATACGCTCTCATACAATAAATTAAAATAACTTAACCCATTTATTAAATAGAGCCTGTAGTGTCTTAAAGGCAGTGCTCAAAAACTGAAAAAAAAAAAAAACAATATCACTTTTAAGCCCAAAACTCAAATTTGTGTCATGCTCTTTCGCTAAACAATTCATGCTAAAAATGCTTGTTCAGCTACATAAAACCGTTTTTAGAGACAAAATTTCAATAACTGTAAGTTTTTGCCGCATTCTAATACAAGTTGAACTGCCATTCTCTGCAAACAGCGCCACCTTTCTTTGCTGCTACTTGAGCTGTTGTTGCTCCATTTTTATGTGATCACTTTCACCAATAGTTTTTCTGCTTGACGCAATAAAACCAACAACTACAACTACAACAGAAGCTTTTAAGCCCAAAATGTTTGAATTACAGTAAAGTTGTTTTTTTTTTTTGATTTTCTATTTTTTTTTTTTTTCTTCTTTTAACCAACTTGCTGATTTGAGTGCGCTAAAAATTTGTGCTCCATTTTTGTTTATTTTTTTTTTTATATATATATTCTCTTCATCTTATTTTAAATCATTTTATTTCAATTCCATTCCATTTCTTGAGATTATGCTACGTCGCATCCTTTTACTATATCAATGCTTTATAACATAGCATTACAGTGTATAATAAAGGCTAAAAGCCAGCAGGCTGGCAGACAGGCAGGCACGCAGCAGTTAAGTCTAATGCTTGAGTGAGTGTGAGTGTGTGCTTGCGGCTCATTCGTTTTTCAAGCGCTTGCATATAAAATGCTGATTGAATGTCGCTCACAGATCCACTTGAAGACTCTTCACTCACACAAGCACACACAAGCTTTAGTGAAAGTGTTGCTGGCGCACATTTAGATATTTGTTTGTTTGAATGTGTTTTGTTGGTTGTATGCTTGCGTGCCTGTTCGATTTAAAAATGAATGTATAAAATATTTATGCCAACATTCAATAGTTGAATTGTTGTTGCTATTTGTTTGTTTTGTTTATTTTTTCATTCTATTTTAATAAAAAATAAAATTTATTTTCGCTACTTTTGCATGGTTTTTTGCCATGTCGTTGGCATATAAAAAGCTTTCGCTACTTGAGCTTTGCATAGTTTTTAAGTATGTGCGTGTGTGTGATGGAATTGATGGTATTTATTTTTAAATGATATATAAGTTTCAATATTTTGTAAAATAGCAAGTTATGATCCCAATATTTATGAAAAAAATTTATGATTTTTAAATACTAACTCTTGTTAGTTCAGCAAAGTAGAGTTTTAGTGGAATATCTGAAAAGCTTCTGAGAAATATAAGCATAAAATGCAAAGTTACAATCTGAATATCTGAATAAACTTTTAATTCCAATTTTTTTAAATTTATGCTTAATTAATTTAATTTTTATCTATAAATTTAAAAAATTTTAAAATTTCTGAAATGCCATTTTACAATGCCATTCAAATATAACCATTATCACATTTAGGTGCTCTCAATAAATTTTATTAAAGCTGAACATCAGGGCGTATGAGTAATATTAATATAAATTGATTTTATTAAATAGCTTCTCATTATTTTATTTTATCATGATGGTAGCTTTTTGAAATATTTTTATCATGGAACTAATAAAATTAACGAGTAACCATAAAAAACTGCATGCTTCTATAGCTCGTGTGTTTAATTCTTTGTGAGCTAAAGGTTTTTTCCTCTTAACTCTTGTTTTGCCATTTAATGCAAGGACTTTTTTGTAAACACACAATTCCATAAATAATCAGAAATTAAAATGATTTAATTTTTTCAATTTTAATTTTATAATTTCTGAAAAAATGAAAATAATATTCATAGCCATATGCCCAATTAAAGTAATTCTCATTGGAAGCAATTTTAATGCTAAAAGATAGTGAACTTTACGACCTTAATACACATACAAAAAATAATCTCCTGAAGTTAACAAATTTGTGTCTATTAACTAGGGCCTGGATTTTATTGACTTTGCCTTTTTTTTGTAGTTATAAATTTTCGGGGATAAATGGTAACAGTATTTTCAAATTGTATTCTTTTTTTTAGTGACAGTATTTCATCAAATATTTGAAGAGTCTCTTTTCCGTTTCGTTGTTAAAAAAATCCATTTCATAGTGCATAAAAAAATGCATCAAATTTAAAAAAAATTTTAAAAATACAAATTGAAAAATAAGATGATTTTTACACAGTGCACTTATATTTTTAAAATACCTTACCATAAATTTTTATAATACATACAGCTGCGGTCAAAATAATAGTAGTGCTCAAAACGTTTCTACAAAAATTTAAGTTAAAACTCGCTCGTTATTGTATTTAATAATTAATATTCTCCACATCTTATCTTCTATTTAACAAAAATTCTGAACAAAAACAAGCTAATAGCTCAAAACAACTTAAAACGCCACTTGCGCCATATTACAGAGGTCAAAAAAATAGTAGTGGTTAAAAAAAGTTCAACAAAAATAGAAAAATAACAAAAAATTTGTAAATTGACTTCACAGTTCAGATAAATTATAATACTTTCTTGTAATTAATACTTAATTGTATGACTTTTCTTAGCAAACACTGCTTTACAACGACGAAGCATTGAGTTCGCAAGGTCCTGACATGTATTGATAGGTATGGAGTACAAATTGGATCAACCTCTTCCCAAAGCTGATGTTTGTCTCAAGGTTTAGAGTCGGCAATGCCATTTTTTACATCACACAACAAATTTTCAATCGGATTTAGATCCGGCTACTGAGTGGGCCACTCCAAAAGCGCAATCTGATTGTTCAAGAACTACTTCTTCGCAAGTTTGCTAGTATGTTTCATATCGTTATTTAATTGGTAAACCCATATTAGTGGCAACGCCTTTTGAGCATACTCAAAATTTCTATTTGAAGTATAGTTTCCTGTAACATTTTGACGTAAAGATTTTAATCTATTAATGCTTCCCCAATAAACCACATAGTGGACTCGGTTTAGTTTCGAATTAGTAATGAAACCGAGAACTCGGATTAGATATCTCGTATTCGATTCGAATTCGAAACGAGTCCGCAATCTCGTAAAATAAAATAAATTTTTATATATCTGCAATTAATCATAGCAACATTGTTTTTTTTGTTTTTAAATTCGTGATCCCTCCAGATTTTTTAAAAAATAGAGAAAAAACACCAAAAGCAAAAAAAAAACAATGATAAATTTTTTTTGCCAGTGCTGGGAGTCGAACCCACTTCCTCAAACGTTTGTTTTCATAATGAAGCAAATTACGCCGCTTCTAAGCAACAAATGCGATAGGCTAGTGGATAACGTAGGCGACTGGCATCCGGGAGACGCGGGTACCAATCCTGAACATGTATATTTTTTTTCTTTAAAACAATAATAATCTTATAATCTTTAATCATAATAATCGATTTGCGTAAGACACGAATATATTAAAAAAAATATCATTTAAAAAAAAAAATTGATAAAATTATTCGAAAACGATTTGCTAATGTTGAAATTCTCGCTTCGGTAGTGATTCGATTATGATAAAAAATCTCGTTTCGAGAATGAAATGTGCATTTCTCCCGCCATTGGGTTCATTAGCAAAACATTTTCGAACTTCGTTTTCGAAATAAATATCCGAGATATCGGATTCACCTGGTTTTTGTAATATACTTCGGATTGTACTGACTATTTTTTGGGACTTTGAACATATTTACGAGACCCTTTAGCACCGTACATTACAACTTTGGACTCGTCCGACCATCAAATATTCCTCCATTTTTCATTTGGCTACGAATAATGATCTCTTGCGAACTGAGTCCTATTTTGTACATGCTTCTTTGTTTAAAGTGGCCCTTTACAAGGACTATGCGCACTCGAATCTTGTTCTTTAAGAAGTCAACGTAAAGTACGAATACTTGCGTTACATTTAGCTCTGTTTATATTTGTACTGCAGAGGCAAATGGATTGAACTTTTAGTACCGTACCACTCGTTTAATCAATTTCGCCCTCATAACTGTCTTGCGTCCACGTTTCTATAGTTTTTTTTAGTGTATTTTAAGGCATCGGAAATCGTGGTTGGTGATTTGTGAGCAGATTTTCAACTTCTTTGTATGTTTTGCTATTGATGTTTTCATTTTGCCTTTTTTCAATGTCCATTTTGCCTTTTTTTGATTTGTTAATCCCACAAAATCGGGCCCTGCTAATAACCTGAGGTTCATGTCTTGCTATGAATCTGTAGTATCTAATATTTTCAAAAATATTCGAAGGACTTTTAAATGATGCCGTTAAAAAATACAACTTCTTGCTTGTATAAACTTTATAATAACGATATTTAGTAATACAGAGACGACCAAGCAAATTTTTGCTATAAACTTTCTCAATTCATAAACATAGCGTTTTGCAATACTTACGGCGACAAAAACTTTGCGCGACGACCGTGAATCGAGTTTAAAATACTTGATTTCAGAGAAATTTATTCTGAGCATCAACAGCTGAAAGCCTAATTATACCCTAAATCTGAAAGATAAGGGTACATTCATTTTGTGCAGACGTTTGTTACACCAAGAAATAAGCGCATCCGGTATAGAAAAGAATATTTATTCTTGATCAGAGTCACCTTGTGAGTCGATTTAGCCCTGTCCGTCCATCCACCTGTGTGTTGTCCGTAAACACAGGATAAGAAGAATGAATTGAGATGATTGCATGAAACTTGGTGCACATGTTCACATGAACCCAAGGATCTGAATTATTGAATAATTTTGGAATCCGCCCACGGACACACTTACCTCCTATACAACCAATAAATTTAAATCACTGTATAGAGGGTTTTATTATAGCTACAGAAATTAAATTTAATATGTATGTGATGTTGTATCCCACAACATTGCATGTACACTTTGTACACCCGACCTCACACCAATTCCAAAGAACCAACTCAATAAATATTATTACCAGATGTCGATATAAAAAATGCAGCGATCTGCATTTCGACACATATAATAAACAAAAAATATAATACTACGAACGACAACAACCCAATTTGAGTACAGCGACTCAAATTGCCGGCGTTCAAGAAAAGAAAAACATACTGACCTAATTTAAGCGCATATGCTTAAATTACCAAAATAAACAAAACCAATGCTTTGTTTTTATTGTCAAGTGGTTCCGACTTAAACGTCGGCGACAACAAAAAACAAAGCAAGTGACTGTTTGGGTGCATCGGCATTGGCTTGCATGGTCAGCAAAGGCCGTTCATTTACCTACCCTAGTTACTGCGCTGCTTGTAAGGTGCATTGCCTGCAACTGCGTAACATGCAAAGTGTACGTGATCGCGTATCACTAAGGGGAAGTAGAACTATATGTAAATCTACATAATGATTTACATTTCCTAGATATATGTAACTAATGTATTGATTTTGATTGGTTGGTATCTATTTGAATTTCCACTTATTGGAAATTATTGGAATTATTGGAATAAGGAAACGCCCTCGAAAACTGAGGACTTTCCTTTATAAACCACCGACCGGCGTAGAAACGATCGAAGAAGAAAGAAAGATAGTTTTGAACTAACATAATCTAAACTGGTCGCAGCCTCGCCTAGACAGCGGGCCTTTTTAGAATAAATTAAAATTATAAAATTATAAATCCAACTCTGGTCGCAGCCACGCATAGACAGCGGGCCATTGTTGAAATAAACTAAACAAAATAAAACTTTAATAAACCAAAACAAACAAACGTCTTCTTCTTTCCGTCCATGGTCTCTCTTCTCCTTGTGAAAGCACGGAGACCATAGGACGTTAAATATAACAGTATTTTGTAACAAGTTAAGACACGCCCACCTCCCTTACAACGTCTCAATATTGAGAATATCATAGAAAGGTTTACATATGACCTACAGGGATTAAACTTTGTATGGGATGATATTATATCAATATAAAAAAGCGTACGCAAAATTAGCGTCACCCGCCCACGCAAACGCTCACCTACCATACAACCCACGTTATTGAAAATACCATACAGGGTGTCCCAGATCTAGGAGACAATAATGCAAGAGGTGATTCCCCATCATGATACGAGCAAAAAATTGTTTGGATGGGGGTGGTCGCAAACGTCCCCCTAGAGGGCTAGAAGGAAAATACAAAAAACAAATGTACCATACGTTTTAATCAATACTAACATAACTCTTCAACAATTACCAAACATGATAACTTTTTAAAAGAAAAATTATATTTCCTTCAAGTTACACTGGTTTACAAAAGTTGTTTGTACTTTGAATGCCACTATTATTTTCTCATGTAAAATCGGTCGCTAATTCCGAAAAAAAATTTTTTGTTTTCTGTCACTCCGTCTTCGAGATATTGCCCACTGTAGGGTTTTCAACGAAAAAAAAAAGTTGGTTCCACTTAATTGCATATATCTCCAGAACCAACAACAGTAATCAAACAAATGATATATCAAATAAAAGCTAATAAAATTTCTTACAAACAATGCTAACATCATTTTTTGGTCGAGCTTTTAGTTTTGGCGGAATAAATTCAAATTTCGGGGAATTTTTTATTTTTCAGAAAAATTTCCAAAAAAAGACAAAATAGTTGCAAATTTCGTTAAGAAATCAAAATATTTTGTTACTTTTGATATTTTTTACTAAAAGGCTTTATTTTTCAAAAAAAATAAGCTATTGTTGAAGAAAATCTATTCAGAAATGAAAAAGTTGTGTTCAATGGAACGAAAGAACCCAAATTGTGTGATTATCAATTTATGTATTTGGACTTATTTAATTGTCATAAAAAAAAATGAGAATTAAAGGTAAAAATCAAAATAAAATCATATATTCTTAATTTTTATTGTTCTTTTAATAATTTACATTATTCGTCGCCTATCATTCCTTTGCCCCAAAATCCTTGGTACCGATTCTCAATTACTTTCATCTGTTGGTGGAGTCTTTCCCCATGTTCGTCGCTCTCGTCACCGAAATTCTTCGCTTTCTTTGTCTAACGCCTTGACAGTGTTTTTCAGAAGTCCAAGTTTGATGTGCAACGGTGGGAGAATTATGTTTTCCTTTTTGACGAGTGGAACGTTTTTGACGTTGCTCTCTCCAACTTTCGACTCAATTCTTTCTGGCCAGTCCTTATTGTAATAGTGGTGTTCACGTGCTCAACTATCCCACTTGCATAGAAAACAGCAGTACTTTGTGTAGCCACTCTGTAAACCACAAAGCATACCAACGACTTTGAGATCAGAACATATTTTCCAGTCGTGTTGTTCATATTTAATACATGTCAATAGCTTCGCCATTGTTTCGTACGTTTCCTTTGTGTTGACTGCATGTGCGATCGGAATCAATGGCTTTTTGCTTCCTATATGAAGTAATACCGCCTTCAAGCTCACTTTGCTGCCATCAATAAAAAAACGCCACTCTTTGGGAATGTACGGCTGACCAAAGGTATTAAATAAGCCAGGAATGTCTACGCAATAGCAGATATTGTCATTCTAGTTAATGTGTATATCAAACGGTTTTTCACGATTTCTGTAGTATGTCACCTTAACATCGGGTCTCAAAAAGTTGAATTGTTGCAAACGAGAACCATGCAATTCCGATTTTTCCCTTGACAGTTCCAAATCTCTTATCCAATCATTCAGCTGCGCTTGCGATAAAAGGTGAGTTGTGTTTTCAGTTGTAATAGTACTACCACCTGTGGTTCCTTCCGACTCCATTGAATCTACGGATTTTCGATTGTTTTCGCGTGTTGAATCGGGACAAGTAGGATATGGAACATCGTCAGAATGAGATACTGGCAATGAAACATTCGGGACAGTGGCGTATATCACTCGTTTTTTTCCAACACCAGTCACTTTGGCCAGACAAAAATAGCAATCGTTTAGGTGGCAAAACGGTTGTCTCCAGATCATCGGAACATCGAATTTCATGTATCGTTTTTTACCCGAGCTCCATTCAGACAATATTAATTTGCACGATTGACACAAAATACTTAGCGTTCATGATTCACCAATGTTCTCAGCCGCAATACCAAAATAATGTAGATATGACATTTGGAGTAAATTCGTAAAATTGACTCGTTTCTTTTCGAAAGTAAATTCACCGCACACGTAGCAGAAAATATCTGGGTAGTTTTTACACTGGAATTCTCTCAGTCTTTTACTCATTTTATTTTGAAGTATATCTTATTTTTTCCTTTCGTTACAAATTGTGCGTCCCTTTGTTTGCCACGTTTTTTAGTATAATGCATGAATGTTTTTGCTTTTATGCACCTCGAAAGTGCTGCAGGTACAATAGAGGTAGGTAGGTCCACGACTCAGAGCGCGACCGCCGAAACTGTCAAAAAAACACAAAATAAGTATTCACATGGCATAATAAAAACAGGTAGGCTCTCTTTCTTGTGACGGTTTCGACGGTTGCACTCTCAGTCGTGAGCCTACCTGTTTTTATTGTAGCGTGTTTGTTCTTATATTTTCTTTCGCAAAACTCTTGACTTGATTCCTATGAACAATAAAAATGAAAAATAAAAAATTATAGTACAATAACCCAATTTATTTATATGACAATAAAATTTGTAAAAAAAACATAACTTGGGTGCTTTCGTTCCATTAAACACAATTTTTTCATTTCTCAATAGATTTTCTTCAACAATAGCTTATTTTTTTTGGAAAAATAAAGGCTCTTAGTAAAAAATATCAAAAGTAACAAAATATTTTAATTTCTTAACGAAATTTGCAACTATTTTGTCTTTTTTTGGAAATTTTTCTGAAAAATAAAAAAAATCCCCGATATTTGAATTAATTCCGCCAAATTTAACAGCTCGACCAAAAACTGATGTTGGCATTGTTTGTAAAAAATTTTATTAGCTTTTATTTGATATATCATTTGTTTGATTACTGTTGTATGGTTCAGGAGATATACGCAATTAAGTGGAACCAACTTTTTTTTTTCGTTGAAAACCCTACAGTGGGCAATATCTCGAAAACGGAGTGACAGAAAAAAAAAAAAATTTTTTTTCGGAATCAGCAACCGATTTTACATGAGAAAAGAATAGTGGCATTCAAAGTACAAACAACTTTTCGTTATATGTAAACCAGTGTTATCGGAGCAAAGTTTTTCCATTGTGTCACAACTAAAAAAGTTACGAGAACCTAAAGTCAAAAAATTAGTTTTTAAAAAAAAAATTGAACTTTCAATGCAATTTCCTCGAAAAAACACCAAATTTTTAATTATTTTTTATGATATAGTTTTTTTCTTTGGAAAATTTCCTGAACCTTCGTTCAACATTGTATTTTGATCAGAGCAGCTTATTTTTGTAGATGAGAAACGAGTAAAATAAACAAAAAACCTGTTTTATGCCGACTCCGAACGGCTAAAGTACATGTTCTCAAGAAGCTGTACATGGCATAATTGCTGGTGACCGATCAGAAAAATGTTTTTTCATTGAAAAAACTTTTGCCGCGACTGGGGTTCGAACTTGGGCTCCGGGCGTGCTAAGCCACTCACTTAACCTGCATGCCACGGTCACCACTCAGAAGTCACCACTATAAAAAAATTTTTCTCACTTTTTAACTTCATTATTGGAAAATATTTGGTTATTGCTTGTTTTTCTCAGGCATTCTTAGATTATAATAAAAAAATATTTATACTTATTTCCTTAGTATTATAATTTAAAAACTATTAATTCTCATGAAACTCCGAGCTGGGTTTGCAGGGGCGCAACCAGGAATTTTTTTTGGGGGGGGTTTTATCAAATGTAGAACTTATATATAAAAACAATTTTACATAATTACAGCGGCTGAGTTGTACCGGTTAGTGCGTTCAATTTTTGCACTTATGGTTCCTTGTTCAAACTTCAGGCATGACCTGCAACATATTTTTTTTTTTTTTTATACCCTAAACCTGAAAGGTCAGGGTATATTAACTTTGTGCAAACGTTTGTAACGCATAGAACGAAGCGAGTCCGGTATAGAAAAGTATATATATTCTTGATCAGCGTCACCACGTGAGTCGAGCTATCTATGTCCGACCGTCCGTCCGTCCGTCCATCCATCCGTCCGTCCGTCCGTCCGCCCATCCGTCCGTCCGTCCGTCTGTGTGTTGTCCGTATACACAGGACAAGAAGAAGGAGTTGAGATAATTGGATGAAACTTGGTACACATGGTCACATATACCCAAGGATCTGCACTATTGAATATTTTTGGAATCCGCCCACGGACACGCCTACCTCCCGTACAACGCGAAAATTGAAAACTGCATAACTCAGCTTATAATTACCCTACAACAATAAAATTTGACATGTATGTGTTTTATACAAACACAAGGATTTTTTCGGAAAATGGACGTCATCTGATCACGGACACGCCTACCTCCCATACAACCCAAAAATTGAAAACGCAATAAATAAGCATGTGTTTAACCTACAGAGCTAAAATTTGGCACGTATGTTTTTTATGACAAGACAAAGATGGTTTGGAAAAATGGACTTCATCCGCCCACGGACACGCCCATTTACAATTAATTTTTTTTTTTTTTTGAAAAGTGGGTTTAGGGTATTTCATAGTCGGCCTAGACCGACTTTAGACTTTCTTTACTTGTTTAAATTAAAACGGTCACTGTCAGGACATTCTATCCGTACAGAAGGTGAACAGCAGTGGAAGCGGTCGTTTTAAAATAAACTGGCTTCAACGTTGTTTAGGATCTGTTCGGCTAAAATATTTTGCAAGCACCAGTTGTAGGCCGTTTAATGGATTTTTTTTCTTGTTTGGCAGTTGTACGAAGGTTATAAGGCTTGAGCTAAAATATTTTAATTTTTACTCGGGTACCAATAAGGTCAGCAAAAATTCAATATCTTTCTCCCCACACATTCAGAAAAAAATTCCTACCTTTCTCCGATAAAAAATTTCTCTATTTGCGATAGTTCAATTAGAATAAATTTTCAAATAAATATTTCTTCACTTGTGGGAAATGGAAATATTTCAATGTCTTTAATAATGATAAGTATTTTTCTCCCACAAAAAATTCTCATTTATAGAGAAAAATTTAAGGAAAATGAAAAATGTTTACTTAATTTTGATAAAAAATTCATTGTGCAAAGTATTTTCTTCAATAAAATGAAATCTTTTTTCAAAAAGAAAAGTCTTATTCTTTAAAAACGATATATTTTTATATATTTCCCTTTTTCATGGACGCTTTTTATAATTTTTAGGGATTTTTTAGTACCACATTTAGAGAAAAGCATTCTCTGGAGCAAACTCTATAACATATTTCTCTAAATATTATGTCTTTTTACTTATTCCGAGAAACTTTTTACTAAGTGCAGTGAAAATTTTTCATCCATACATCACTTCGTTGTAAAAATACCCAATTGGCTGGCACTAGCTTTAAAATTCGTCCTTTAGTGAGCACTAGTTATGCTCAATTCCGAAAGTAAAAACCTATAAATTTCTGACACCTTGGGATGAAAAACAAAGAGTCTGAATTTGAAAAAATCGTTTGGTATAACTTGTCCAATACGCTAATGCTGACGAAATCGACATAATATATTTTAAACTATAGGTTAAATTCCACTATTTATTCTTTTTATTAGATAGCTACACTATTCCAAAATCGTTTTCAAAATCGGTTTTTATTTGCGCAATTTTGAGGGATTTTCATGAAACTGATTTTGAAAATCCAATGGAAGATTATGAATAAGGCGTATAATTCAGGCCATAGTTCCTTAATATCGGATAATATTTAAAAATTTAGAGAAATTTTATGAAACGGATTTTGGAAACAACGATGGAAAATTAGAAATTGTAAATTTTTTTCTCCACTTTCGGAAGTCAATCGGAATTATTTTTATAATGAATGACATGACTTCACTATAAACTTAATTCTGTAGAGTTTGTGTTATCGATGACAAGGACGAAAAATAACAATTTAACGGGAAGTTTCTTTGATATTTTCAGTGGCGAGTGATTCAACCGATTTTCCTCAAATTTAAGCTTTGAATTAATTTGTCTTACTTTTGAATTATTTTGTTTCCAAATATTTCAAGTTTCCTCCATACTAGAAGTTGAAAAGATCACTCAAATCGAAGTATTGCCAACAACCCTTCAAGTGGTCAGAATCTTTTTAATAATAAATTTTTTTCTTCAGAATACATACCCAAGATAAGCAAAAAACTAAAGATTTTCATGGTACAATTTTGGAAATTTTTTGTGTTTACAAACTCTATTGAGACCCCAAAAAAACCATATTTTGTCATTTTCGAAAAGAGGTGGTTTTAAATGAATTTAAATTTATTGGTAAATTATTGAGCTCTTCTTTTCATTGATATATCGTATGGTGCTGTTTAACCAAAACTAAGTGCCACAATTATATAAAATGTGAGAAATCGATATTCAAAAGCTTCCTTCAGCTCAATTATTATTTAATTGCCATAATTACTGTTTGATTTTGGCAAATCTTGGAGGGTATATATATATTAGAGGGTACATATGAGTTTTTAGGTACGCAAATCGATTTCTTTTAACCAGTTTTTAGTTAAATGTGCGCCAGATAGCGCTCCAGTACAAAATCCATGATTTTCGAATATTTATATTTTTTAGCACTTATAAAAAACGCATTTTTCATAGTACTCAGTTTTGATTAAACAACACCATACGATACACCAAAAGAAAGAAGTGCTCAGTACTTTTCCAATATTCTTAAATGCATTTGAATATCAAGAAAAATAAATTTTTTATAAGTGCTTAAAAAAAATATTTTCTAGTTTTTAAGAGTACTTCTTACTTTTGAGTTGGTGTCCGGCTCACTTTTTTTTCTCTATACAAAATCGATCCGGCTTAATGTGCAGTCTGAAGGAATAAAATATGACTAATTTAGCAGATTATGCATCAACCAGAATCGATTTGAAATATACATTTGGGGTTTTCACTCATTTCATAAAACGTGTGATTGCTTTTCATGTGACTCACTTTGATTGAATACTATTTTGATTGGTACTACAATAATTTTTGGGGGGGTTTAAGCCCCGAAACCCCCCCTTTGGTTGCGCTTATGTGGGTTTGTCATCTTTAATGGAAAGTGTAAAAGTTCCATATATTTTCGAGGGGTTAGAATACCTGAAACTCTTACCCCTGAATACATCCATGGTATCGATTGTACCATCGTTAATTCTCTAACACTACTTCAACATTTTTTTAACACCATCTTTTTAACCTCTAAAATTATTTATGTGCAAAACTTTTCATTTTTTCTTTATATGAACTAACATAGTTTTGGGATGATACTGTTAAGTGAACTAACTTGTCAAAGGATATAGTGTTGTTTTCTTTTTTTTTTTAATTTTTTTCTGTAGTCAATTCATGTACAAAATCATGTCAAATGTACATATACTGACCATAACTTTAAATCATTTATTTCGAAACTACTTTTTCGCCATTAGTTGCAATAAAAAATTATCAAAATAACTATCCGAGATGAATATTTTATGAACCACAGGCATTCTCTTTGGCTCTACAATCATAAGAGCAGCTCATAAAAGTAGTAGCATATCTATAGAAATTTTATAAAATTATTTAAGTTCATCCGTTAGTATTGAAAAAAAAAACATATAAAAATTCATTCTTTTAAGAAATGCCAGAGATATTGGCAGTGATCTTCCTTATTCAGAACTTTTACATTCAGAAATTTTTAAAATAAAAAACGGTAATAATAAGAAAATTTATTGCATATACTTTTGCTAAGAGCTTCACAGTGATTAATATGCCATTTAAAAAAAAAAAAAAAAAAACTTAAACAAATTTTAAGAAAAACTAAGAAAAATTTAAAAAATTTGAAAAATTTTTTTTAAAATATAAAAAAATTGTTTAATTTTAATGAACAAATGCGCACTTATAAATAAATGCACAGCTTCAAAACGCAACCATTTTTTCAAAGTAAAGATGAACTGTTTGAAAAATGACAAAAGTATCCAGCTGATAAAATCAAATTTTAGCCAATGGCTTTAATTTGTCTACCGCAATAAATGCGATTCTATTTCGACCAACAAATCATTTAGTTATTAAATGCTTATAAAAAAATATGCTATTTAATTTGTAAATTAATCGAAATTTAATTGCAAATGAAAAATGAAACCATATAAATAAAAACTAATTGATTTTCATTATCTTATATTTACATGACTTAATTTGCGACAACAACAAACAAAACAATGATGATAATTATGGCAACTAATGCAACAACAATAACAACAACAACACTTGCAGCGGATATAATACAGGATATTGCAAATTAGTGAAAGCAGCAGATGCAGCGTAAGTGTATTTCAATTAAGTTTAATTTTAAGCAATAAAAATTTTAAACAATAGTATGGCAACGTTGTAAAATAACAAAACAAACACACACACATACCGCTTTTTTTGTATTAAATGTTTTAGGATTATAAGAGAAGTAAAAACAGAAATTGTAACAAAAAAAAACGTATAAAAAATTATAAAAAACCAAAAAATATTAAAATTAAAATTTAAATTAAATGTTAGAACTCGATTGTGATGCAGGGCTTAAAGTTTTAATTTATGATTTATTGGAAAATATTTGATAATAGTTAAGGTTAAAAAATTTTTTTTAAAAACTTTTTTAATACAACTTATTTTGTTGGAAATGGCTATAAAGCGATAATTTGCGCTACATTTTATGTTGGTTGTTTTTTTTTTTTTGTTTTTTATAAACGCTTGAAATATTTAATTATAATTGATAAGTTGGGTTTTTGTGCCATTTCGTATTAATTAATAGAAACATTTAATTGCAACACTATGGCAGTAATGCGAAAAACAACAACTACAACAAGAGTAACATTATTTAAAACAATAATAAAAGGCGTTAAAAACAAAAACACCAGCAATAATTTAGCATATTTTATTGCTGCTTATTATCATGGCTTGTTTTTTTTTTATTTTAAATATTTTTTTTGTGTTCATTTAAACACAGGCAAAAACATGCCAGCATCCATTGGCCTACGCGCACATTCAAAAACACACCAACACACTCATAGAGCTGCAATAATTTTTCATGTTTACTGTCGCCACCAAATTTAATCCGATTTAATTTCATTTTAGCCACGCTTATTAGCAGCCATTACATATATCGTTGCATATTATTAGGAGCTTTAATTTAATCATCATTAACAATAACAACATGCGCATCATCAACAATGCCAACATCATCATTATTATTGTTATGTTGATTATGATCATTATTTATATCATTATTATTATTATTATTATTATTATTATTATTATTGTAAGTATTAATAAAAAGCAATTTGTTGGGCTCGCACAGGGTGTTTGGCTAACTGTTCAGAGTCGGGAGCGCATAAATCATGGTCAAATTTATTTTTTTTTTGTTTTAAACAGGTTTTGCTAATGAATTCATACATCGCTTTACGCATCCCTAACTTCCAACAACAACAATAAACTGCATTTAATTTAATGCCCTGCGCCTAAAAGATTACTGCTAATTGTTTAGTTCATGTTTTATTTTGTTTTTTTTTTTTTTGCAAAGCCAGCAACGTGTAATTAAAATTTATTGCCAAATTTTTGCATTTCTTAATTGAAATTTTGCAAATTTTCAGGTTTAAATGAAATTAATTCTAATTCATGTCGGTTTTGTGTTCTTTTTTTTAATAACTGCGTACAAATTTCAAATTTATTTAAATTTGTGTGTGAACTTTTAGCATATTTTTAGGCTTGGTCAGCATGTAATTGCCAACATATGCAGCTGATTTAGACTTTTAAGTGATAATTTACATTTTTTTATTTAATTATTATCTTGTAATGCTAATGAACTCAATAGCGCAGTTATATAAAAAAAAATATATATCATTAAATTGTCTAAATTTTATAAGCGTTAAAATAAATCATTTGTAAACATGACATGCATTGAATATCTCTCTGTCTGTCATGAAACTATTTAACAATTCTGTGTCGACAAGGAATAACCGCTAAAGTCGAGTTAGGACAAAATGAGGTTATTACTTTCATTCCGTTTTTTCGCAACAAAATACAATAGTACGCAAATTTTTATGATTGTACTTTGAAAATTAAATGTTTGGGGACATCAAATGTAAACAGCAATAGTCCGGGTACCCTGATATTAGAGAGCAATTTGAATCTAAGAAATGCTCTCCTGAAGTTTTGAAAATGAGTTTAGCTGTTATTCCTTGTCGACACAGAATTGAAAATCATTCATTCTTATTGACGCCTTTAATGTATTTGCTTAATTCATAAAACACATTATTTAAAAGCAGCTTCAAGCAAATACTTGCCAATATTTATTTTATTGACACACACTGATCAGCAATGAATTTTTAATCACCGAGTAAATGAGTGAAATAATTGCATTGATTAACGTGATTGACGAGCTTGATTGATTGATGGCATCGTGCAGTGATTGAGCGACGTGTTAAGTGCAACGCTGATTGTTTCAGCTTGACATAAATACATGTGTACTTAAGTGTAACGTTATGTTGCAATTTTTGTACACAACAAGATATTTTTTTATAATCACACAAGCTTCTTTTAAGCTTGCTGAAAGCTATGAAAAAGCTAATTTTAGCTAATTCTAAGAATATGTTACAAGTACATATTATGTAGTACTCGTTATGATTTATATCCGAAACTAAAACAAATTTTTTAACTTCTATTAATCTTTGGAGAACATCTTGTTCACGATGTAATGATATGCAAACTTATTTTCGAAAAAAATGGGCCAAGTATTGTCTGGATTCAAACTTATTATTTAATTTTAACAAAATGCTAACTAAAACGTTAATGATAAACAAGTAAAGAAAGTCTAAAGTCGGTCTAGGCCGACTATGAAATAGCCTAAACCCACTTTTCAAAAAACAAAAAATTTTTATTGTAAATGGGCGTCTCCGTGGGCGGATGAAGTCTATATTTTATATGCATTTAAATGTTGATGAAAAATAAACGCATACCAAGTTTTATTCCTGTAACTCACAGTTAATGCCTTTATTGTGCTTTCGCTATGGGAGGAGGGCGTGTTCATGGACGGATTACTTCCAATTTTTGAACAGACCTTAGTTTTGGTATAAAATACATACATACCAAATTTAATTTCTCTATGACAAACATAACCTTATTTATTGAGTTTTAAACGTTTTGGGTTGTATGAGAGGTAAGCGTGTTCGTAGGCGGATGACGTCCATTTTTCAAAAAAAAACCTTGTCTTGTCATAGAAATCATAAGTGCCAAATTTTAGCTCTGTAGGTTAAACAGAGACTTATTTATTGTGTTTTCAATTTTTGGGTTGTATGTGAGGTGGGCGTGTCCGTGAGCGGATGACGTCCATTTTTCGAAGACATCTTTGTGTTGATACAAAACACATAAACACCAAATTTTTTGTTGTAGGTTAATTATGAGCTGAGTTATGCAGTTTTAAATTTTTGCGTTGTATGGGAGGTAGGCGTGTCCGTAGATGGATGACGTCCATTTTTCAAAACCATATTTTTTTGATTATAAAAACATATGTGCAAAATTTTAGCTCTGTACGTTAAACAGAGGCTTATTTATTGCGTTTTCAATTTTTGGGTTGTATGGGAGGTGGGCGTGTCTGTGAGCGGATGACGTTCATTTTTCAAAGACATTTTTGTATTGATATGAACACATACGTACCAAATTTAATTGTTGTAGACTTATTATGAGCTGAGTTATGCAGTTTTCAATTTTTGCGTTGTATGGGAGGTAGGCGTGTCCGTGGCCGGATTCCAAAAATATTCAATAGTGCAGATGCTTGGGTGCATGTGACCATGTGTACCAAGTTTCATTCAATTATCTCAACTCCTTCTTCTTATCCTGTGTTTACGGACAACACACAAACGGACGGACGGACATGAATAGCTCGACTCACGAGGTGACGCTGATCAAGATCAAGACTCGCTTCGTTCTATGCGTTACAAACGTTTGCACAAAGTTAATATACCCTCACCTTTCAGGTTTAGGGTATAAAAAGGACAAATTTTTCCGAAATTTCAGAAATACTTAACAGGAGTCACAGTATCAATCAGTGTATCATATGTGTATCATATGTGTATCAGTGTATCAAAATTACAATTCGGTCCGATAAGAAGCTTACAGCAAGCGACCAAAGGTGGATTGTACGAAAAATGAAAGAATATTTTCGAATATGGGCACAAAAAATCCAAAATGATATCAAAATATATTTACAAAAATATGTAAGTGACTAAACTAATCAGAAAAGTCCTTCGAAAAAATTATTTCCATGGCAGGATTGCACGAAACAAGCCATTCATATTATGTTAGAAGGGTCATGCACCTATGAGGTGCTTCAGTGGAGGCCTATTGGTCCATTACGAATCCCTTATTTGTTATATTTATCGCATTTAGGTTGTAGTACCCAATAAACCAAGTTCCTTTTTGTTCCTATTCACCTAAACCATGCTTAGCTTTTTGTGAACCTCCATATGTCTAGCAGTGGTGTGTTCACGAGATGCTCCAAATCTTTGAAAAATCTGTCTCCTATAAATCGGAGTCGACGATTCTGTTGATTTGGGCATTCACATAGAAAATGGGAGATTTTTTCCGTTTCTTCCGGATCATTATAGTTTCGACAAAAGTCTGGTGCTGCCAATCCTATTGGCCATCACCCCGATGAGGTAATGGCCTGTTAAGATTCCTACCAGTATCCGGATATCCCGTTAAGACGCTTTTATGGCCACTTGGCTATCTACAAAAATTACTATTCTTGTGGGGGTAGATTTTTGCTGTGAATAACCTGTGCTGCTTTTTCAATTGCATAAACTTCTGCCTGGGAAAACACTGCAGTGATCGGGAAGTTTGTACGACTACTCGATCTGTAGCGTTTCGCAGTACACTCCTGATGCTTTTCTCCATTTTGGGGCCATCAGTGTAGAACTGGAGATTACCATAAGGTTCTATAGTCGTATCTTCCCATTCTTGTTACCTGGTAATGGATGTGATATATTTAGTACCGAATTCCAACGTAGGTGTGATGTAGTCGGTTGTTCTTTTTGATTCCTCAGTTCCATAGAGATTCAGAATAGATGCATGTCTGAATATGTTGACTTTCCAGGCTTATAACTCTCTAAAGCGAATCGCGCTCTTGGTTGCCGAACACTTAAAAAACTCTTCAATGGGAAGAAGTTGTAGCATCATTTCTAGACTCGCCTGTGGCTAGGGTTGCCAACTCTGGAAAGTACAAAATCGGGACGGAGCTTTCAAAAATGCGGGACTTGGCTCAAAAATGCGGGACAAGATGCAATTTTTTTAATTAAATATATTAAATATTTTCTTATATTCTTTAAAGAATAAAGGGTATCAACGACGCCTTTACACCATCGCATTGGTTCCTTGATATTGTTTAGATCTCTTTCCAACTCTTGAAAAAAATCATGAAAAAAATCAAAAAAAATAAATCCAAAATGTTTTGAAAAATAAATGTATGGAAAATAAATGATCAATTTGATTTGATAATAAAATTAAACAGTTTAAGTAAACTGTGTTTCATGTCGCATTGGAAATTTAGATACAAACAATCTTAAGTTCTCAAATGCGGGACAAAAGGCGTCCCGCAAGGGGTCGTTGTGGGACGCTAAAAAATTAGCTGAAATGCGGGACGTTCCGCGAAATCCGGGACAGTTGGGAAACCTACCTGTGGCGTAGATCTCATGGCTTCTGTTAATCCTATGCAAGCTAGCCTTTGCACTCCTGTTAGAGAGTCAAGGTAGCTCCTTTTGTGCACAATTGTTCACCACACCAGAGAGCCGTAGGTAAGAATAGGTCTGACGATCACTGTTTACAGCCAATGGATTATGTGCGGTCTCAGGCTCCACTTCTTACCAAAGGTCCTCTGGCATGCATAAAGGGTACATAGTCAATTGTTTCTTCTCTCCTCTGTGTTGCGTTTCCAGCTGGGCTTGTTGTCAAAGATAGTTCCAAGATATTTAGCTTTAGTGGAGAGCTTCAGAGTAACTCCATTTAGTTTCGGCAGTATGAAGCTGTGTACTTTTCTTTTTCTTGTGAACAGAAAGAATTCGGTTTTGATGGGACTCACACCCAGTCTGTTCATTTCTGCCCATATTGATAGCTCTCTTAGTGCTCCCGACATTAGAACACTAATTTTTTGCAGGAATTTTTCGCATATTAGCATGGCAACGTCACAAGTAGTCACAAAAGGGAGAATATAACTCCTCCCTGTGGAGTTTATCTTGTGGCCACCTCCTTACCACACTTAGCCTCATTTGTGTATTTATACGTCTGCTTTTCAGCATTTTATAAATACATTGGGTAATCATGCTGTTTTCCTTTTTCCACTAAAGCATTTTTTATAGATTCCGTATGTCCATTCTTAAATGCGCTTTCGACATCTAAAAACGTTATTTAAGTGTAATCTTTGTAATGAAGGGTTCCTTCTATGACCGAAACCACATCGTGGAGTGCTGTCTCCACTGATCTACCTTTGAGGTAGGCGTGTTGTGCACTGCAGAGGTTAGTATCGTTCAGATATTCTCTAATGTGCAGATCTAATATTCTCTCCAGCTTTTTCATCAGGAACGATGAGAGACTAATAGGCATACAATCTGAAGGTGTAGATTGTATCAGTTTCCCTGCCTTGGGATAGAATACTGCTCTCTCTTCTCACCAGATTTTTTTGAACATAACCTATCCTAAGGCATCCAATAAGATCACCTTAAGCCAGGGTATGATGCTGGGAAGGGCATGCTGCATCATGGTCGGTAGGCTTCCATCTGGTACCGCGGATTTGTGGGGCTTGAACCATTCTACAGATAACCTTCTGAAAATACTGGGTAGTTCTAGCAAGGGTGTTCTAGGAAGGATCTGTAAAGATTCTGTATTATTTCTGGGATGCTGGTAGCTCTTCGTTTCCTGACTGGATTCTGTCCATGAACCGTCAGACTTCCTAAGGTTTCCCGGGACCGACGGATCTTTGGATAGCTTCTTACGAAGCCTGGCTGTTTCACTTGTGTCCTCAATGGACTGGCAGAAATTCGACCACGATGTTTGCTTTGCTTTTCTTACATCTCTTGTGTAGGCATTTAACTTGGTTCTATAGTTTATCCATTCCTGCTCTTACGTGCTAAGAAGGGCTTTCCGTTGAAGTTTTCTGACCTCCGTTCGTGTCTTCTTAATATCACTTGTCCACCAGCTTGCACTGGTAGATTTGCGACATTGAGACTGGGGGCATAATTTCTTTGAAAGCCTTTTTCATTTTTTTAGTGATAAACTTGACTGCATTGTCAATAGATGCGTCGTGGGAGAAATATTTTGTTTCTGAATCTTCAGCATTGTTGTCGATCCAGACTGAATAACTCTCTCAGTTTGTTCTCACGGGGTTCCTAAATTGTTTCCTTAAAAAGAGTGTTTTTTTAAAAGCATGCTAATTTGAAATTTAAATAAAACACATGCCAAATCGTGAAATGGCCAAAAAAAATTTTTTATTTGGTAGATAATTTCTTGGCAATTAACATCTATACTATTATATAAAAGGAGACTCACGGATTTGCGGCGACGTGTTCTCAATAACCGCTGAACCGATTTTTATAATTTTTTCACTATTAAATTGCTATGATAAGTGAAATTAAAATAGGGTACTACGTTTTTTACAAAACTTTTTCTTTAATTATTTAAGAATTCATGTCTTTTAATTCATGCTAATGCTGTACAAGCAGCACAACAAGCAGCAGAAAACCAATGCTTAAGCACTGGCTGTGAGAGTAACTCAGCACGGCTGCCATGTTGTGTCGGGAGTTGCTCTCAGTTTGGTCTGTTGAGCAGTGTTGCCAACAATCTGACATCGTATTTGTTATGGTTTTCAGACTAGAATTGTTTATACATATTTACAGTCAAAAAATCTTTTTCCTCTTATGCCTGATATATAACCAAATTATTATTTTGTTATTTATTGCAAATGTTATTCATCGACAATAACACAATCTCGACGGATTGAAAGCTTTATACAATAGTTCAGATTTAAAATTTGTTTTTATGGCAACACTAGCTACTTTATTTGCAGTCAACTTCTTGCTCAGAGAGAAATATAAATATATTAAAATCTTACCATGAAATGGGGGATGAAATTTTTTATTGTTGTAGTTATTTCAGTATACAAATATTCCATTGCATATGCTCAAATGCTTCTCAGAGGATCTCAGTACGATCTGAAATGTCGCATTGATATGTCATTGTTTGTGTTCATCTGCGCAGAAATTATGTTCATGCATACAACCTTATAAAATAGATTTCCTTTAAACTTTTCAATAGGTTTATATTGGTCGCATCAGAAAATAATTTTTGTTTTTATTTTCCAACGTCTTTTTTAAAATCAAATAGGTTGGTACTATGAAATGAAGTTGTAACAAAATGATGACCATAAATGTAGAGGAATACCAATATAACTTCTTTAATTTAGTTGGATTTTCGATTTTGTTCCAAACAGAAGCCTCAAAGTTTTTTATTTCGCGTGTTAATAAATGTTGCACATTAAAAGAGTTATTGTGATTGGAGCATATTTTTTATTTTTAACTGATTTCAAAAAGGAGGAGGGTCTCAAGTTGGTTGGTTTCTCTGTTTTTTTATAATAGCATTATAAATAATGCATTTGCATTGGTCTCCGGTAGTTGTAGTTGAACCTTAATATTATAATTCAACTTTTGAATGGTTTTCCATTATATAAGACAGCCTGGCATAAGCTACGCAGCGCATGTAAAACGCATCGAAAACGTATGTTTGACGCAAATTTTAGTGTTTAAAGGATGCGTAAGTTAAGCATATTTTAAACAAGCTGTTAACATCTTCTTTGTATATTAAAATGATTGTATGTACAAGTAGACTTCAAAACCGCTAAACCAATTGTTATGAAATTTTCAGGGAAACTCTAGCAAAGTCTGCAGAGCGCTCATGTGAAGTTTAGCATCGATATCGAATAGCTTTAGAATTACATGTTGCACAGCTCCAAAATTCTGTATTTGACCTCAATTTGCACGTGCTGTTTTACTGGTAAAATTTTAAAGCCGTTGCAGAAGGGGCGTGACACTTTTAAGGCATTCAAACTTTTCAGTATAATTTAAGAAACATAAGTCACAAATTTGTGAAACTCGGAAGGAATATAACATTTAGTCGTGTCCATCCACTGGAAAAATTCAGCAAGCATTGGAAATTGGGTCGTGACACTATCAACATAGTTTAAATGTTTAATATCGAATAGCTGTGGTACTTAATGTTTCATAATATTTAAACTCAGTATAAATTTAATTTTTGGGAATGTCTTTCGACAAGAAATATAGCACGGGCATTGGAAAACGGGGTGTGAATCCGCCCATACAAGCCAAATTTTTAATAGCAAATAGCATTGGAAATAAAAATCGCTGATCAGTGAAATTCCGAATGGAGTTGCCATTTGGTAATGTCCTTCTAATAGAAAACTGGTCTGAGCTTTGGTCAAGTGGGTGCACCTTCCCCTACAAGCTACATTTTTGATCGAATAGGTTCTGAAGTCACAGATGAAGTACATGTGTTTGTCTAAGGCTGCGTGCATTTTCAACGCCGATTCAGACAGACAGGCAAGCTGAAATCTGTGTGAACAAATGAGATACAAATTTCTATCTCTCTCGCTTTTTCACACACTCTGCGGACACAGGCAGGCAGTCTGAATCGGCGTTTACTATGCACGTGGCCTAAGGCGTAGCAACGCGCGCCGGGTATTGCTAGTTTAAATATAATTTCGGGCATATGGCCACCACGACTATTTTGCACAAAGGTCATTCTGGAGGTCCAATTTTCGACCACCTTTTCAAGCATTTGAGGGCGTATTTCAGCAATGACTCGTTGAATATTGGTTTCCAGAGCGTCTATCGTTGTTGGTTTATCCACATAAACCAATGACTTCACGTATCTCCACAAAAAATAATCAAGTGGCGTCAAATCACAGGAACGCGGAGGCCAATTCACCGGTCCATTTCTCGAAATAATGTTGTCGTTGAAATGTTATCTCAATAAGTCGATTGTTTCGTCCGCAGTATGACAAGTGGCACCATCCTGTTGAAACCACATTTCGTCCACATCCATATCTTGAAGATTTGGCAGCAAAAATTCATTAAACATGGTTCTGTATCGGTTTCCATTACGACGAATCGATAAATTGTCGTTTTCTTCGACACTGGCCTCAACGCCAGCAATATTTTCTTCTGTACGCACTCTTCTCATTCTTCTCGGTCACTTGGCATCTAAAAGAGTGAATGTAGACCGAAATTTGGTAATTACACGCAAAGAAATTTTTCGTTTATCGTAACTGAAAAATTCACCAACTATACTTCGTTTGCGAACTGTATTTGCTGCAAACGAGTATTCAGTTGTCATCAACTTAAAAATATTCTTGCTTGAAACGAAAAAACATCGATCTTAATGAAATTTTGTCATTATTTTGGAAGTGCAAGTTTAGCCGAGCGTGCTGGCGTTCGAATCTAGGAACTTGAGTGACCTATGTTCAATTCCCAACAGGAACACTAAATATTTTTTTTTTTTAATTAATGTTTTTTATTATTATTTTTATTATTCTTTTTTTGACGGTTATTTTTGACGGAGCAGTTAATGAAACAGAATTAGAATTTCAATATTAAATTAAAATTGTTGATACTTACACAGCCAAGAATCGAACCCACGTCTTCCGCGTGACAGTCTAGCATACTTCCATTGAGCTATTGTGAGATATTGTCTAGAATGAATTTTTGATTTACTTAAGCTATAACACATTCTTGTTGTTTTCGTTTATAGCAAATATTTTAAATTTGTCATCAACGAAAGCGAGCTGTGTAGCAGTTGTGTGACTGCGCTTGTGATTCACAATTGTGTGTCTGTTTGTTCACACTCTTAAAATACTTCCTTTTCGTTGATGGCAAATATTAAACACTTTTCATCACCGAAATCAAGCAACTTTTTTTGTCAGTTGAGAACTTTTCGCTTATAACAAATTAATTTTTTTTCCTGCAAACGAAGTTTTCAGTTGGAAAAAACAAATTTTTCGGTTGCTGCAATTTAAAAATCACTGCCGTTTATGACAAACAAAATTAATTTCTTGCAACTAAATAACGTGTTTCCCGCAACTAACCATTATTATGCCAACTGTTCAAACGTTTACAAACAATGATTTGAAGCATGAAAAACGAAGTTCGTTTGCAGCAAACTGGCGATAAACGTTTTTTTTCTCTGCGTGTACGTTCTTCATGGTGGTCTCAGACGCACGATTATGTGCACCATAAAATTCACAAAGTGCTCTATAAACATTTTTATTTGAACACTGTTTTTGAAAATAAATTTTCACGATTTGGAAGCGTTGTTCTAGAGTTAACACCTATTCATGATGATTTGCCAAACAATACTGAGTAGAGACGTCACTTTAAACTGTCAAAACAACTGTCAGACAATAGAGTAATCCATATTGAAAAAACAAATTATAAAAAAACACCCTTTATAAGGGTCACAGTTAATAGTGAAGGAAATCTTAAAGTGGTCGGAAAATGACTCCTTTTGTGACACCTCCCAACCGACAACTGTGACCTGTTCTGTATTGCTCACAAAAGTTAAGTCGATTATCTCTTGCCTGATTTTATTCTGGAAAGTTAGCCTATTGCCCCTTTTACATAGAACAAGATCTGTGGAAAGGATAAATTCGAAAATAAATTCATCTATTTTGTTGATCCCGGCACTGCGTTAGCGTGGCAGCCAATGACCAGGAATGTTCTGCTCGTGTCAGCGTGGTTTGCTAACTTGCGGACTGTTTGCGCTGTTGGGTTAGCTAGCTTCTTCATAGAGCATGTACGCGGAGCCGAGGATAAAGTGTGTTGCCCCTGCTTCCACGCAGGTTGCCGCTACGCCGCCATTGCTGAATCTAGGAAGAAAGAACATGTTAATAGATTTTTTTCGCTGGTGTGTAGCTTCTTAACTTACCTTCACTTGTAGAGTGAAACAGGTTGAACTGTTTCGACCCCAGGCCTTCAATCTTGTTGTTGGCGATCCAAGGTTCTTGTGTAAGGACCACGTCTTCGTTACCCTCGGACATGCACAGCATCAAGTCGTCGGTCGCTACTTTGCAGTGATGCAGGTTGATTTTCACCACTTGCAGCTTCCTCCTTCTATCAGCTATTGCTAGTCAAGCCTCTTCACCTTAATGGTTTCAAAGCCGAATTTGAGCATGTCTACTTGCTCCTTAAATCAATTTGTGATCGCTTCTCTGCGACCTAAGAAGCTTAGCCATACATATTAATAAGCGCAATAAACTTTAACGACTCGAGTTCGTGAGAGTAGCAATCCAAACCGCAGGACTTAAGAAACTTATTTTTACTGATGATTCAAAATATAACGTTTTTGATGATAACGATTCAGATGGCAAGCAAACAGTTCGGAGAAAACTGACAAAGGAAATGGATGCATGTAATTTACGCCCGACTGTGAAGTATAGCGGTTAAGTCGTGATGGTCTGGGGCTGCATGTCAGCAAATGGAGTTATTTGGTTTTCATCGATGTTCATATTCATCGTCGAAAATGTTCATATTTGACCTAAAAAAAAAAAAACAACAAATTGGCCATTTCAGCTCTATACAGGACTTTGACCGAGCTTCTTATGATCAATTGTGTTGTGTGTGTTATTAAATGTTTGCACATAATTGGCCGAGAACTGGACCTACACGTTTTATGCCGACCTCGAATGGCTAAAGTTCATGTCCTCAAGAAGCTTTACATGGCATTATTTACTCTCTGAGGTTTGCCATTGTCTGCAGAGAGGTGGTAACCGATCAGAAAAAATCTTTTATTGAAAAAACTTTTCGCCGCGACTGGGGATCGAGCTCGGGCTCCGAGCATGCTAAGCCACACACTTAACCTGCTTGCCACGGTCACCACTACATATCATATTTCATAGGTCATATTTGACCTACAGAGATGAAACTTCGTATGGGAGCATTTTATATAAAAACTGAGGTGTGCACAAAAATCTGCTTACCAACACGTCACCTACCATACAAACCACATTAGTAAAACCTGTTTAATTGTATAAACAAAAAACAAATTGGCCATTTCAGCCCTTGAAAGGACTTTGACCTAGCTTCTAATGATCAATTGTGTTGTGTGTGTTATTAAATGTTTGCACACAATTGACCGAGAACTGGACCTACATGTTTTGTGCCGACTCCGAACGGCTAAAGTTCATGTTCTCAAGAAGCTTTACATGGCATTATTTACTCTCTGAGGTTTGCCATTGTCTGCAGAGAGGTGGTGACCGATCAGAAAAATTTTTTATTGAAAAAACTTTTCGCCGCGGCTGGGGAACGAACCCGGGCTCCGAGCATGCTGAGCCACACACTTAACCTGCATGCCACGGTCACCACATTTAATTGTATAGTTATAAAGAATACATGGATTTTGATAGAAAATTATGTCTATTTGTTTTAGTATTTTAAAATATATTTAAATATTATAGGAGATTTTGGGTATTACATAGTCGGGCTAGACCATTTTAGACTTTCTTTACTTGTTTTTTTAATTAATTTTTCAATATTTTTTTTAAACTTTATAGAAAATAAAAAAAAAATTATGGGTGTTTTTTTATTTGGTTAGTATTTTTATAAATCTCAAATTTTTTAGTCAAGTAATTTAAGTCATGAAATACAAGCTACGACAAGAAACAAAAGGATTGACAGCACAAGCCAATAGCCGAGTTGTCTGGAATTTTTTTTTATGTATGCATTTGTTTAAAAAACTTTTCTTCTCCTTTCCATTAAAAAAACATCAACATTATGGAGAAGAGCGTAGAAACAAACCAAAACCTTAGTAATGACTTTAATTTTTATTAATGTTACGTTGCTTTGAACTACATTTTTCATAAATAAATTTCAAATATTTATTTTTGTGCCAACAATTTATTTCTATTTCAAAACCATAAAAATTTAATTGTAAGCATCACGCACTTAACTTTGAGCCGCAAATACAAATGTTTTATTTTTTTAAAATATTTTGAAAACATATGAAAATAACTCGTATAAAATGCATTTAGAATGCATTTGTTATATGCACTTAATATAGTCTGCTTTTAGGCATACGACATTATCTGTATGAACTGCCTAAATATTGTAAAATATTTAAACAAAAACTTGACCATTTTAAAATTAATAACTAAAATTTATATAAAATGTCAAAAAAAAATATGAATAGAAAATAAATAATAGTTTAGCTTAATTAACACTCGTCAAAGAAAATATTGAAAATTTCAAAGTAAAGAGCTAGGCAAGATCTTTTTTTTTCTAAATGCACTGAAAAATAAATGATATAAAACGTATTCAATGTTTAGAGCTACAACAAAATAGAGCTGAAATTGCAGATACAAATTTAAAACGATAAACCATAGGGGGAAGAAAATATTTAAAGCGGGTTGTATAAATGTTTTTTGCACAGGTGATAATAAAAAAACAAAAATTCAAATTGCACAGTTATAAACTAAGTATTCAAAATTTTTATTGATACCGAAAAAAAAACAATGTCTTATATCTACAAAGTTATATCTACAAAGTAAGTAAGTTTACTTACAAAGTAAGTAAAAAAAATCTAGACAAAGTTATAACAGCAAAAAAAAAATTGGTAGAAAACTTGTAATATAAAATATAGCAACTGGTCAGACCATACTCCAAAATGAATAAAAGCATTAACACATTATATAATGAAGAATACAAGCATTTGCTCGAGTTCTAAGCACATAGACGTATTGTTAAACTCTCTGTCTCTGGAATGACCAAAATCCATATATTTCTAATATATATATATTTAAATTTATTAAAAATACTGCCTGTAAATACACTTAAAATAAACACACCAAAAATTATTTTAACTTATACATGCATATATTTAACAATGATAAATAGAATAAAATAAATAACTATAAATAAAAATATGTTTAACTTAGCGTAGCATACAATATATGATTTACTATATTTACTTTAGTAATAGATTCCATAAAATCTGATAAAATAAGTTATATATAATCAAAATATTTGGCAAATTATAGTTAAAACTAAAAAAAAAGAAGAAATGTAGTATGATATTTATTTGTATGTGCATTCAAAGTATTAATTTAATTTAATAATTATATATGTTTACAAAATATACGATTTAACTGTGCATAGTTTATGAAAGATAAGCATATTAAACTAAAATTTGCCATTTAAAAAAACAAATTAAGCATTTTAAGCATTTGCTATAAGTACTCAATGCATTTAATTTTTCGAACACTTTATTAATTTTTAGATTAATAGAAATAACTGTTTAGCATAAAGTATTTAATATAATTGTATATTTATATATTATATCTAAATATATAAATATACTTATACATAGTTTAAAAAATAATTGAACTTAATATCTAAACAATTTTAAATGGATGATGAAAATAAAAACTTCAACATTAAATAAAACAAAATATTGTGAGATGTTTTCTTTTATCTTGTCTTGGCCATCAAAATATGCGGTGAGTATAAAAAACAACTATTACATAAATATCTAAAAGCCTAAAGTAATTAAGTTAAAAGAAATACTATTTTTATACGTTTCAACATAAATAAGATAACATTTCTAGAGTTTAAAAATTTTTGTTGTACAAGCTTATAAGTTTTTGTTGTTATTGAAATTAAAACAAATAAAAAAAAAACCATTTTGTGGGTTGGTCATAATAATATTAGCAAAAAACAAGTAAGGAAACTCTAAAGTCGGTCTAGCCCGACCATTTAATACCCTTAACCTCCTATCAATAAAATATATATTGATATGTTTAAACAAATATAAATAACTTCTTAATTTTTTCAGAATTCATGTATTCCTTTACAGTTTTTACTACTGTGGATTGTATGGGAGTTGCGCGTGTTCAAGTGCAGATGACGCTCATTCCCTGTGCACACCTTAGCATAAATATAAAATGCTCCCTACCAAGTTTTATCTATGTAGGTCATATATAAAACTTTTTATGGTAGTTTCATTATTAAAGGTTTTATGGAGATGGGCGTGTTCGTAGGCGGGTTGCTTAAATTTTGTGTGCACAAATAAATTTTGATTTAAAATCCTCCCATACCAAGTTTTATCCCTATTGGTCATTTATAAACCTTTTTATGGTATTTTCAATATTGTGGGTTGTATGGAAAGTAGGCGTGTTGGTAGGTGGATGATGCCCATTTTGTGTGACACATCAATTTTGAGATTTAATCCTCTCATATCAAGTTTTTTTCCATGTGGGTCATATACATATAAACCTTTTTATGATATTTTCAATATTATGGTTTGTATGGGAGATGGGCGTGTTCTTGGCCAAGTGTCGCTCATTTTGTGTGCACATCTTAGTTTTGATATAAAATCCTCCCATACCAACTTTTATCTCTGTGGGTCATATATAAATCCTTTAATGGTATTTTCAATATTGTCAGTTGTATGGGAGGTGGGCGTACTCGTGAACGAATGACGCCCATTTTGTGTGCATAGCTTAGTTTTGATATAAAATCTTTTCATACCAAGTCTTATCTCTGTAGGTCATATAAAAACATTTTAATGGAATTTTCAATATTGTTTGTTGTATAGGAGGTGGGCGTGTTTGCGAGTGGACTACGCCAATTTTTTGCACATGCCTTAGTTTTTGTAGAAAATACATACGTATAAAATTTCATTTCAGTAGCTTAAATAAAATCCTCTATAAAGCGATTTACATTTTTTTGTTTGTATGGGAGGTAGGCGTGTCCGTAGGCGGATTTCAAAAATATTCATTACTGCAGATTCTTGGTTTCATGTGAACCACATATATATATATATATTTATGTTCCGAAAATTAGTAAATAAATTAGTAACACTCAATTATGGACTTCTTATTGAGACCACAACACAGAAAAAGTAAAAAAAAGCGTGATAAATAGAGCAAGCAAAAAGAAATAGACAAAATGTCAAGTTATTTCGATCAGTTTATTGACTTAGTTGAAAAGAAGCCTTCGCAAATGCACTTTTCATTGGTGCTACTTTCGTCTCTGCCCGATATATAAAGAGTGGTCAAATTTTAAGGGCCGATGTTGATTTTGAATAAAACACAAATTGTTTAGGAAATTATTGTCATTTCTTTTTTTTTATTTTGATAATACCGGTATGGTTCAATTATGTATGGAACAAAATATCGGCCAAATGGCCACCGGCGGCACACATCCATCCGATAGTCCAAACTTTTGATGACGCTGAGGCATAATTGAGGTTCTATGGCGTTAATGTGCCAAATTATCTCATCCTTTAGCTCTTGAATTGTTGCTGTCTTATCGACGTACATCTTTTCTTTCAAACACTAACCCCAAAGAAGGAAGTCTAACGGCATCAAATCACATGATCTTGGCGGTCAATTGGCATCGTCACCACGTGAGATAACACGGCCATTGAATTTGTTACACAAAAGAGCCATTGTTTTGTTAGCTGTGTGGCAAGTTGCACCGTCCTGTTAAAACCAGATATTGTCCACATCCATATCTACCAATTTGGGCCATAAAAAGTTCGTTATCATCTCACGATAGCGAACACCATTCACAGTAATGGCCTGACCGGCCTCATTTTGGAAAAAAAAAGGCCCGATGATGCCGCCAGCCCATAAACCGCACCAAACAGTCACTCTTTGTGGGTGCATTTGGTTTTCCAATAATCACTCTTGGATTATCATTCGCCAAAAAATGGCAATTCTGCTTGTTGACGACGAATCCACTGAGGTGAAAATTTGGATGATTTAATTGACCAAAAAAAATCACGAAGTGCACGATATGCATTTTGATTTGAATGTCCATTTTCATAATAAGCCTGAATAACTTTAACGCGTTGCTCGATTATCTTTCCATGGTTCAAGTTGAGTTAGTCTGAAATTGAGAAATGTCAAATAAAATGCAGAAAAAAAGTTGACGTTTAGGTGTGGTTCACATTCAACATCGGCCCTTAAAATTGGTAACCACCCTTTAGTTTGCGAGCAACAGTTATTTTTACTACTTATTTAAAAATAAAATTAAAACCCCGATTTTTTTTTAATTCTATAGGTGGTGGCAATATCTCTAACTGAGCAAATGTCCTTTCCATCAGTATCACTTTTGTTTCTGTCCGATTTTACCCAATCGGACAGAGATTTTTACCCGAAAACCACAATTTTATAAAAAAGAAAAATATAATATGTGTTGATGGATATATTCCAAGCTGAGCAAATAACTTTTCCATTTGTGATACTTTTGTCTCTGTCCGATGTATAGTTTGCGAGCTACATTCAAATCAGTGGTGGGATGTGGGATCCAAATTAATTTGCTTTGGTAACAAAAATAACAATTGATCCAGAAAGCGAAACCTAAATCCAAATCCAAAATAGATGAGTTCATCTAACCTCTATAGTTCTACTACATTCTACTAGATGCGCTTACCAACACCTGCTCTGTTGGATGCATATATTATGTCAGACGAATAGACAGCGCCATCTATTGGGTAATACCATATAACGAAATATGATCAAAGTTGTTTTTTCATAAGAGTAAAATCTAACCGAATCACAGGCCCATTTCGTCCAGTATTACAGCTTCAGTTCATTGACTGAGTTGCAAAGAGGCCTAACCTGTTGTGTTAAAATAGAGCACTCGTGCACTAAAGAAGAAGTACATACAAGAACCCAATGAGCACTCTTAATATGGAGTAGAGAACCAATCAGCTGCAAATCAGTTCGTACAATACAAAAACAACACAAGCAAAAACAACGAAACAAAAACACAAACACAACAAGGCACAACATAACCAGCTAATGGTTGATTTTCTTATATTAAAACATGAATTTTTCTTCTTATATTTTGTTTTTTTTTTTTGTGTCTTTAATACAATAGTGACAAAATCCAAAATTAGATATATATGAATGAGTCTGAAGTCTTTAGCTAATTCTTGACCTAGTCTGGCAACTTTTGGAATATAGACTACACTTTGACTTTTTCTCTTTTCCTACCCCTATTAACAGAACATGAGACCTTAAAGCCTTTAGTCATCAACGCATCAATGACGGTTGAATCTCTGAGCCATGTTTCGTGAATTATATATACAGAGATGCCATCCTTCCCCATGAGTATTGCCAGATTATCCGTAGCACAGTTCGAGTGCTAAAAATTCATCCAAACTATTTACCTTAAGCATCTGTAGCTGGTTCTTGGGTTAGAGTTTGCGCAGACTCTTCAAGCCTCTACGTGTCGAGAACTTCATCCACATATGAGCCGTCATCTACGGTATAGTATGTACCTTGAAGATTTCAAGTTTGCCACGCCGTATGCTAAACTTGAGACAGTTGTCCACCAAATTAAGTGCACCCAGATACTCCTCGCTGATGAGCAACAAGGAGATCATACTCTTTTAAATCATACTAAGGTTCTCTTTCTTGATGACCAACCATGTTGGGAGATGTTAGGATGATGAAGTTGAAGAATTTCTATAAGCCTATCATTCTCCAAATTTATCTTGGGCAACCAGATGGAGACATCCTCAGAATATCCTTCGCTGAGATAAGCTCAAGACTTAAACTATCCTATGCATTTGTAACCTTTCACTTAGGAATTCCTTGAAAAACTGGTCCTCGCAGCTGAGCTGGTGGATTCAGAAGGCTGTTCTCTATGGTACTCCTCGAACACAGCTTGCAACTTAATTTTTTTCTTCATCGTCACAGACATCCTTTTTCGTCGCTAAACGGTGACAGCCTTGACGTTCCTAGCAACCTGTATTTGAATGAAGACAGTTTTTTGGTACCTAGACTTCGTGATCGCTCCGAGGACCATGTTTGTACTATAGTTTCTATTTATTTTACTTTCCACGTTTATCTCTTAATGGAGGCAAGCAGTTAAACTTCTATGCTTTCTCTCTGCTCAACAGGTCTTCTGTTTTCCTTGTTATTAATTGTAATCATGCAGTTCTTGCGTTGTCTTTGTCAACGGAGCAGTTCATTTGGGTTTGAAGTTAATAGGAAAAATAAAGGTTCATCACTGCGATCCTCAAAACCATGGTAAGGCCAGTGTTTCTCTCTGAGTCGGTCATCAATAAATTTTAAAACTGGCTGTTGCAGAAAAATTTCAAAACGATCAAACATTTCAACAAAAAGCATCAGCTTTCAATTTTATTGTTTACTTTTTATATAAAAATTTTGATTTGTTTTCCATTCATCGAAATGTTTCAAATTCTTAGCTAAAATAACTAAAATTTTTAATTAAAATTCCGAATCAACATGAAACTATCCTTTTTTAAATATCTTCTGGACAAAATCAAATTCGTTTTTCTTACCATTTTTAATTGTTGTCTGGTAATTTTGCCAAAATTTGGAAAGCACACCGTGCAAAGGATAGAGGACACTGAATATTATGAGCAAGATAGAGATACGAATTACATTCAAGCGCAAACTAGACCAACAACAAGCACGTATGCCAAGAAAATGGCAGCTGAGGAAAAAATTAACAGAAGTACCAACGAGCAACGAAAAGAAGAGAAACTTGTTCAGCGAGAGGAAAAAGGTTTGGTCAAGAATTTTAACAAGAAAGATGCGGTGACAAAGATAAAGCAAAAGATTGAGAAATACCAGGAAAAACTGAAAGATGTTAAGAGAGATTCCAAGAAGCAAAGAAGCATATTAAGAGACATAACCAAGGGCAAGCCGGTTAAGATCGAGATATGCCATGAGCCATTGAAAATGGATGCAGCCGAGCAAATGAGAACGCGGGCGATTTTGCGGGATTTTCCCAAGATTGCAACGTTTAGGATAGAAAAAAATCATGAGCACCATAAGGAGAAAAAATATCGTGAATATAAGGCACAAGAGATACTCATGAATGTCACCATGAGCGAAGCAGAGAAGATGAGAGCAGCAATCAAGAATTACAGTGCTCAACAAAGAGAAAAACGAGAAGAGAAACGTCGAAATAAGGCAACTGCGGACATGATCAGAGAAGCCAGCATAAGCAGAGCCAGAAAGAAAGAGAAAATCTATGAGCAATATAAAGAAAAGAAAAACCTTGAGCACAGAACTAGAGAAATTTTCAAGGATGTTTGCAAAAACAAGCCAATGGAAATAGAAGAAAAACTAACGGTATACTGTGAGCCAAAGAAAAAGCAGAAATACTACAAAGATATCTCGAGAGAGATGAGCAAGGATCTGACTAAAACTGGGGTAGTGCAGAGAAAAGAGAAGGTGAAGAGAGGATTTGAACTAGGCCAAAAACGTATGTCGAGTGATTTACGAGAGAATTTCAAGGCTGACGGCACAAATGATAAGTCGCAGAGAAAGAGGTTAGAAAAATTGAGCAAGTCGAGTAAGAGTCTCACCACTTGTAATGAGGTGGATATAAAAAAGAAGACAGCGAAATACGTTGAGCCACACAGAGAAGTGAAACCAGTGCTAGGTGGAGCTAATGAGATAGTTAAAAAAGTTTCCAAAACCTATGGAATAAAAGAGAAGATGGAAATGGTCAAGCATTCACCAGAAAAAGTGGACATACAACTACAGAGAAACGTAACGATGATTATTAAAGATGATCGCCAGCAGAATTTCAACACAATCAAAGATATGGAAACTAAAGAAGAAGGACAGAAAGAGCTTCATAGAGCAGCAACAATAACTATGGAAAATAACAAGACTTCTAATGAGATTGTAAGCAATCAGAAGAAACCACTTCAAAGGGATGCAACAGTTATAATAAAGAGCGATATTACCAAAACCAAAATTATTGAAACAAAACAGACAATATTGATTGATCGAGATGAGTCCAACCACATGTTTGCAGAGATCCAAAGGGGAGATAGACAGCTGATTGAGGATGATATCAGCACAGATGAGCTGGAAATGAGCGAGCATATGTGTGTTGGTTCTGAGCTTATGAAAGAGAAGCAACAATTCCGAAAAGAGAACTATGAGACAGCTCTGACTGACGTGAGACCCGAAGAAATGGACTTTCTTGAGAAGCTACGAATACTTCATGAACTCGAAAGGGTGGAGGAACAACTGCTAGAAAACGACAAGATTTTGGATTTTCTTACAAGCGACGATGAAGAAATGCAAGACAAAATAGATGAATTAATAAATGAAACTGTAGAAAAAGATATGAAAAATAAACTAGAAATATGTCAAAACTCAGATTTGGTGGAACAGGATGTTACCGCTATCCTGGATGTTACTGCTATGAATGAACTGAAAATCCAGATAGAAAATAAAGGCAGCCCAGTTGAGCTGAAGAAACTGCTACATAGAAAGAGTGAAGAAATGATACAGCAGCTCACTAATACCGAAGTTTTGGTACTCGCCCCAATTATAGAGAACTATGCAGAGATGCAGGAACAGCAAAAAAAATTTCAACAAAAGAAGGTAGAGGTGGACACCAAGCACCCAGAAATTGAAATAGAGCACCAAAAGGAGCAAGAAATTAAAAGTCAAAATAACATCAGCGATGCATTCACAATGACAGGCGACAGAGAAGACAGTAACCACGAGTTTTTTCAAACAATAGAACCACAACTTCAAGAAACGCCTAACCAGATGATCAAGAATGAGCTCCAAATAGAAGAAGAAAACCTCCGGCCATATACCGAGCAAGAAAATCAAGTAAAACAAATTGCCGAGGAGGATAACGAGACAGTCAAGGGTGTCACAAAAGAGATATTAGAACTGATCATGAAATGCTTTGTGTCTGAGAAAATACCAGTGAATGATTTGAAATTTGAGAATCTAGAGGAAAAGGTTAAAGAGAAACTCGAAGAGAAAGTGGTAGAGAAAATAATAAACCAGAATCTTGCGACAAAGCAAATAATGGAAGAGAAACAACCTTTAATTGATGCTCAACAGCTGATCAAACAGGCCATAACAACCAAAGATTTTAAAATAGAACAAGACGCAAAGCAACCAGAGAGAGCACTTCAGCTGCGAGACATTATCAATGAAACCAATGAAATCGATGAAGTTAAGGTGAGTAGAAACTTAACAAAACCTCTCTGTATAACACATCAAATCACGTTCAATAACAAAACTCAGCGTAAAAGAGAACACTAAAGAGCCACACTTAATTTTGTTGCTCTTTCAGATTGTTACTGCTGTCGTGGTGTTGATGACCAACATCATTGAGCGAGTCTGTCAACAACAACTGTAAACAATCGAGCAATAAAAACTTATTACCAACATAACAATCTGCAATTAAAAACAAAAACAAATAATGACCAACAACTATCCTATCGAACAACATGCGAGCAACAGCGCCAGCAGCAACAACAGCAGCACCACTACCGCCACCACTGGCACCACCATCAGCAACAACAATAACAATATCACCAACAGCTGTAAGCCCACAAACTACATATAAAGCACAAAAAAAAAAAGGAACACAACATAAAACAATTCAATTTAAACGGTTTTTAGCGCTTCCAACGCAATTGCAGCGTACGCTGCTCTGTTGACGTGCGTCTATCTCTGTGTGTGTGCGTGCAGAACATTTACATGAGGCGCCAACGCAGCGTAGATGCCGCCAATGGCTATGTTGTTGCTACTGCTGCTGACGCTGCTGCGCTGTAATGCATGTAATTGTTAAACGACGCACGGCGTAAATGACAGTTTTTTGTATTTTTATACTTTATATTTATTTTTTTTGTATTTGTTGTTGTTCTCTTGTCGTTTTCACTGTTGCAAATAAAACGCAATTTTAACGATAAACATCAAATTTCCACAAATTACGTTATATTTTACGTGCGATGCGAAACAGATTGCCAAAAGTGGCGCATAAAAATAAATGTCAATGATTGAAAACACAAAAAAAAACCAAAAGAATGAGCAAAGCCTCCAAAAATATTACTCAAATTTAGTTTATTTTATCAGAATCTCACAAATATTTTAAGCCTTATTTTAAGACGAATACATGTAGAAAATTGCAAAAAATTAATCATACGGAAAGATTAAGAAAATTTCAAAGAAATATATCGGTGTTTGGCAAAGTTTGATCTGAAGATGAAACCGCCTAGTTTAATTCGTTTTTTTAGGTAACACATTTTTCACGAGCTTCTATCGGTTAATCCAGAAAAAGTAAGCCTAAACCTAAAAAAAAAAGATATTGCTTGTGTTTTCCTGCGGTAAAAGCATTTTGAAAAAAAACACATTGTATCCTTGAATTTTAACTGATTTTATTGAATGTATTTGTAATCTGTAGCAAGTTAAAAAAAATGTTAGGTTTTTGTTTTTTGGAATTTGGTATTTCGCGATTTAAATATCAAATCACCGTTACATAATATTCACAATTGAAACATTTTCTATTGAAGAGTGAATATTTAAATTTTTAAAGAAACTTATTTTCTATCGAAAAATAAATATTAAAAAAGTAATTCAAGAGTGAAACGTAAGTGACAATTTTTATTGATAAGTTGGATTATCTTGGGAAAATAGTTGTCTGGAATAATTTATGGCTCGAATTTACTTTTAATATAAGATAAGTGAATTTTGCATTTTTTTAAATCAAGCAGAAGCAATTATTTTTCATTAAAAAAGCATTTGAAGAAGTGAAACGTGAGTGACATTAAATTTTTTTTGTTTGTTTATTTTTGTATTAGAAATGAAAGATGATGACAAAAACATCAATAAAAAATTAAAGCCGACCCTAAAATAACGTATGAAAAAAAGATAGAGAAAAACAAGTAAAGAAAGTCTAAAGTCGGACTAAGCCGACTATGAAATACCCTAAACCTACTTTTCAAAAACAAAAAATTTTTATTGTAAATGAGCGTCTCCGTGGGCGGATGAAGCCTATACTTTATATGCATTTAAATAATGATGAAAAATTTACACATACCAAGTTTTATTCCTGTAGCTTACAGTTAATGCCCTTATTGTGCTTTCGCTATGGGAGGTGGGCGTGTTCATGGACCGATTACTCCCAATTTTGGAACACACCTTAGTTTTGGTATAAAATACATATACACCAAATATAATTTCTCTATGACAACCATAACCTTATTCATTGAGTTTTAAACTTTTTGGGTTGAATGGTAGGTATGCGTGTTCGTTGGCGGATGACGTCCATTTTTCAAAACCATCTTTGTCTTGTCATAAAAAACATACGTGCCAAATTTTAGCTCTGTAGGTTAAACAGACGCTTATTTATTGCGTTTTAAATTTTTGGGTTGTATGGGAGGTGGGCGTGTCCGTGAGCGGATGACGTAAATTTTTTGAAGACATCTTTGTGTTTGTATAAAACACATACCTATTACATTTTATTGTTGTAGGTTAACTATAAGCTGAGTTATGCAATTTTAAATTTTCGCGTTGTATGGGAGGAAGGCGTGTCCGGAAGCGGATGATGTCCATTTTCAAAACTATGTTTGGTTTGTTATAAAAAACATATGTGCGAAATTTTAGCTCTGTAGGTTAAACAGAGGCTTATTTATTGCGTTTTCAATTTTTGGGTTGTATCGGAGGTGGGCGTGTCCGTGAGCGGATGACGTCCATTTTTCAAAGACATCTTTGTGTTGATATGAACACATACGTACCAAATTTAATTGTTGTAGACTTATTATGAGCTGAGTTATGCAGTTTTAAATTTTTGCGTTGTATGGGAGGTAGGCGTGTCCGTGGACGAATTTCAAAAATATTTGATAGTGCAGATCCTTGGGTGCATGTGACCATGTGTACCAAGTTTCATCCATTTATCTCGACTCCTTCTTATCCTGTGTTTACGGACAACACACAGACGGACGGACGGACGGACATAGATAACTCGACTCACGTGGTGACGCTGATCAAGAATATATATACTTTTCTATACCGGACTCGCTTCGTTCTATGCGTTACAAACGTTTGCACAAAGTTAATATACCCTCACCTTTCAGGTTTAGGGTATAACAGGGGCGCAACCAGGAATTTTTTTTTGGGGGGGGTTTTATCAAATGTAGAACTTATATATAAAAACAACTTTACGTAATAACAGCGGTAGAGTTGAAGCGGTTAGTTCGTTGAATTTTTGCACTAATGGTTCCTTGTTCAAACTTTAGTCATGACCAGCACCATATTTTTTTTTTTGTTTAAATTAAAACGGTCACTGTCAGGAAATTCTATCCATACAGAAGGTGAACAGCAGTGGTAGCGGTCGTTTTAAAATAAACTGGCTTGCTACGTTGTTTAGGATCTGTTTGGCCAAAATATTTTGCCAGCACCAGTTGTAGGCCGTTTAATGGATTTTTTTCTTGTTTAGCAGTTGTACGAAGGTTATAAGGCTTGAGCTAAAATATTTTCATTTTTACTCGGGTCCCAATAAGGTCAGCAAAAATTCAATATTTTTCTTCCCACACAGTCAGAACAAAATATCTACCTTTCTTCGATAAAAAATTTCTCTATTTTCGATAGTTCAATTAGAATAAATTTTCACATTTTCAAATAACTATTTCTTCACTTGTGGGAAATGAAAATATTTCAATCTCTCTAATAATGATAAGTATTTTTCTCGCACAAAAAATTCTCATTTATAGAGAAAAACTAAAGGAAAATGAAAACTTTTTACTAAATTTTGATAAAAAATTCATTGTGCGAAGTATTTTCTTCAATAAAATGAAATCTTTTTTCAAAAATAAAAAAGTCTTATTCTCTAAAAACGATATATTTTTATATATTTCCCTTTTTCATGGAAGCTTTTTATCATTTTTGGGATTTTTTTAGTACCACATTTAGAGAAAAGCATTCTCTGGAGCAAACTCTATAACATATTTGAGTGCAGTGAAAATTATTCATCCATACATCAGTTCGTTGAAAAAATACCCAATTGGCTGGCACTAACTTTAAAATTCGTCCTTTAGTGAGCACTTATTATGCTTAATTTCGAAAGTAAAAACTGATAAATTTCTGAAACCTTGGGATGAAAAACGAGTCTGAATTTGAAAAAATCGTTTGGTATTACTTGTCCAATGCGCAAATGCTAACGAAATCGAAATTATATATTTTTAACGGTAGGTCTTTCCTACATTTTTCAAAATCGGTTTATATTTGCGCAATTTTGAGGGATTTTCATGAAACTGATTTTCAAATTCCAATGGAAGATTATGAATAAGGCATAAAACTATATTATGTCACTGGATGGGCGAACAGAAGAAAAATTAAACCAACATATTTTTACCTTATAAGCCATAATTCCTTAATATCGGATAATATTTCAAAATTTAGAGAAATTTTATGAAACTGATTTTGGAAACAACAATGGAAAATTAGAAATTTTAAATTTTTTCTCCACCTTCGGAAGTCAATCGTTATTGTTATTATAATGAATCACATGACATTATAAACTTAATTCTGTAAGGTTTGTGTTATCGATGTTTAAAAAATGACTAAAAAAGTACGAATAAAAAAAAACTAAACGGGAAATTTCTTTGATTTTTTCAGAGGCGAGTGATTCAACCGATTTTCCTCAAATTTAGGTCTTTTTACTATGTCTTACTTTTGAATTAATTTGTTTCCAAATATTTCAAGTTTCCTCCATGCTAGAAGTTGAAAAGATAACTCAAATCGAAGTATTGCCAACAACCCTTCAAGTGGTCAGAATCAGATTGTAACAAAAATTATACATGTGTAGTAAGCCGGATCGAAATTGAAATTTGACTAGACACTGACTTAAAAGTTAGAGGGACTCTAAAAAAAAAAAAAATTTCTGTATAATTTTATTTGGATCGGAGAAATCCCCATGGAGCGGTTTTGGTTCTTCTGAAAGTCTTTTCTTACGTCTCTAAACACTGACTTAAAAGTTGCGGAGCGGTTTTGGTTCTTCTGAACGTCTTTTCTGCAGAAAACAAAGTTTTCTGCATAAACTTTTTTCTTCAGAATGCATACCTAAGATAAGCAAAAAAACTAAAGATTTTCATGGTACACTAAAAAAATTTTGGAAATTTTTTAAGTTTACAAACTCTATTGAGACCCCAAAAATACATATTTTGTCATTTTCGAAAAGAGGTTGTTTTAAATATGTGTACAATATGTATTTTTCATGATGTTCACATGAATTTAAATTTATTGGAAAATTATTGAGCTCTTCTTTCCATTGATATATCGTATGGTGTGGTTTAACCAAAACTTAGTGTTACAATTATATAAAATGTGAGAAATCGATATTAAAAAGCTTCCTTCAGCTCAATTATTATTTAATTGCCATAATTCTTGTTTGATTTTGGCAAATTTTGGTATGCATTGGTAAACATTGGTAAGAAATCGATTTCTTTTAACCAGTTTTTAGATAAATGTGCGCCAGATAGCGCTCCAGTACAAAATTCATGATTTTCGAATATTTGTATTTTTTAACACTTATTAAAAACGCATTTTTCATAGTATTCAGTTTTGATTAAACAACACCATACGATACACCAAAAGAAAGAAGAGCTCAGTACTTTTCCAATAATCTTAAATGCAAGAAAAATAAATTTTTTATATGTGTATTAAAATTTATTTTCTAGTTTTTAAGAGTACTTCTTACTTTTGAGTCGGTGTCCGGCTCACTTTTTTTTCTCCACTCAAAATCGATCCGGCTTAATGTGCAGTCTGAAGGAATAAAATATGACTTATTTAGCAGATTATGCATTAACCAGAATCGATTTGAAATATACATTTGGGGTTTTCACTCATTTCATAAAACGTGTGATTGCTTTTCATGTGACTCACTTTGATTGAATACTATTTTGCTTGGTACTACAAAAATTTTTGGAGGGGGTTTAAACCCCGAATCCTCCCCTTTGGTTACGCTTATGGGGTATAATTATATTTAAATCTGGATTCATCTAAGAAAACAAATTTCGCAAAGATTAAAAAGATCCCCAATTTAATCATTCTTTGAAGTGGTTGGCCTCGACGGAATCGTTAATAGGCCAGTCATATAGTCAAATTTGGCGCGGTCCTTGGCTTTTAATGAGCGTAAGGATCAACGAATTAGGCTTAGTGATATACATGCAGATCGAATGCAGAACCGGAATCAATTTTGTTAAAATGATATATTTCTGAAATAATTTTTGTACTGTTTTAATATTATTTATGAATTATTTTTTAACTATATTATGCTTCACATAATTATTTCCATACAAATTTTGTTTTTTTTTTGTATAAAAATGTCCTTAATATTAAGAAACAATTTTTTTTTATAAAATATGCTTAATAAAGTTCACCAGATTAACCACGATGCAAAAAAAAGGCAGTTAAAATTGATTTGAAACGTGAGTGACATCGACGTGAAACGTGAGTGACAAAATCAGTATATGAAAAAATCTTAAAATTCTGAGAGATAACTTAAATTTTTCCTGCAGTTAAAATTTCCACTCGATTTATTTACAGAAAATTCAATTTTTTCCTTATAGTAATTCAAACAATTCGCAGATTTTAAGCAATTTGTTCGAAGAAGTCGAAAAATGAAAATCGTACGAAAACGTGAGTGACATATCATTTAAAGAGAGTTTTTTCGAAATGTGTAGATATATATAAAACTTTTTGCATGAACTTATAATAGCGAGCCTAAGACTTATTGTACCCATATAATTTTACATGAAAAGATTTTATGTTTGATAGAGAAAAACTTATGTTTATTGCTATGACTGAAACGTGAGTGACACTAGATTTGCCGCTATGCAGAATAAAGAGTACAACTCATTATATTGGAACTCAGGTTTTTTAATCTCGCGTGAAAGTATTTGCCAAAACTATAAGTTTTGCATCCTTACTTTTGTCTACGTACGTTCAAATAAAAGATTTACGATGTCATTCATTTTGCATTATATATAAACTTGGCTACCATGGCGTATACGTAACAAAAATCTGATAAACATAAATATTGAATGTTTGTTACGTATACGTCATGGAAACCAAGTGCCTGTTAAACGTAAGAAGCAAAACATCGAAAACCTCTTATTTGAACGAACGTAGGCTAAAGGAATGTTGCAGAATTTTCAATTTTGGCATGGACTTTCACGACAGCTTATCACACCTAAGTCCCAAAGCGATGACCTCAAAACAGATGCACAGTGATATGAACGGAAGAATGCATGCATTCAAACCGATTGAAAGCTTAGTATGATTACATGCAATAACAAATAGAGTACACTCAGAAAAAAGCTGTCATGTAAAATTAACGTTTTTTAATGTTATTTCCAATGTAAATCAGAAAATGTGGATTTTACGTAAGAAAATGTAAAGTTAACATGTATTGTGTTGAATTGATAAGAAAAATATCAAATTGAGAATGTAATGTTTTACGTTGCAATATCAATTCTTAATGTTAAAATAACATTTAAAATGTTTTTAGTTCATCATTTTTGACTGTAAAATTGATAGTATTTCATATCCATTTAACATTATAAATGTAGATGTCAACAACAAGCAGATGTAATGTTTATTTAAGAGCTGAGCCGTTAAAACATACAGGTGACCGTGGCACACAGGTTAAGAGTGTGGCTTTGGATGTCCGGAGCCCTGGTTCGAATCCCACTCGTGGCAAATTATTTTTCAATACATTTTTTTTTATCTGCATTAATTTACTGATACTTTTTGATATTTTAAGTGTTAAAATAACATTATTATGTGAGAGTTATACATTTTTAAATGTAGGTTTCGTAATGTAAAAAGTACATTAGGATAATATCAATTGTAACATTTTTTAATGTCGGACGACTTTTGTCAACTAAAAATGTTAATTTTACGGTTGTTTAATGTATCATCACATATATAATGATTTTTTTTTTGTTTTTTTTTTAAGTTCATTTATTAATCTCATGTTTAACAATTTATATAAATACAACAAGTAGAGTAATGATAACTACTAACAATAAAAGTTAATATGTAAATGTCCTAAATAGGTGCTCAATACATACAATAATAAGATACAATTTTATTAACTATCAATAGCATATTTTGTGGTTTGTATAATTTTTTTTGTAATATTAGATATAGTTTAAACAGAAAAACGAGATTAAAACTGTTAATTATGTATCAATTTTGTTTATATATAAAAATTAAACAAAAATACAAAAAGAACTATGTTATGGCTCGTTGATAATACTTTCACCCCACTCTAGCCACCAATATTTGTTTATATTCAATCGATCATTATTTAATTTGTCATGTTCAGGTATATTACTACAATATCTCCAGTTTTCAAGACGGTTAGGTGCTACCATTGAAGTGTGCAGTATTCTTTTGTCCGTTGCTCTTCTATTGACATGATAAATTATCGGGATGTTGCATGAATCTGATATATATCGTAGTGCATCGACGTATAAAAATGCTTCTGGTGGTATTAATCCCCTTTCTAAAGTTTTTTCGAAATACGAAGGATTTGGATAGAATGCTGCTGAAATAATGTTATTTTCTATTTGTTTTGCTCGTGCGAAATGATTTCTTATTAATTGAAGTATTACGTTGTCTATTCTTGATAGTTTAGAAGCATCTAAGAGTTTCTTATTGGATATATTGTGCAAATAATTTGAATGTTGACTTCGGTACATATGCATACATGCTCTTAGGCATTTCCTTTCAAACAAGCGGAGTTTTTCCATATACGATGGACTTATGTTCCACCAAATTGAGCACGCATATGTGTAACCAACCAACTGGCCAACCTAAGTTGGATTGAACTGGGGAAAGGAGGTCGGGTGGACCCTTTTTAAAAACAGCTAGCAATCAGCCCGTGGGGTGGTTCTTGACCTCTTTCCAACCAGAACCCCGCTGGGTACACTTTTAAAGAGTCCTCGAGTGGCCTTAATTTTACAAAAAAAAAAATTAACAAAAAATGGAGAAAAAAAAATAAACTATTACGAACTCACTCAAAATGAACTCAAAGGTGAATGATCTTCTTCTGAAAAGACAAAATGTGCGACAGTATCCTTAGGTGTTAATCGATACGTCATCTGATACCCACCCTCCATGATTCGTTGATGCTTTTGTAACGAATCCCAATATAAACAATTACCTTTTACCTTACCATACCAAATTTTATTGATTTAATTCATTTTTTACTTGAGATTTCCATTTTTAAATAATTTTATTGTGATCTCCATGTTATTTCCAAAATAATCACATTCTTATAATAATGACAAAATTTTATTTTATAATAAATTCAGGTTATAATGAAATGGTTTTACATAAATGCAAATTTAAAGAATTAGAATTTACAAAAAGAAAAAAAAAACTAATTATTTAAGAAATTTAGTTAAAGAAAAAATTTAAGTGCTGAATTTTAATAAAATTCTTTTTTATATTTCGTTCACTGTGTATCTGAACTATCTTAGCAATAATTCAAACAAAAGCACAATTAATTTGTTGTTAGAATAGTAAGAAGAAAAGAATGCAAGAAAAAACTAAAAACAATTCATTCATCAATTCCAAGAGAAAATTTAGCTTGGTTTAAAACCACTTCATTGACAAATGAAAGTCTCCACAATTACTTAACTTTTAAACCAAACATTGAAACAACAAAAAAAACAAAAACTTCTGAGCGAGGGAGAGCGCAGTGCGACGTTATGTGTGCGTAAAATGATAGTAATCTTAACCCTTGGTTCCGCGAATTATCAAGGTCAACTATTTAGTAACTAAGTGGATAACTTTAGTGATTTATGTATAATTGAAATTGAATTATACGTTAAGTGATTTTTACAAATAAGTTAGAGACTCAACTTTAATATATCTTTTAAGAGCAATTAAATTAGCATTAATATATAAATATTATTACAAATGTTAAAATATGAAGAAAATAAACACTTACATTTTATACAGGAACATGGTGCAAGGCCTCACAGTATGTTGCTGCTGCAGTGTTGCTAGAGCTGTATAAATTTTATATATATGTTAATGCTCATATGTTATGTATTTATTATCGAATTCGTTGTTGCTTTTCTTGATTATGTTTTTTTTTTTTTTTATTTTTTTTATTTGTGTTGTTTTAATGTAAAATTCAACACGTAAATTTTACATATTTAGAAAAAAAAAAAACAAAGGAATTGTTAGGATTTATCTCATATAATTTACTTTTTTAAGCTAATAATTTAAGTTTAGAAATACTTAATTTTTCTTCGTTTTACCGATCTTTTTAAGAATAAGTTTTAGAATTGACATAAGAATTAGCTTTAATTAATTATAAGGTAGTATAAAATATTGTTGCTTTTTTTATTTTCAAATTATAACACACTTTGCAAATGTTTCACTTATATTATTAGTTTTAAGACATATTCTATTGAAATTTGAAGGCAAAATTTTTTGTTTGTAATTTTTAATGTTATTTTAAAGAAATTATTTTTGTTTGTTTGTTTTTTTTTAATTTATGATTTTGTTACCCGATCGCGGTCGCAAAGCACGAGGTTGAAGATCAACTAAATTATCAACTCGTTGCTTGCAGCTGCTTAGCTCGATCTTGATGGTTGGGCGAATTAAGTGTGGTAGTTGCGGTAGTTCTGACATTAGAGCTCCAATTTCGCTTTGTCAAAGCGTGAGAAGAAAAGCAGGTGCCTCGAAAGCACGTTTAAGAATCCAACTTTTGGATCAAATGGATTTGATGAAGAATTTTATCTAAAAAGCAAAAATATTGCTTTTGTTTAGGCTTGACTTCAGGATTGACAAATTATTTAATATACAAATTATGTACTTACGATTAAATAAATTGAAGACGAAAATTAAAAATCAGTTTACTAGGCATGTTGTGTCAAGAAAATATATTTTTGACTGTTTAATTCACTCTTCTCAGATTTTTCTGATATTTATTAGGATGAAGTCTGCTCTCGTCAAAGTTTAGATAGAAAAGGAAGTTAATAAATTAAGATGGGAGAAGTTAAACCTTACGAAGTTGGCGAGTTTGACAAATGTTCGAAAAGCTGTGTTTAGTTTTTGGATAAAAAAATAAATAGCTTACTAAAATAAATTTGGTAGCATTGGAATGTTACATATGTTACAATAAATGACAATAAATGACATTATGTAGACTTTAGACTTGACGTAGCCCCACAAAAAATAGTCTAAAGGCGTCAAATCGCATGATCTTGGTGGCCAACTTACCGGTCCATTTCTTGAGATTAATTGTTCTCCGAAGTTTTCCCTCAAAATGGCCATAGAATCGCGAGCTGTGTGGCATGTAGCGCCATCTTGTTGAAACCACATGTCAACCAAGTTCAGTTCTTCCATTTTTGGCAACAAAAAGTTTGTTAGCATCGAACGATAGCGATCGCCATTCACCGTAACGTTGCGTCCAACAGCATCTTTGAAAAAATACGGTCCAATGATTCCACCAGCGTACAAACCACACCAAACAGTGCATTTTTCGGGATGCATGGCCAGTTCTTGAACGGCTTCTGGTTGCTCTTCACTCCAAATGCGGCAATTTTGCTTATTTACGTAGCCATTCAACCAGAAATGAGCCTCATCACACATTTCGAAACACATTTCGAACCGAACACTGACTTTGGTAATAAAATTCAATGATTTGCAAGCGTTGCTCGTTAGTAAGTCTATTCATGATGAAATGTCAAAGCATACTGAGCATCTTTCTCTTTGACACCATGTCTGAAATCCCACGTGATCTGTCAAATACTAATGCATGAAAATCATAACCTCAAAAAAATCACCCTTTATTTAAATGACAAATATAATGATGTGGATACAAGTGGCTCCAAACAAAGTTAATTTGGAAAAAATGTATCCACCAAAGTTTGGGTTTGGCTCCGGGACAACACAGGATATAACTATTAACCATGCACACATAGATCTAATAACAGAATAGCTCTTAGTCAACTTTTGAGCTGACAAGTTAACATCAAAAACGTTACAGATGTTTACAAAGGTACTCATGCGGTTTAAAGGAGCAGTTAACATTAGTTCGTTCTACTAAAAGATAAATAAATTTAAGTGTTAGCATTTCTACTGTTTCCACGGTTGGAGTTAAAATAAATGAGATTAAGAATTTCCGGAGAATCGAAAAGACCGGTTATGAGTTGGTGTTAATATACGATATATGCAGACGTCCTTCGCCCACCTAGTGACTGCATTCTTAATAGTTTTAAACGATCCTAATAAGGAAGTAGGTTTAAAATGTCAGTTCCACTTAAGCCCCTAAGAGCAAACTGAACAAACGTTTTTGGATTCTTTTAATACGATCAACATGCACATTGTAGCTTGAGGACCAAACTTAACTTGCATACTCCAAGTGAGGACGCACTATTTTATAATACAACGCTGTAGTTGTGATCATGCTATTGAATATTTTGGGCCAGCATTTTATAAATCCAAGCATTGTTACTTGGATTACTGCATAACTGCATATACCAAGGTCTTTGACAACATCTACATGAGTTAAAGCTGTATCTTTTATATTATAATTAAATAATTAATTATTCTTTTTTCGCGAAAAGGTTATAGTTTGGCAGTTACTAGGATTGAGAATCATATAGTTTCTAGTACACCAAACTTCAAAGGATTTCAGATCAACATGGAGTAGGATGGAATCATCTTTAGTATTTATGTTTCTGTATATTTTCATATCGTCTGCATAAATCAGCAGACGAGAGTGTTCAATGAGGTGTGTGACAACATTAATTGCTAAAATACACAGAAGTGGACCAAGGTGGCCACTTGCTACCTTGAGGTACACCTGATACAGCAATTTATTCTGAAGACAACACCCCTCGGAATCGTATTTGATAAGATCGCTCAGTAAAAAACGATTTTATCCAGCATACAAAATATGATGGAAATTGTTGAAATAGACGTGCCAATACTTTGTTGTTAATAACTTGTTCGTTTTCTGTTTATGTACATCAAATAAGCTTTGAATTTTACTGTTGGAAATTCCGTATCGCAGCCTTACTACGGGAATTGGATTTACTGCCATACATACACTGAGAAAAAAAAACATACTTTAAAATTAAACAAAAATTTTTAAAATATAAATTTAACGCCTTTGCGTTTCTACAAAACAAAATTTCAAACAATTGTGTTTAAATTTCAACTATACACTCCTTTCAATTTTTTTTCATTCATTAGTTCTTTGAAACTTTCTTTGACATTTTTTGAATTTTGAATTTTCATTGGTTTGAAAAATATCGAACATAAAATAAAATAAAAACTTATTCAGTTTTTCAATATTGAAATATTTAAAATGCAAACTGCATTGAAAGGAGTTGAGATTCAGTATTCGGAGGGTCCCAAGGGTCGCTGGTTACGAATCTGTCATCAAAAACTCGGAAAAAATTAAAAAATGGCATCGAAAAAATTATGCTTAAAAACATTTGTTTTAAATTTAAAAATTTTTGTTTTAAATTTGTTTTCTTTTTTAAAAACATTGTTTTAAAAACAAAAACCCTTGTTTTAAATTTAACTTTAAGAACAGTTGTGTTTAATTTAAATGAATTTGTTTCAAGCTCTATTTCAAAAACAAATTCGTTTAAAATGAACACAATTTCATTTAATTTAAACACATATTTCCCTCAGTGTAGGTATGGCAGTAAAAGGTAACACACTAGCCAGCAAAGCAGATTATGCCGTATGGAAACCACGAAGTGCGAAAGCGATGAATGTGATAATCAGATGTGTAGCTGATTCACATTTAGAATACATTCAAGAGAAAACGTCAGCTTTCGACATGGTTAAAACGTTGGATAATGTTTACGAGAGAAAAACAATTGGAACGAAAATTTATTTAAAAAAGAAGCTGATGATGCTGAAATGCCAAGAAGGAAAGCCTTTGGCTGACTTTTTCAAAGAGTTCGAGACTGCTGTACGCGCCTACAAATCTGCTGGAGGACGATTAGATGGCCTTGAGATCGTCGTTGATTTGCTCATGGCCATGCCAGAATCGTATGAGCATGTTGTTACAGCACTCGAAGCATTGGATGAGAACGAGCTGGCCCTTGAAAGTGTTAAGAGTAGGCTACTAGAAGCTGAACTAAAGGGACAGAGCAAATCTTTGGAGCAAGAATCGCCAGTGTCGATATCACTGTATACGCAAAAATTCCAGAAATCAAAAAAGAGACTTCTTTGCTACAAGTGCAAGCAGCCTGGTCACAAAGCAAACAATTGTGATCAAAAGAAATCCACTTCAGCAGCTAATGTCATTAACAAAGGGATTGATGGCCAAGAGAAGTCTTTCACAATGATGTCTAGTACAGTTAATTGTTTGTCAAGAGAAGAATTCGTTTGTCTAATTGATTCTGAATCTACAGATCATATTGTAAACGACCTTAAGTTAGTGCCTAGCCCAAATATATTGACAGAAAACTTAAGCATGAGCATTGCCAAAGAAAGAGAATCCATGGAAGCTGTCAATTCCGGAGATATTCCTATTTCGACTATTGTTAATGGAAAAGAGAAACATTGCGTCAAAACTTGCTGTCTGTGAGTCGAATTGACGGCAAAGGTGGAACAGTAGTATTTGGAAATGGTCAAGCAACAATCTTTCTGCACAATGAACTAGTAGGTGTTGGCGAACTACATAATGGACTTTATTGGATGAAACTCAATTCGCACGAAGTCTCAGCTAATATTTGCTCAAGTCAGAATGAGGTGTGGCACAAAAGATAAGGACACCTGCATATGAAATCGGTATGTTCTATTCCAAGTATCGTTAAGGGTATAAATGATAAACTGACAGATGAATTGGACTTTTGTGAATCTTGTGTTACGGCGAAACAAACACGTTTGTCATTTAAAGGAACTCGAAGAAGAGCAAAGCGTCCATTAGAGCTTGTTCATACAGATGTATGTGGTAAAGCTGATGTTATTTCTCATGATGGTTAGTTGTATTTCGTTACATTTGTTGACGATTACACACATATGGTGGCAACTTATTGCATTGCTCAAAAGTCAGAAGTTTTTATTTGCTTTAAAGAATATAAAGCTATGGCCGAAAGTTTTCACGGAACAAGATTGTCTCATTTAAGATGTGACCAAGGCAGAGAATAATACATCGAAGAAATTTAAAGAATTTTGCGCTCTTGAAGGAGTGCTAGGTGAATATCATGATGCTTATACGCCTGAATGAAATGGAGTAGCAGAACGTATGAATAGGACTTTAGTCGAAAAGGCAAGAGCCTTGCTTTTTGATGCTAATTTGGAGAAAGAGATGTGGAGTGAAGCGATTTATACTGCCACTTTCTTAACCAATCGAAGTCCTACAAATGCTGTAAAAAACAAAACTCCATACGAAATGTGGTACAAAGTAAAACCAAATTTGGCAAAATTGAAAGTTTTTGGAAGCCGAGCTTTTGTGTGGATTCCAAAAGAAAAGCGTACAATATTCGATAAGAAGAGCTTTGAGTGTATTATGGTTGGGTATTCAAATGATGGATATCGTTTTTGGGACAAAAATAATCGAAAAATCCTCATGTCAAGAAAAGTTAAATTTGACGAAAAGACATATCAATTAAAAAAAAACTCGCGTGTAGCAACGTACACGTGGCAGAAGTGAAACTTCTTTAACAGTAAGAAATAAGAGAGATTTTAGTGTGAAATAGAGAGAGAAAGTATCTGAAAAGAAATTCAATCAATACGAAATGGAATAATAATTTGTTGATTCAATATTTGCATCCAGGGACCGTACCAGGGAACTTGTATCTCTTAATTTTTATTTTTTCCGACAAAAATAACAGTTTTTGTGCCTTATAGTTTTTTGGGCAAAAATAACAGTTATTTTCTGCCGTTTATTTTTTCGGTCAAATATATCAGGTAATTTATATTTGTTCAAGTTATTTTACCGATAAAAAAATTTTGATATTATTATTAACATCTCATCGGTGAGACATTTTACACATGGTGTCAACAGTTCAATCTGTCAAGCGGCGTTTAAGAAAACACAAATTGCTTGATATTTTTGCCGAAAAAATAAAAGTCAAAAGTAACCTTTATTTTTCCTCGAAATATACTAGGCAACTCGAAATATACTAGGTCTTTCGACAATTTTTCCATTTGAAAATTGTAAAATAACAGTTATTTTCGGTACTTGTTTTAGTTCAGTTGGTGTTTTAGTTGCTTTCGAATGTCTTCTCAACATTGTTACTTTTTGAATGCTGGATTGCATTTGCATAGTACTCTTTGAAGGAGCCTCCGAAAGCAGAGGCAAATCTTGTTCATTATTACCTCCTGCTTCCTGATCATAATAATTGCTATGTTGATAGAGGGACTCATAAAGCAGCGATTGTTGAGTGCATCAACTTGGTTGGCTTTAAAATTTTGTTGAGATGCATCAGTGTGTTTTTTGGGGATTGGTTCTTTGTAGATTCACCAAATATACTGATGTTTCGTAAAAATGCATTTTGAAACTCAGCCGTTGTTGCAATCACCGTACCTTCATTATTAGTTGCAGACCCAGCTGCGGCTGTATTCTTAAGAGCTCTAATTCGCTCTCTATATTCACGAAAGCGTTCTGCTCCTGTTTTAGCTACGTAATAACATTCAAACCGCTGATTTGTGTATGCCTTACAGTGAGTACCGTCGTCATGAAAGAGCTCACCGCGAATTTTCAATAAAATTCACAGATAACACCTTTGGAAAAACTTCGTGTGAAAAAAACCGCAGCGAAAAAACCGCCGCTCTCGTTTTCACACTAAAATCTCTCTTATTTCTTACTGTTAAAGAAGTTTCACTTTTGCCACGTGTACGTTGCTACACGCGAGTTTTTTTTTCCGTGCATACTTGTAGGATGAAAATAAATGTTACGGTTATGTTAATAATGTAATGTTAATGTTAATCTAATGTTAATGTTAATTATGTTATTTTCAGTATGTTACGCATTAAGTTTTAATTACATTTTGTTTGGTTGCTTAACATGTGCCTACATGGCGTATAAGAATAGATTCCGTGTCATAAGCGACGATGTTCGGGGTTCATTTCTCGGCAGCGGCAGTAATTTTTTTTTTAATTTTCATATGAATTGAAAACGTTAGCCTAGCGTCACGAATAAGAGACCTTGAAATTTCACTCGCCGCCAAAGAAGTTTAAAGTTCAAAAATCCAGAAAAAATAAATGATGATCAGAATTATGCAACGATTCCAATAAAGAGCGGGGGAGACAAAGAACGTGAAGTTGAGTTAAATCAAGAAAATACCCTAGAAGAAGATGAAGCAATTTTGCCTGAACCTAGTTTTCAGGAAAGCTTAACAATACAAGACAATGACGCCGAGTCTGTAGAAAATGAAACCGAGAATTTAGGACGACCAAAGCGAAATATAAATTAACCTAGTAAACTTAAGGATTTTGTTTTGTATGACGATAATGGTTGTAATATTGCATCAACTTCTTGTTCGTATGAGAATGTCCTAACAAGTTTTAAAGATATAGAAGGATTGACTGATGAAGTTCAACGGAGACAAGCTGTTGCAGAAGAGCTAAACTCCCTTAAAGACAATAACACATGGACTGTTGTCAAAAATTCTGGAAAAATGTAATTGTTTGGTACAAGATGGATTTTTAAATTGAAAACTGGCAGCGAAGTAAAGTATAAAGCTCGATTAGTAGCTAAAGGGTATATGCAAAAGGCTGATATTGATTACTCCGAAACCTACTCACCAGTTACACCAACTACCAACCATAAGATTGCTGTTGGCTATTGGAGTTTACTATGGATATAAATTCTGGAAAAAGGACGTAAAGACGGCCTTTTTTCATAGTTTCATAGAAGAAGAGGTTTATTTGAAAACACCTGAAGGTGTTATGGTTCCTGAAGGTCATGTTTTAAAATTTAACAGGTTGCTTAACGGTCTTAAACAAAGTCCACGTTGCTGGAATATTCGATTTCACAACTATATATCGTCTCTTGATTTTGTTCGCTCGAATGCTGACTACTGTTTGTACGTGAAGGTTATTGGTCAAAGTATAATTTATCTTGTATTATATGTGGACGATATGCTAATATGTTTAAACGACGAAAGTGCCATAAATGACCTTAAGAAAAAGTTGGCGTCTGAATTTAAAATGAAAGATTTAGGCGAAGCACAAACATTTATGGAAATAAATATAAAACATGAACGCAAAAATGTAGTTTTGTATCTGGACCAACAAGATTACATCAATCGCATTCTAACAAAATATGAAATGCAGGATTGCAACAGTGTGACTACTCCAATGGAAACAAATTGTAAACTCTCAAGAATAAAAGGCGCAGAATCGACAGACAAGCCGTACCGAGAACTTTTAGGTAGTCTTATGTATTTGATGTTAGCAACACGACAAGACCTGTGCTTTTCAGTAGGATATTTAAGTCGTTTTCAAGATTGTGCTACGGATGTTCATTGGAATCATTTAAAAAGAATATTAAGGTATCTTAAAGGTACTAAAGATCTAAATTTAACATATCGAAGAAGTCAGCAAAAACCGCTAGTTGGTTTTGCAGTTGCCAACTGGGCCAACGATAACGAAGAAAGAAAGTATACGTCTGGTTTCTTATTTAAAGTTTTTGGATGTACTGTTATATGGAGCAGCAAGAAACAAGGACTTGTGGCAATGTCTACCATAGAAGCTGAGTATGTTGCTGCCGCCAGTGCATCGATGGAAGGAATATGGCTATGTAAAGTATTGGAAGACATGCATATAAATCCTATGCGACTTATACCAATTCATGAAGACAATGCTGGATGTATTTTTGTCGCGCAGAATCCTGAAACCCGAAGATCAAAACATATCGATATTAAATTTCACTACTTGCGTGAAAACGTCATGAAGAAAAATATCGATCTAGTTTCGACTCCGTCCAAGGATCAGGTTGCTGACTGTCTTACAAAAAGTTTGGCAAATAACATAATTTGGAAAATGGTCTATGAGATGGGTATGCAGCGCAGAGGGGTGTTGAAATAGACGTGCAAATACTTTGTTGTTCATAACTTGTTCGTTTTCTGTTTGTGTACATCAAATTAGCTTTGAATTTAAATGTTTGTATTTTACTGAAAATAAAATTCGTAAGTTTTAATACATTAATAAAAAGCCCATTAATTTAAGTTTGAATAAAATTAAGTCATGAGGTAATTTATCAAATGCTTTACTGAAATCAGTGTAAATACAGTCGACCAGATAACAATTTTCCATTGAATTTAAGCAGAATGTTGTAAAATCGAGAAGATTAGACACTGTGGATTTTCCATTAACAAAACCATGCTGACGAGTTGTTATGACATCTCCACAATTAATCTTAATACGATCATAAACAATTCGCTCAAAAAGTTTCACATACCAAAGAAACTCGGTTTGGAGTAACTATTTGGTGATATCCTCTACTCGGAAATATTCGCAAACTAAAAGAGGTATTGGGAAAGGGGTGTGGCCAATAAAAGACAATTTTTCATTATTAATAGCTTTGGAAATAATTGTCAAGAATATTGAGACTAAGAATATTGAATATTGAAAGCGAAAAAGAAAAGCTTGCAAGAGCTTACGCTGTCTATCAATCATAAAACCAATCCAAAAAGGTTCTGGCATAGCACGAAAACCCTAGTTGGGACATTCAAGCAATGCAAAATCCTGGTACTAAAAAGTCCTATTGGACCCATATCTTCTTCGAAAGATATTGCTAACATGTTCGCATCCAACTGGTCAGCATATTCTGCCGACAGTAATTTCTCCCAACCCTTTATTGTCGACAAAATTACAATTTTTAACCAACAATACCATTATATCTTTCAACTATAGCCATCAGCTAAAGCCATTGAAACTAAAGTCTCCCTTGTCGAATTTGAAAACGTTGTTTCCTCAGCAAAAGGAAAAACTCCCGGATTCGATCGTATTTCGTATCCTTTATTGAAAAATATCTCTCCATCTCTAAAAGCCAGGCTTATTAACTTATACAACCTTATTCTTGATAAATGGATTTATCCCCAAAGCTAGAGAAGTGCTAATATAGTTCCAATTCTGAAACCAAAGAAACCACAATATGAACTTAATAGTTATCGACCAATATCGCTACTTCCGTGTATGGGAAAAGTGCTCGAAAAGATAATTGCATCTCGCCTAATGTGGTTTATGTTAAAAAATAAATTAATCAGCTCTAACCAAGTTGCATTTAAAAAACACCAAGGCACCGCTGATGTTTTATTACACTTTGACCACTTTGTATCAAGTGCTCTCTCAAGTAAAAACTACGTTACGGTACTAAGCTTGGATTTTGAAAGAGCATTTGATCGAATCGGATCACATATTGTTTTACGACAGCTTCAAAAATGGAAAGTTGGTCCTAAAATTTATAACTTTATAAAAAATTTTCTATGTAATCGAAAATTTCGAGTCAAAGTTAACAATACATTATCTAATACTGAACCTTTATACAACGGTATCCCTCAGGGGTCACCAATATCTGTAATAATTTTTATCATTGCCTTTGATGAACTTAGCAAATTACTATCAAAACATTCTGTCGAACACTGTATATACGCTGATGACGTACTTTTATTTTCCAAAATTAATCATCTACAGGCATTGAAAAGAATACTTACAGATATCCTTGACGATATAACCGATTGGTCACTCCATTCTGGAGCAATTATATCTTATCAAAAATGTTACACTCTACATATTTGCAAAAAAATTAACTGTTCAAACTTCAATTTATCTTTTAATAACCATGATATAGAAAATGTACCTCATCTTAAAATCTTAGGCATTATATTTGATAAAAGATACACTTTCAATGAACATTGTAAATTTTTAAAAAAAAAACTTGTTAGTAGATTAAGCATAATAAACTATCTGTCCTCAAAACATTGTTCTGTACACACACGTACGCTCATAAATATAACGAAAGCATTAATTTTGTCAGTTATGGATTACGGACTTCAAATTTACGGAGAGTGTGCAAAGAGTACGATCAAACAATTAAATGCTCCATACCATGCAGCTATCAGGAAAAGTCTACGCGCCTTCCCTACAACACCGATTAAAAATATGCTTGCAGAAGCAGGATTAGAAACAATTTCCGATCACCAAGCTCAATCTATAAACCGTCTTATTCCAAAACTATACATCTTTAATAATCCTATTTTACTAAAAGATGTAAAAAACATCACAGCTCGAAAAAGAGAAATGAAACGTTCTTCACCTATACACAGAGCAGTGAAAGTTGCGAGGACACTACCGTTTCCCCTTCGGCCTCTTTTGTGCAGTATCACTAAGTCACCCCCTTGGACGTCAATTACTTCATCTTTTATTACCACCTTACTTTCTCATCCGAAGCTTACTACAAACGCTCTGTCCTATCAAAAAATATTCCTTGAAGACTGGTCCAATTGGACAAGGAAGGGATGGGAATTCATCTTTACTGATGGTTCGAAAGATACCAGTTTCACCTCATTTGCTGTTGTTCCGGGCAATGGTAGTATTATTAAAAAAGGACTTATTTTTCCTCACTGCTCTGTCTACTCAGCTGAGCTGTTTGCCATCGACGAAGCTACCACATTTGCCTCTACAAATAAAGGAAAATACATTATTTGTTCAGATAGTAAATCTTCAGTCTCCGCACTACAGAATACTAGCAACAACGAACCAATGATAGTCAAAATAAGAAACAAACTTTCCCAGCATCCTAAAAAAATCAAAATCATGTGGATCCCAGGACATAGTGGAATTCAAGGCAATGAAAATGCAGATGCACAAGCAAAAGAAACCTGCAAATCTCACACCGTTTTCTTCGAACTAAATGTGAAGTCGGATATAAATCTCTTTATGAAAAACGAACTGAAACACCGTAGACTACAAGAATGGAAATCATATCAACATCATTACACTAAAGTTAACAGCGATCTTAGTAAACCCATATTCCCTGCTACTCTTTCACCACAAGCACTAAAAATCTTTACTCGACTACGACTCGGTCATACTAAGTTAACTCACGAACATCTCCTTCTTGGTAATCAACCACCTAATTGCAGCTTTTGTGGTTCCTGCACACTTTCCGTATCTCATATTCTCAACGACTGTCCAAACACATCTTATGCTAGACGTAACATTTTTAAAAATAAAAAGCCAACAGATTTATTGAAAAACACAACTATCGAAAACATAACACAACACTTATGGCTATTAATCTTCTAATATATAAAATCAAATGTTTGTCCCTTTGTTTGTCTGTCTGTCTGTTCCGTATAGGCTCGCGCACCGTTTATCCGATTGAGCTGAAATTTAGACACCGAGTACCTTTCATAGTGAGAAAGAACATAGGGGGTGTAAAAAAGTGTAAAAAAGTATGTGGGCGTGGCACTCTATAATAACTTCTAAACGCCTGGACCGATTTCAATGAAATTTGGTATGAAGGTTCAACTGCAACCAATATAAAGCATAGGTAAAAAAGTGGTCGGAAGTATGTGGGCGTGGCACTCTGTAATAATTTCAAAACGCCTGAACCCATTTCCATGAAATTTGGTATGAAGGTTCAACTTTTTCCAAAATAAAACATAGGCAATAAAAAATTCCAAAGACTTCCGCAAGAGGGCTCTTTAAGTAGTGCGATTTTATGACTTAATAACTCCTAAACGCCTCAACCGACTTCAATGAAATTTGGTATGAAGGTTCAACTGCACCTAAGATAAAGCATTGATCAAAAACTGGGCGGAAGTATGTGGTCGTGGCACTCTATAAAAACTCCCAAACACCTGAACCGATTTCAATGAAATTTGGTATGAAGGTTCAACTGCACCCAAGATACAACATAAAATATAAAAAAATTCTAAAGACTTCCGAAAGTGGGAGCTTTAAGTAGTGCATTGTTAAGAAAGAAAACTTAAAATTTTAGATTATCTACAGTATCGCCGCTGAGTCTGTACTACACAATTTTTGCTTGGTGATGGATACAAAACTACAAATAATCGAATGGACCTGAACCTGTTTGGACCTCCTCACTTAATCTAACTGGACATGCTTGGTGAATGTCAACTCATCTTTCGGCCGTGCCTTGCTGGTTGTATATGTTTTCTTCAACCATGCTAGAATGATTTGTATTGTATGTATATATAATAATATAACTGGCCAATGACACCTAGTTGTCTTAGTGCCTGCGTTCGCAACCATTTCTTGGTATAGAATGAAATTGGTATGATGTATTTGACCTAGTTTGTCGAAATACCACCTTGCTTAGAAGAACGATTTATATTGTATATATGCATATGCTTATCAGTGTGGTGTACAGACCTTGTTTGTCTTGATACCTCCCACCGTTCTATGCCGACACTAAGCTATTTTAAGTGGGGGCGGATATAACCATGTTGGCCTTGTTACCACAATGTTCTTTGCTGTGTAATAATCTTATAATATCTTATAATTTATGTGTACATATTTTAACGTAAATTTTAAATTATATGTACAATTTCAATTTTATTTATATAAATGTTTAAATTTTGTATAATGCTAAAAAGCCTTACACGGCTTAGCAATTAAAATAAATAATAATAAATAAAATAAAAAAATAATAAGACTCAATAACTCCTAAATGACTTGATACATTTTACTAAAATTTGGTACGTGGAATAACTTGACTCTACAACAGAATTAAGGCTATTTAAATTTTAGAAAACTTCCGTGAGAGGGCGCTTTAATCGATCAACTAGGTTTGGCTCATTCACGTCAAAATGGATGAACCGATTTTGATGAAACTTGGCACGCATTTGAATCTGTTACTGAAATAGATCCTACACAGAGAAAATTATTTTGCTTGAATCAAGCCATTACTTTGCTTAAACGCAAATCAGCAAAATTTTGCTCAATAGCGGTTTGATTTTAGAAAACGTTTTATAAATTGAAATTACTTCTCATATAATTTGAAAAAAGCAAAATAAAGATAAATTTAAGCAATAATTTGCTTACTTATTATAAATTCAAATAGCAAATTTTGATTTGATTCAAGCCAAACTTTGCTAAGTTATTATAAGGTAATTGTGTTCAGGCAAAAGCAAAATTTGACTCAATTTAAGCAAAAATTTGCTCAGTTATTATAAATTGATATAGCAAATTTTGAATTGATTCAAGCAAAAAGTTGCTTGGTTATTGAAATATAAAAGAAAATTCGAACTATAAATAGAAATACCGTGGCATGCAGGTTAAGTGCGTGTCTTAGCATGCTCGGAGTCCGAGTTCGATTCCCAGTCGAAATGGCCAATTTGTTTTTTTTTTTTTTTTATTTTTTATAAATAGAAATAGCAAATTTTGATTTGATTCGAGCAAACACTCGCTCAGTTATTATAAATCGAAATAGCAAACTTTGATTTGTTTCAAGCAAAAATTTGCTCAGTTAATATAAATCGAAAAAGCAAATTTTGATTTAATTCAAGCGAAAATTTGCTAAGTTATTATAAATTTAAATAGCAAAATTTGCTTGATTTTTGCTGAAAATAAGCAATATTTTGAAGTGGCTGAGAATTATGCTCAAGTTTTGCTTAATCTCCATACAAATTTAGCAAACAGTTTTCTCCGTGTATGCTTTAAAAAGTTTTTTCGACAAAAATCAAGGAATGAGCCGAAGGCGAACGAAGTCAAGAACCACAGACGAACGAAAAAAAAAAGAAGTTTAACGAATACCAGCAGAAGCTATATAAAAATGAAAAAAAATTAACCAAACAGTATCGACCAAAACCGAAGTTGAACGAAGACAATCCAAAAATCGAATCGATGCTTATAGGATTCTTTAAGATTGGATTTTTTAAAATTGTAATTTTTTTTAAAATAAAATTGCATATTAAATACTGCTAAGAAAAACAAAAAAGTTTCTTGGAATATGATAAAAACTTTTTAACAAAAAAAAAAACCTACTTCAAAATCACTACAAAGTAAAAAATAATTTTAAATTACTTTTCCTATTAATCGTGGTAAGATCTGATAATTTATTTATATACATTATTATATTGGAAATCTTATTATTTTAACTTTTTCTAATTTGTTTTATTATTATCATAAATATATTATTTTTTTTATGATAATAAAAGCTTTGTAGTCGGCGCTAATGTTTGTCATTAAATCAGGATATTTTTACCATCCCTGCCCTAATTTCAACTTTTTTTTTTAATTTAAGTTTAAAAGTAATTTTAAAAGCTTTGCATACATAAACATTATCAATCTAATGTTTGAGTGTGTGTTGCAGCTTCTCAAAGAAACTGATTTTATTAGCGCCGACTTCGAAGCTTTTATTATCATAAAAAAAATAATATATATATGATAATAATAAAACAAATTAGAAAAAGTTAAAATAATAAGATTTCCAATATAATAATGTATATAAATAAATTATCAGATCTTACCACGATTAATAGGAAAAGTAATTTAAAATTATTTTTTACTTTGTAGTGATTTTGAAGTAGGTTTTTTTTTTTGTTAAAAAGTTTTTATTTCTTTCTTTTTAGAGAATATGATAAATTTAAGGAAAAGTTTGTAAACACAATTATTTAAGCTCATAATTTAAAAAATGTGTTTTTCTGTCGTTTCTTATTCTTTACTCTTTTGAATTTTTTAATACATATGCAAGAATTATTAAGGAAAATTTAAAATATTTCACTATTTCATGGTTTGTTGGTTATTTTCAATTTCTGCCTCTTTACAATTTTTATTAAAGTGTCACGCCCTATTTTGAATCCCGCCTATGTAATTTATTGATCATACTTTAAAATAATTCAACCTTGACCTGCACCAAATTTCAGTTCCCTAGCATCAGTATTAACCGATATATGTATTTCCTTAAAGTGCCTCACGCTATTTATAATCTCTCCCCCTTTTTAATTATTCTACCTACCCACCTACCAAATATTAGTACCTAAGTTTCAATATTTACTGAAATGCAGTGTTTTTCTATTCTGACACGCCCCTTTGTTGAATCTAATCTACTTTCTTGATTATGTTTAATTAAAACTCTACCTTTTCTCGTATTGATTTCAATACCCTAGTGTCAATATTAACTGAGATTATATTGTAATAATTGTGCTTACCTCAGTACTAAATATCAGTATTCAAGTGTCAGTATTATTCGAGACACAATATGTATCAAATATTTCCACACCCCTTTATCATACAACGCCCACTTAATTGAAATTAATTTTTTATACTTGTGCCTACCTCTGTAGTAAACTTTAGTACTCTAGTGTCAATATTATTCGAGATACAGAGTTTTTATAATATTGCCACACCTCTTTGTCGAATAACGCTCACTTAATTGACCGTAATTTTTGATAATTGTACCTACCCTTGCATGTTTGCTGTAAATGTCAGTACCCTAGTGTCAATATTTACTGAGATACAGTGATTTTCTTATAGTGACACGCCCCTTTATCGAATACCGCCCACATTATTGGCAGTAAGTTTTTATACTTGTGAATACCTCTGTACTAAATTTTAGTATTCTAGTGCCAATAGTATTCGAGATACAGTGTTTTTTCAATATTGCCACACCCCTTATGGAATAACGCCCATTTTTTTTTTACAAAAATTTGTACTTATTGTGCCTACCGCTGTAGTAAATTTCTGTACCCTAGGGTCAATATTATTCGAGATACAGTAATTGTCTTATATTGCCACACCCCTTTGTCGAATAACGCCCACTTTCTTGATAGTTATTTGCAACAATTGTGTTTACCTCTGTGCTAAATTTCAGTACTGTAGTGTTAATTTTATACGAGATACAGAGTTTTTCCAATATTGCCACACCCTTTTTTAGAACAACGCCCACTTAAGTGTTTGTAGTTTTTCATATTTGTGCCTGCCCTTTTAACTTTACAGTGAATTTTATTTCTGTAGTGGAAATATTGACTGAGATAAAGTGTTTTTCTTATTGAGACACGCCCCTTTGTCAAATACCGCCCCCTTTTATAGTCGGGCACCTCCGCGTTGATGGTCTCTATATGTTGACAAAAAATTACGGTAATCGGGCAAGTACTTTAGGAGTAATCGATGTACATACATTCACAAAAAAAAAAAAAAAAAAAAAAAAAAAAAACAGAGAAACCAACCAACTTGAGAACCTCCTCCTTTTTGAAGTCGGTTAATAAAAATGGCATCATATTGAGAATGCTTTTCTCTAAATGCGATCCTAAAAATTCTCTAAAAATGATAAAAACCTTTTATGAAAAAGAGAAAGATATAAAAATAATTCGAATTAAGAAGACTCTTTATTTTTGAGAAAAGATTTGTTTTTATTGAAGAAAATACTTCTCATATTGAATTTTTTATCAAAATTTATGAAAAAATTTTCATTTTCAATAAATTTTTCTGTATAAATGAGAATTTTTTTTTGTCGAGAAAAATATTTGTCATTATAAGAGACTTTAAAATATTTCTATTTCCTAGAATTGAACAAATATTTCTTCAACAATGTGACAATTTATTCTAATTGAAGAGAATTTTATTTGAAAAGAGAAAATTGCTTTTATCGAATATATAGAAATTTTTCACCGGAGGAATTTATGTGTTTTTTTCTAAGTGTGGGTGTCCATTTTCCTCAGAATGTAGACGTCAGATCGAGACGTTGAAGATGTCAATTTTTTTTTTTAATCATGTCTGGCAAGTACAGTTTTACAAAAATTTGACTAAACATTTTTGACGGAAGAAGGGGACAAAAACCCAAAAAACGATAATTTAAAATGATAAGCAATTTTGTAAATCGTCCTCTTTCTGTGCTTGAGGCACAACCCCGAGTAACACCGGAATACATCAGCTAGTAGTGAAATAAATAAACAATTTTTACACATAACCATTTTTGCAAGGCTGTTAAAAGATCACTGTTATTCTTTTCAGATCAATATTTCTTTATTTGCAATCAGCAAAAAATTTTTATTTTGCCTATGGCACAAAATACTGTGTCACGTCAAAGTATTTTTTAAAATTCTGAAATTGCTCTGCAGTAAAATAGACCAAATTGAAAATAGTTATGGAATTGAATAGTTTTAAAAAAAGCCAAAAAGAGTCATGGTATGATGATACCATAAAAATATCCTTTTAACTCAAACGAACTGTCACCTTTTTACGGCTTGATGTTAAAAGAAATGTGTTCACATTCCTTTTTATGTATTTCTGTTTAAAAAAACCTATAAACAAAAGCTTGTTTAGCAAAAAAAAAAAACTATTTTTGTTCATTACAAAAAATCCACATAACAAAGAACAATAAATCCTGCACATATAGTTACAATTTTAATACTAAAATAATTAAATACTTATTGATTTTATCAACATTTGTGATTATAACAATAAAGAACATAACAACAAATGTTTGGCATAACAACTAAGTATTAACAATTATTTGAACTGACGTGATTCAAATTTAACTAGGAAAATAATAGTGCATGCAATTTTGTTCATTGGATGGCTGAAACGCCCGTGCGAATGTTTGCGAGTTAATTTCGAATATAAAGCTCTGCCTACCATAATATGTGGGAGACTGAATTCCATCGTAAACCATCCGATTATACCTTATTTGTGTGGCTCGAGACCTCTAAATCAACAACAAGTCTCAAAGAAGAGAGACCCTTAAAAAGAAATCGATATTCGTGAAATCTTTTGATATTTAAAAGCCATACAATCCTATGTCAGAAATTATTTATTTTGAAGATCTGGAACTTAACATGCCTCTATCTTAAATCGGAGACAATAGCTGTAAGACTATTAATGCGGTTTGATAATAAACATGCATTGTTCCAATGCTTAAACCCTAGAGCCATGACAAAAGAGAATGTGCAGATTTAGAAAAATTTTTTAATCTACTATAGTTCTATATTTTTATATCAATATAGCATCTGTTATTACAATTAATTTACAATTTTAATTCTCACTTTCTTAAACCTTAATTTAAAACGGTTATTATGCTATATTTGGCAATGTAAGTCAGTTTCTTTAAAGAGTTAAATAAAATTCTACAAAATCTTTTCTATTCAATCCACACGCACATAACAATCCTTCAGAGAATTTCCGATATTCAATAGCGTTACATTTATTTCATAATTTATTTTTCTTTTAACTTCATAACTTTGCAATCTTTATGGGAGTGTGTAAAAGTAAAAACAAAAATCCAATAAAAATAACGATTTCAACTAAACACTTACACACACTCGCAAACAAAATCCCGGTGCTGCATTCAAACGCCGACATACAGCAAATATTAACTAGCTGGGTGTCACGAGTATCAAAGTGTGTGTGTGTGTGTGTGTGTAGAGAGAATGTCGTCGAGGGTATTTAAGGCTTTATGTAGGGTGTTTGTTGCATGCTGTAATTGAAGAGCCACTCATAAGAATTATGAACGCTTGGCTTGGCATTTTTTTCATGTCCCACGAAACGCTTTAAGTGGCGGCCATTTAGATGTGGCCTGCAGGCTGTCAGCAACATTGCGGTAAATATATGATTGAACCCTTGTGCGTGCGACTTCGTTTATATAGATGTGAATGTGTGTGTGTGAATTTGTGTTTATGTGTGTTTTTGATGCGTGTAATTCTGCTGATAACAGAAACGCAGAAATTCTATTTGTTTGTTTGTGTTTTTTGTTTGCTATTTTTATTTATATTTGCCATTAGAGCGAGTAAAAAATACATTTAAGCTTATCAAAAAGTCAACCCAAATCCGGAAAAGACCTAATTCAAGCGAAGTTGTGACAAAAAAAAAAACAAAAAAAAAAAAATATAATGAGAACAACAACAAAAGAAACTGAAGCACAATAGGCGTTAGGAGCCAGAATAGGGCGAACAGCATGTAGCAACATTAGGTGAGAGTTTATGCCCGAGTTAGTTAGTTGTTGTAGTTGTTGTGCTGAGTTGTTGGACACAGAGAACAGAGTGAGTGCTTTAAAGAAATGAATGAACACTGTGAAATAAATTGCATATTTTTAGGATAAGAAATCGTTAAGGCCTGTAAAAAATAATTAGTTTATGGCTAAGCTTAATTCTTTTGACATGAGCTTAGCACACATTTAAATTTACAACATTTTAAACTTTTGTGTTGAAGAGAGAGTTTGTTTTAAGCGTATTCCTTTCCTTTTTTTTTTTTTTTTTGAAAATATTTTGTTTCTATTTTTCTTAATTCAGACACAACTTTTTCGCTAATAAATCATTTCATATTTTATTTTAGGCGCTAAAAAGTTTTTAAAGCTCAAAATTAGTTTGATTTGTTTAATTCTTATTTTGTGCATTAAGGGGGACATAACATTCGGGGCAGAGAAAACAGAATTTTTTAAAAAATTTATAACTCAGTCGAAAACAAACATTTTTCCACAATTTTTTTTTCTTATTATTGTAGAGAATTGAACAAATTACAAGAAAAAAATTAAAAAAATTGATTTTTGACTCCAACATGGTTTTATAGAGCTCCAAACTGGCGACAGAGAAAAAAAACGCGGCCTCGTGCTTGCAGCGCTGGAGTCGCAAAAATTGTCCGATCTGGAAAAAATGACTTTTTAAATCGTATGACAGGAGCTTTTTTTAAAAATTTTTTTTTATTTTTGGTGATGTTCCAAATTTGAAAGTGTGTTTTTCGAAAAAAATATTGACTTTAAAAATTCATAAAAAATCGGAAAAAAAACTTAAAAAAAAACTCGTATCATACGACAGCAAAACAAAAAAAAATCGTCAAAAAATGAACCCGCTAGTACCGCAACCAGTACAAAAAATATGGTTTCGAGATAAACGCGTTCAAAGTTTGTGAACAAAAAAATAAGAGCGAAAATTAAAAATGCGCTCTCACTAATCCGGCTGTTACTTTTGCACCAGTAAGAATTTTTTTTTTCTTAGAATCTTAAGAATATTTATTAAAATACAAAATTATAAAAAAAGTCGATTTAAAAAAACAGCCAATGTCATGTCCCTCCTTAAACGACCTCAAACATAAGACTTATTTTTATTTACAAAAGTTGGTTTAAAAACATATTAAGCGAGCAATTTCCTAGATATGAGTAGTACGTATGTAACGCAATAAACAAAACTTTTCTGATAGGTCTTAAGATTTTCATAAATAACTTCGTATCTTCTATTATAATTTCACTAATGCTTCTTTACTGGTTGCCGAGATTTATTTTTGCCTGCTGAGATTAGCTGTATGTCCATAAGGACTAGAAAACGTATGAAAACACCAAAACTAAAAAGCACTGATCCCTTTGCCGGTCTTGAACCTGTGTACAACTGTGTACTCTGACATAAAGAACATATAATTTAACCATTGAGACCATGTTAATCCATTTGGCAAAATTATTACGTCATATTGATCGTTGTATTATAAATATCTGATCGTTTATTTGCCCTCCTTCACTCAGAAAATAGTTTCTCGGAATATGATAAAAAAGGTATCATATTCAGAAAAACATGGTACAGACTTTGCTCCAGAGAATGCTTTTCTTTAAATGTAATCCTAAAAAATCCTTTAAAATGATAAAAAGCTTCCATGAAAAAGAGAAATATATAAAACTATATCGTTTTTAGAGAAGAACAAGTAAAGAAAGTCTAAAGTCGGTCTAGGCCGACTATGAAATACCCTAACCCACCTTCAAAAACTAAAAAAAATTTTATTGTAAATAGGCGTGTCCGTGGGTGGATGAAGCCCATATTTTATATGCATTTAAATGTTGATGAAAAATTTACACATGTCAAGTTTGATTCCTGTAGCTCACAGTTAAGGGGGTCTTCTCATTGAGCAACTTTTTTTTCGACTTTTTTTGCATTTATTTATAGCTTGGGTAGTTGTGAATATGCCCCTAAAAGGATTTTTAGAAATTCAAAATACTTTAGAAGATACAGCCTTTTTTGTGAAGCAAGGTCTTCGTCAAAATGAGCTATTTTTTTTCGCCTCATTTTCGAACGAAGCGGCATAAAGTAACCACCGAATTCTGTTGAAAATGTTTATTGTTAGGTAAAAACGTGTTTGCACACATATTCATACAAACATACGAATACACATTTCTGCTTATTTTAGGGGTTGAAGCATTTTTTGAGTCCAGGTGTTCAACTGAAAGCATCATTAAGTTCAGTTTGTATCGAGTTGAGCAACAGACGCGTGCGCTTCAGTGAACGGAAAAGTAAATTTTTCATAAATTTATTGTGATTTTTGTAAAATGGATCGGAAAAGTAATAAAGAAAAAAAAAACGCCCAAGTGAGCGTCAGAATCGTGCTAAAAAACGCGGGTTTAGTGGAAATCAGCATCTTAGACCAAGTTTTCTCCGATTTTGATGAATCAGAGTGAATAACACGGAGAATTGTCAGCTCTTTAAAACTGCATTTAAACACTTTTGATTTTTTTTTTTTGTTTTCCAAAAATTACTTCAAACTTTAAACGCGTTTATCTCGAAACCACGTTTTTCGAACTGGCGGCCATGATATCTCCAGTTCAACTGAACCGATTTTCATTAAACAAAGTGCAATCGACGCAGAATTGTCACCATTCTCGGGTGAACCTCGACCATAATTTTAAAAAAATTTTTACTATTTTTTTTTACACTAAACTACAAAAAAAAAGCCCGAAATTGAATTTTTTTTTTTTTGAATGGCCGCCATTTTGTCAAAAAAAATCACAAAACTAAGTTTGAGGTTCACCCGAGAATAACATCTATACTGATTATGACCCCGTTTTTTTTTTTCATTTCAGACGCTCCGGAGACCCGGAATCGTGGCCGCCGTGACGACACCTTTTTTTTTCACCACCAACTTTGAAGTCTCATTACTTTTTGAACAGCCCACGTATCGAGGCAAAAAAAATTTTTTTATTTACTTTGAAACTATTGCAATACAATAAATAAAAAAGTTTTCAATTATTCTTTGCGTTTTCAAAAAAGAATTTTTTTAAAAAGTGTCCAAAAAACGGGTTTTGAATGAGAAGACCGCCTTAATGCCTTTATTGTGCTTTCGCTATGGGTGGTGGGCATGTTCATGGACGGATTACTCCCAATTTTTGAACACACCTTAGTTTTGGTATAAAATACATACATACCAAATTTAATTTCTCTATGACAAACATAACCTTATTTATTGAGTTTTAAACTTTTTGGGTTGTATGGGAGGTGGGCGTGTCTGTAAGCGGATGACACCCATTTTTAGAAGACATCTTTTTGTTGATACAAAATACATACAAACCAAATTTTACTATTGTAGGTTAACTATGAGCTTATTTATGCAGTTTTCAATTTTTGCGTTGTATGGTAGGTAGGCGTGTCCGTGGGCAGATGACGTCCATTTTTCAAAATCATCTTTGTTTTGTCATAAAAAACATATGTACCAAATTTTATTTCTGTAGGTTAAACAGAGGCTTATTTATTGTGTTTTCAATTTTTGGGTTGTATGGGAGGTGGGCGTGTCCTTGAGCGGATGCCACCCATTTTTCGAAACATCTTTGTGTTGATACAAAACGCATACATACCAAAGTTTATTGTTGTAGGGTAATTATGAGCTGAGTTATGCAGTTTTCAATTTTTGCGTTGTATGAGGGGTAGGCGTGTCTGTGGGCGAATTCCAAAAATATACAATAGTGCAGATTCTTGGGTCCATGTGACCATGTGTACCAAGTTTCATTCAATTATCTCAACTCCTTCTTCTTATCCTGTGTATACGGACAACACACAGACGGATAGGCGGACGGACGGACGGACGGACGGACATAGATAGCTCGACTCACGTGGTGACGATAATCAAGAATATATATACTTTTCTATACCGGACTCGCTTCGTTCTATGCGTTGCAAGCGTTTGCACAAAGTTTATGTACCCTGACCTTTCCGGTTAAGGGTATAAAAATATATGAAATTTATACATTTCACACTTACGATGTCGCACGCTACAAACTTTAAATGAGTACCAAGCTCAAAGCTTTGATTATTTTGCAACAGATTTTTTTTTATTTAATTTGCAATTCAAAATATCTATTTGCTACGAATATTTGATGCGTATTGAACAAAAACCTTTGACTCATAGCCTAGACACATTGACTGCGGCTGCAACATAATAACACGAGGTGAAAACGAAAATGTTGGCATGTTGTCTACGACTTGATTAATTTGGATGCAGCGCGACAGTGGCGTAGCTAGGGTTGGTGGCACCCGGGGCGGAAACTAAATTGTGCACCCCTTAGAAGGTTATAGTAAACCTCAAAAGAGTAATGTTTTAAAAATACCACAAAATTAATATAAGTTTTTTAAATAATAGCTTACTGTTATCATTCGTTTGTTAAAGTGCAAATAAATTTATAAATATTTTAATTATTTGTATAGTTTATACAATTCGGTTACAATAGACAAAACTTTAAAATAATCTCATCGATATTAATATATTTGATATCATTTGAAAGATATGTAATTTCGTAACTTACACAAAACTTAAAAAATTTCATTTAATTTCAAATTTGAAGTATATATTAATTTTTTTAAAGCAGGATTTACCGCAATCAAGGAATTTTTCACAAATGTTTTGTTAACGCAAAATTTTGATTTGCAACAGTGAGTAAATCCCCAAAGATCTATTTTGAATAAAATTTTTCACTATTTTTGTCTTAATTTTACAATAATTGTCGATGAATCCGAGTACATATTTTTGAATCAACCTCTACAAAAATTACATATTTTAGAAAAGATTTGGAAAAAAGCTTATAAGGGCATATAAGTTATGCGAGAACAATTAACTATAAGTAAACCACACAATATCAGTTTTAAATAATTGGAGAACTGGGTGAAGTTTTAAATAATTGGACTTTATGAAGTTATAAAAACTTAAGTTAGTTTTTTATAGAAAATTTTTTAAATTTTTCGAAAAATTGTGCATAATTGAAGAAAAAACAGGACCAGGCACCGTTGGCAAATTTTCCCTCGTTAACCCTGTTTATATAAAGTTAAATATTTTTTCGAAATCAATCCATGTCTTCTATAAAAAAGTTAAGTGAAAATTAAAATAAAGCATTACAATTCAGTTATAAACTTTTTTCCTAAATTTTATCAACTTCTTTATAGTATTCTATATTCATCTCAGCTTCGACTTTGATAGACATAACTGAGGTCTGTAAGATTTGACTGCCCTATCGTCGACTATTAGTACCACTATATTACAGTGATACCAAATTATTTTCAGAAATTTACATAATTCCCAAAGCAAACTAGCCCTGGCTGGACAAGGTCAAGAGTCATGAATGGCCAAAAACAGCTGACAATTATAAGACACATTCGGTGACCGAGAATAAAATTTAATTTAAATAATTAGAATAATTTTTAAGGATCTGTGCATTCTCTGTTAAAAACTGTATTTTTTACAGTTTTTGTTGGTAGATTTAATCATAATAATGA